>JAOWCC010001210.1:8024265-8335583 GCA_030867875.1 Actinernus sp. WN-2022 | reverse complement strand
TTGTAGCTTCTAATACCGATAAAACAACTAGCTCCTAATACCAAACGTCTGTGGCTTACCGGTATTGAAAGAGTACAGGAATTTAAACTTCTTGGTGTGTACTTAATAGATGAAAGCTTAAACCATCAAAGCTCATATTGAGCCGATGTCATCGGCAAAGTTTAAACTATCTTAAAATGTTATATCGTACGAGACATTACACAATAATAGAAGTATTAACTTTGTGTCTATCATTCCCTGATCGAACCTTATTTCAACTATTGCAGCAGTGCTTGTGAAGATTGCAGCAAGGGTCTAAAAAAGAAATTCCCAAAAACTTCGAAATAGGGCTGGCCGAGAATCATAACATCAATCAGATTATAGTGTACGCTCTCGTGTTATACGTATACGGAACAACGAAATTGGCTGTCATTTCATAGACCGGAGAAGAACAAAAGCAGAACAATTATGATCGGTACCAAAATATCAATGGTCATGCATGGTCCAAACTACCTATAAAGGGAGTTATTCTCTTTTAAACTCTGAAGAACGGGGTTTTGTTGGTGTTACAGATCACCACATGACGTAAAACAAATGGAAAAATCTTCACAATATGATACAATATTTTAGCCCAGTAAAGGTGAAGGGCAAAATAAACAAACCATGTGGTCAGGAAAAGGGGAGGAGGTGGGAGATCAAAACAAACGTCTTCACTCGATGAATATCTGAAGTGAATGGCTAACCACTGGTGAGAGGTTACATAGCACCACCAGTACGTAGAGGGGTGCATTGTATTGACACTCCCCTATCCCACAGCCTACACATACCAATGGCTGCTAGGCCACAGGACTTTGCATATAATTATAACTAATTTAATAAAACTAGCCAGCGGAAAAACATAAAAATCCTATTCGCAAGCAAATATTCCATTTATGTTTTTCTCCTTGTGTTATACCATACATTACACAATCTTACTGCTGCATTGACTGAGCTTGTTTACTGGGCAACAAATAAGCAATATGCACACAAGAGCTTTGGAGTAAAATGGCTGAGGGCAGAAACCCAAAGCCGCTTTTATTGAATAACAAAATTGTCAGACAAAATCTTCACAATATGATACAATATTTTAGCCCAGTAAAGGTGAAGGGCAAAATAAACGCCAAAAGCATCATGATGAAATTATGATGCTGCCCCACCCAAGCGGCTTTGGGTTTCTGCCCTCAGCCATTTTACTCCAAAGCTCTTGTGTGCATATTGCTTATTTGTTGCCCAGTAAACAAGCTCAGTCAATGCAGCAGTAAGATTGTGTAATGTATGGTATAACACAAGGGGAAAAACATAAAGAAAACTATTGTCTTCTAAAGCAAAACAATACCCTGAAATACAAAGAACCCTAACCCCGGCCAGAAACAATGAATCAAAAAATGAATCTGCTATACCAAGAAGCACCCGAAGAACGTCACAACCAGCTATATAATCTAAGGATGCCAACATCAAACTGAACCTTAATTGGTTTACCAGCTCCTAAAAACGTGCATTCTCATAGTGGAGCAGCACTTTGGAACAATTTGAAGCAATGTGAAACACTAGCTTCTTTAATAAACCGGCGTAAATATCTAGTAACCGAGGAATTTATACTACTGGAGTTACATGTAGTTCGATATTATTGTTCTACTGGTTCTAGGTTTTTATCATTTCAATTTGTATAGCAACACGGCTCGCCTGAAAACCAGCTTTGTCAGTGATGCCGATTACCGTGTATATATAATTATAAATCAGAATACGGGATTATCAGTTTCAAGTTTAAACTAAAATGTTAATGGCGCTATCAATAAAGCATGCTATTCATTAATGCTGGTGTTAGTTTTTTTCTTGTAATAATATAATACTAATTATATTTCCGTGTCAAAGTTAAAAGGGAAAACCCACTATACGCTAAAATATATACAATAGTCATTCTAATATATTGTACCTTAAAAAATATCATTCAATAGTTAATTAGTAATTATAATATAAAATACTAACATTATGAATCAACAAATTAAGTCAAGTATTGCAGACGGAAACAATCATTACATCCAGTGTCTAATAAAACACTACTTTAAAGTCACGTTTACGGAATACAAGCCTTGAAGTATTTGAGCTAGAGAAGGATCGGAGATGATCTCTCTTTAGTATCTAGACTAGAGAGCTTGTTCCATAGCTTATAGACCTAGATATCTCAATGAATGTTGTCCGGCCATATGTGACGATCTTGAATCTTGGTACTGAAAAACTGAATGTCTTAGATTGTATGAAGAGCTATGGAACTTTAATATAGTCTTAGGGCACAGGTTATATCTAACTTTATACATTAAAATACAGTATATCTTGGAGCCGTCTATTCAACAAAGTGCCGGATAATTTGGCTCTTTCGGCTAACAGTTGCGAATAACTGGACTGTTTATCCCTAAACTGAACCGCTCTAAGTCACTCCTGTATTCTTTCTAACTTAATTTACGAGTGTCACTTGCTCTACAGAAGTTCCACAATTCCTATAAGGTGCATGGGGACCGAAGGATGGCTGCCTTAAATAGTTGTAACTTAGCCGGCATAGTGGGGATTAAATTTCTAAGCCTCATAATCCATGCACATCAATCCTCTGACTAGCCTTCTTGCATACTGTACTACCGCAGCCCTGATCATACGTTACTTTCGAGGGGTCATTACTTTCGAGGGGTAAATTTCGTTTGAAAATCAGTTCCTGAAAACATAAGGGTCTGCACTCGAGAATGCGGATGCTTGCAGAAGCTCCTCTAGCCGAGTACTTTAGTAATACAGTACAACTTCCAGACCTGTATTCTGATTGAATCCACTATTGTTTTCTACACTGTCTGGCTCCTCTAGCCTACGAAAGCAACCGCTGATCCGAGCTGAAACAAGCAGCTGCATTCGCACGCTCTCCTCTCTCTTTCCGTTTTACCACTGGAGGGAGAGACCGCTGCTAGCAGGGAATCATACTCTGAAGCTGCAGTTCGCCAAGTCAACAGGAATACGCTAAAACAATGCTTCATTCTAAAATCAATTAACTTTAATTAGAAATGTCTGAAGTGTGCTAGAAGGCAACCAACTCATACGAGCTAGTCACAGACTATCAAATGTCTGTGGTGAAACGTGTCTAGTAAGGGTACGCGCCAGCGTTAGGTTTTCGGTTCTTGAGGTAGTTCATGATCTTCGGTTCGTTCATCACCTTGTTGTACAAGTCAACCAGTAGGGGGAAGTTCTTGAGCTGCTCGGGAACTTCCAACTTGCCTCCTCCAATCCAACCGTTGAAGAAACAGAAAAAGTCGATGTCTGCGTAACTCAGCTGAAATCAAATGATTTGTGAAACTTAAGTTCTTCTCTTGATAAACAAGCTATAAATTACTTATACGTTGTGGGCATTGATTAATAAAAGTAGCAGCATTAATAAAACAAATTAATGACAATGAATTCAAAAACTTAGTGGACTTTCACGCATAAAACCAGCGGCTGATAAAGTACATTGCCGAATCATTTTTTTGGTGGCCAAAAGGGAAATCAATCTCCTAAAACACAAAACTCAACCACAAAGTTTTTTTTCTGTAGTAGTTATACAAAACACTGATTCGTCTTGATCATTCTTGTCAGCCTGATCGATCCAAATCAATTTCTTTTCAATCTCGAACTCATTTTGCAATTCTTCTTTGTTCTCCTCCCAGCTCCCCTGTGCAACGACCTTTAATCATTTAAAATGGCTTGGGAGTCCGGGATCATTCTCTAAAGTAATATTTCCATCTGATTTACGTCCACTAACTAATCAACCAAACCAGCGTACCTTTTCTCCTACGAAGTACCCTTTCCCGCCGTTGTTTTCTTGGAGTATTTTGTCCAAGAATCCTATCTGTGCTGGCAGAGCTTCGTCGTAGAATTTAGACCTCAGCGATGCCTTGAAAGCAAATGCATCTACAATCAGCCACCTCACCCAGTCAGTACCTAGTGCTCTGAACGAACCACATCATTGGCTAATGAACAATAGGGTAGCCAAGTACAACAAAGAACATGGCTTACCAAACCGTTTGGTTTACCAATGGCTTACCAAACAATACGACTAACCCACAAACACCCTTCCGATCATCTAGGACCTTACTCCTCACCCAATCTCGTTCCCAGAGCCCGCGATGTTTTGGCCAGCGCCATGGGAACGAGATTGACTCCTCGCCGCGACAAAACCATTAGGTGCATGCGCTTTTGACGAGCGCAGATCGTACGCGCGCGCGCGCTATCCTGGCTTAGATGTGGGCTCCCTGTGCCCAAACATAAGGAAACCATGGGCCCCTATTTTAAATTTTAGGTCACTTCAACCTCGACCCCACTGAAACGTTATTTAGTAATTTAGGTAGGTATTGACTTTTAAAATTCCTTTTCTTTGTTCGCAGATTATTGTTTTAACAATCACAGCATATATATTTTAGAATTCACCTTTTTATGTATGTATTTGTAGTGTCCTCAATTATCCGTCAAAGCGAAATAAATCGACACGTCTACTACTACTACCATCTCGACCCCAGACCCTTCTCTTATTTCTTACTGCGCATGCTTTCACTCAGTATATCTAGCTTGTTCCCATAAAAACAAACCGCTTGGTACTGAGGAATCGCAGGCTCGACGAAAAAAAAATACTAAGATCTACTTGAGGACCAGACTCATACTCAGGAACATTTGCGAGCCTAAACATGCAAGAGGTTGACAACGCCATCTTGGATTAGGCGCGTAGAGGCCCCTGGGTACGCGGATGATGCCATATAAGGACCATACAAAGGTCGCGGCTAGATTCCATCCACCAGAAGGTCACAATCCCGAAATGCACTGCAACGCACTGCACTATTTTCTCGATTCTTATATACCCTAATTTGTAGGTGGCACTTAAGAAATTTAGACCAACAAGTACGCTTCCCTCAACTGCATAAAAAAATATCGGCTTCACGAAGACTCGAACCGAAACCCTAACCCATCTGTTAACCGAAACCCTAACCGTCACTATCCCTACGCCACAAGGGATTTGCTGTCGACAACCGCTTTTTTAGAACTTATGCTGCATGCTGTTTAAAGGAGAACTAAACCCTAAAATCAACCCAACGTCTTTACAAAGATGTATTCTAAAGAAATAAGTTCTGATATTTTATTTTTCTGTGTTGCGCGTCTATGAGGAGAAAATTAGTCTCCAAGTTCGATTTTCCGCTGAAAAATCTATATTGTGTGGCGGCTCAATTCAGTGCAAATTTCCCCATAACGTACGTCACACATACCAAGGAAGAACGATCACACCTCTAGCACAAAGAAAGCACAATGGTCCGCAATTAGAAGCCATTAGGCCTGCTATTCAATGTAGGGGACGGCATGGCAAAACTAATTTATTCCCCGTATACTACGTCACAAATTACAAGACTTGAGCCGTCTGTACATACCGGAGGCTGTGAGGAAGGTTTTCGGATTTTCTCTTGTTAGACGCGCAACACAGAAAAATAAAATAGCAGAACCTATTTATTTCGAATACATGTTTGTATAGACATTGGGTTGATTTTAGGGTTGAGTTCCCCTTTAAGTAGCAGGCGTTACTTTATTAGACACCAGTTCCTGCTCTCTGAAGTTTTTTAGTGCAGTGTATTTCGGGATTGCGTCCTTACAAATGGCATCTCTCTGTATGGAGTTGAAAGATGTTTCGATTTAGCGCCAGTCAACCGTGCCGTAATTATGCAGTAATTAAAAAAAATATTGACTTAATATTGATGTGGAGCCGTCCAAGTTACCTTTCGTTTTTCATCTGTCTCCCAAAGCAGCTCGCCCAGCTTATCTTCCATGTCTTTAAAAGCATCCACTAACATGTCGGCACGTGCTTGTTCGTAGTTACTCGACGGTGACAGTCCTGAAAAACGTACAAAACAATAGAGCACATTATTGTTATGAAACGTTTAACACTTGTAATGCAGTCCCTTGTGCACGCCTGTGCACCCTCCGAACAGGTATTCATCACTATCATATGGATGATCGTGATATAAATTTCGGCGCAATATATGAGCTTCCATGCGCAGGATGGTAGTAGCAACAGTCACGTAGGCTACTAAATGACTTAGCTATGTTTTATAAGATCACGTCTGGCGAAGTTAAGATAGGTTTTCCAAGTGATCTTCAAACGAGTCAATCAGCATTCTGTACAAGAGCTAGTGTGTGACATGACATGTCTTGCTTTCATCTACTGTAAACGCGCATAAGTTTTCGTTTTTCGTAAGATCTGTACCTGTTTGGAATTCACTTCCTGAAACTGTAAACGCGCATAAAATTTCGTTCAAATGATAAGCTAGTGTGTGACATGACTGCCAGTTCGCTTTGCTTTCATCTACTGTAAACGCGCATAAGTTTTCGTTTTTCGTAAGATCTGTACCTGTTTGGAATTCACTTCCTGAAACTGTAAACGCGCATAAAATTTCGTTCAAATGATAAGCTAGTGTGTGACATGACTGCCAGTTCGCTTTGCTTTCATCTACTGTAAACGCGCATAAAATTTCGTTTTTCGTAAGATCTGTACCTATTTGGAATTCACTTCCTGAAACTGTAAACGCGCATAAGTTTTCGTTTTTCGTAAGATCTGTACCTGTTTGGAATTTCACTTCCTGAAACTGTAAACGCGCATAAAATTTCGTTCACATGATAAGCTAGTGTGCGACATGACTGCCAGTTCGCTTTGCTTTCAATTACTGTCAACGCGCATACGTTTTCGTTTTTCGTAACATCTATACCTATTTGGAATTCACTTCCTGAAACTGCTGTTAATTCTACGTCTGTAACAGAGTTTATTGCTGCCGTACCTAGTAAGCTAATCCGCCAATAAGGATTGCAGCCATGTTGCTGATTTTCATTTCGTCGAAGCGACTCGGGCGATATCGGTTTTCTCGTGCAATTTAACGTGGAATTACCTCGTCAGGCATGTGATTTTCCTATAAAATTCAACTTTTTTCAAATCTACTTTCATTTTGGGTGAAAACATTCTGTCCAATCAGAAGTGTTCAAAACAATAACCAAGAAACTTTCGATTTTAAAATGTTTTCCAGGTTGAATTTTCGTCATATTTAAAGTGCATATAAGCCCTAGCCAGTTATCTTTGATATCGATTGTACATGAAGTGGATAGTCCTACGGTAGAATATTTCTTGATTTGGGTGTTAAGTCTACGAGATATAAAGGTTTCTAGTATATACCACACCAGTGAATATCACTTTTCGCGCGCTCTGATTGGCTACTCAAACAGTGCCGACAAGAGCCCATAACCAAGAGCGTCCATATCTCTTATATAGATGCTACGGCGTTTTCACAAGTTGGGCTATTTTTGGATTATTTTTGCGGCCAATTAGTGGGTTACACCAGTGGCGGAACAAAAGATGCCTCATTAGCTTCTTTTGTTATACCAACAACACGTCTGATACGCTTTTGTGATTTTATTCCCTTAGGAATGATTGCAACCCAATAATAGCGGTAAAACAGTTCTAAAAATAGGGGCGGCCTTCACCTCCTCGGAACCTGGAATAGTACTGGCTATCCAAACAATGCCTAACCCTGAAACAATACAAACCCTAGCCCTAAAACAAAGGTATTCTTTGTCAGTGCAGTCCAAATAGGGTCCAATAAAATGCAAGGTTTTGAGAGGTGAAGGCTTGCTGTAAAAATAACCTAACTTGTGAAAATGCCGTAGCATAGAGGTAGTATGGGAGATTCTTCTTCACTCCTTCTCCGACTGATACTCACAATACATATGCAGATCGCGGCCGCGCGCGGTCTGGGTACCACATTAAAAAAGTTGTAGGCGTTCCTAGCTTCCTCTTTCTTTCGTGGCGTGCTTCGGTCAACTACAACTTTTTGTTAAAGCTATTTTCAGCGTACTTTACATCGAAATACATCCTTGTCTCTCCGGGAATGGCCAACAAGACAACAGAGGAAGTACGTTTTTTTGTATTTTGATTGTTTTCTTGCATTTTAGGAGCAGGATGGCTGTGTTTTCCATCGATTTAACCGGATATTTATCGACGGATTCAGTCACAATAGATAAGGCATGAGTCCTTGTCCGCCTTTTGTATTGTCTTCTAAGACAACATAAGTGAGTCAGCCCCGATCCTATCGGCGGGAGCTGTACCACACGATCAACAGACCATCGAAAAGATGATTGCAGACTCAGTCGCGAGATCTTTGCCGGCAGTGATGGCGAATTTGTTCGCATCTGGCGGCCTAGTAACTGCAGCCACTGCATCAAGTTCTGGGACTAACAGCCCAGAAATACCCGCTGTACCACAGCCAGCGGCAGAGGAGCCTTCTGTGGGATCCACGAGAGGCGATCGGTTCTTCTCAATGGAGAAACCCGCGGAGATTTCACCAGAACTTCTGGACTTAACTACCAAGGCTTTTGCAAAGCCTTTGGTCAAGGACAAGTGGAAGGAGTTAATTGAGTCATACCCAGCAATTAAAGGTACTGACTGCTTCTAAGTCGCTCCAACTATGGAGGCTGGAATGAAAGAAGAATTACGGAAACGCCATGGATACTTGAAAACCAAGGAGACATTGGCGTTTGGCGAATGTCTTGCGGAGAAACAAGCCGCCTATATATCCGTCGCTAGGCCAATATTGGCAGCCTTGACTACACTGGATACATCCCAGCCTGAGGGCAGTGATGACGAGGGAGGACCAGACCCTGATGTGGTTAAAGATATGCTAGAGGACGCCCTCGTTATGCTGGGAAACGCTAACGCAAGGCTTAATAACTGGCGGCAACGCCGTTTTTCTGACTACCTCACAGAGATTGGTAAGAGAACCATTCGGGAGGGGATTCCAACCGACAAGCATCTCTTTCCCCACAAATTTCATGGAGTGAGAAAATACGGTCTGAGCATGACCATAGTGCTTCAAATACGAAGCTCATAAGCCAACCAAGGGAAACAGGCCCCTTTGTCAACCGTTTGCAGTCCTTTAGGAGCCCCACACACGCTAGCGGGCGGGGTCGGTCTAACTTCTCCGACAGGAAAAGGAAATGGTCCAACCAAAACAGATCAGGGGGCCCTGGAAACAAGTATACCAAGTCAAATACAGGGCCAAGAACATCGACAGGTACCAGTCGATCTACCAGCAGTTGACTATATTTACCAAACCTTCCCTCAAGCCTACCCTCAGTTCCTCACTCGTCCAGTGGCAACGCTGGTTGGCTAAAACATTTCTTACCAAACTGGAAAATGTTAACAACGGACAAGTGGACATTGAACACAATATCGGGTTACATAATCCCGTTTGTGAGACCCCCACGACAGTGGCGGGCACGAGCAACTGTGGCCCGGAAGGGCCAACCGAAATGTCTCTTAATGGAGGCGATTCAGTCTCTGATATTAAAGGGAGCTGTCAGAGTTGTGGAACCACATCCGCAGCAATTCGTGTCAGCAATATTCTTAGTGGAAAAGGGTCAAGGGACTGGGGAGTTTCGACCAGTCATCAACCTGAAGGCCCTGAACAGGTTTCTTGTGAAAGAAAAGTTCCAAATGGAGGGGATTCATACGGCTCGGTCTCTCCTCCGCTTGAAAGACTTCATGATGAAACTAGGTCTCAAGGATGCATACTATTCAATTCCAGTCCATGCGGAGTCCAGAAAGTACCTTCGGTTTCTGTTCGAAGGGACACTGTTCGAGTTTCAATGTCTACCCTTCGGTCTCACGACTGCAGCTCCGCGTGTGTTCACAAAGATTATGTGCCCGATAGTAGCACGGCTCCGTTCCAAGGGACTGCGGACAGTGATCTACCTAGACGATCTATTGATCATTCACCAACAAGAACAGACGCTGAGGACAATATTCCAACGTGTCCTGGATATGCTATCCAGTCTGGGATTTATTGTGAAGCCGGAAAAGTGCTCACCGGCCCCAACCAATCAATTAGTGTTCCTAGGAGCAGAGCTAAATACGGTTCAGTTGACTATTTCTCTGCCCGAGGAAAAGATCCTGAAGATTGTGAACTGTTGCCGCAAACTAATCAGGCCACAGGAGACGTCGTTGGGGGAGCTGTCAAGCTTGTTAGGCCGCATGAGCCACGCAGCCCAGACGGGCCTTCATTATCGCCGAGCCAGTCCTGGTATCCAGAGATTCGCCTGATGCTGACAAAGGCCCCATTTCGACTTCCCAAGGAGAAATCACTTCTATATCTACCCTTCGAGCCAGGGACAGTGTATCCAATTTGGCACTCGCTCAACCTGACTGTATGGCCGATATCGGGCGATCCTACAAAGCAGTGGGTTTCCCACCAGAAGTAATTAAGATACTTCTGGCATCATGGTCCAAATCAACTCAGAAAAGCTACCAGGGACCTTGGAGGGCCTGGTCACAGTGATGTCTTAGCCGTGGTCTTTGTCCAGTCTCAGCCCCGGTAGAGAAGGTCCTGACCTTCCTATCTGAAATAGTTGTGCAGCGTGAACCTAGAATATAGGACGATTGCGGTCTACGAATCAGCAATCTCACAAGCTCATGTCCCAGTTGGACAGTCTCTCCTTGGGGAACTCCCAGTCGTTTCACGTTTTAAGAAGGGGATTTTTCGTTTGAAGCCCCCAACACCGCGCCTCAGCTCTACTTGGAATGTTAAGCCCTTATTGCTATACCTTTCGAGCCTGGAGCCTATGAGTAGTTTAACCCTTAAACAGCTCACGCTGACGCTGGTCACCCTTTTAGCTCTGACATCAGCAGCCCGCGCCCATGAACTAGTTAAGCTAGATCTGAACTCAATGTCTAAGAAAACTAGCTCTTGGGAATTTCTTCTATTATCTCATGTGAAGACATCTAGACCGGGACATCCTCCTCGGAGAATATATCTTCCAGCTTATAATAATGACCAGAGCATTTGTGTAATTAAGGCCCTGGAGGCATACCAAGCCAGAACGGAAGCAGTGAGGAAATCATCTCGGCTACTGATTTCATATATTCGACCTTACGGGACAATCACAAGCCAGACGCTTTCTAGATGGCTTAGAAAGACCTTGCAGCTGGCAGGGATTGATCAACGCTTCACCGGTCACTCAACCCAGAGTGTTTCCACCACTTCTGCTGCAGAAGCAGGCTTACCACTGGAAACCATACTTGAGGCGGCTGACTGGTCCTCAGCAGAGACATTCGAACAGTTTTATCATAGACCCTCTAACAAGGGGGACTTTGCTACGACAGTCCTGAATGTAGGGTCCATCTCAACACCTTATGTATGTATATATTTATGCATATAGTCGTTTGAGATTTACAATGACTTGTCAAGGCTAGGCCTGTTTATTGTTGGTTTTGGTTTTGTTTATTACAACCAGATTATTACAGGTTGTTACAGCTTGAATAGCTATAGAATCGTTAAAATTACAGATGGTGTTGTTAGAGTTCCAATTATATTTGGTTAAGTTACAAGTTTCTAACAGTAAATATGGTAACATTGTTGATTCTTTATGAAGTATCACCTTATACCAAGAGTACTTATGTCAGTAATGCTACGAAGTCTGCATATGTATTGTGAGTATCAGTCGGAGAAGGAGTGAAGAAGAAATGATGTTTCCCCGGAGGGTCAGTTTACTTACCCGACGGGGAGATGTAGTTCTTCGAACTCCTTTGTAGACTGATACGATCAATACAGATCCCCAGCCAGAGGACATGCTGTACCTCCCCTCCCTCAGTGTTACTGTCATTCGTTACCTCCGCACCACTCTCTCAGAGGAAGCTAGGAACGCCTACAACTTTTTTAATGTGGTACCCAGACCGCGCTACCGCTATCTGCATACGTATTGATCGTATCAGTCTACAAAGGAGTTCGAAGAACTACATATCCCCGTCGGGTAAGTAAACTGACCCTCCAGGGAAATATCATTTCTCGCTCTTGGTTATGGGCTCTTGGTGCCGAATATGATTTAATATTCACCTCCGAGCAAAGCAGCGATCATCTCGCGCGAGTTCGTCCATTTGACAGAAAGTAAAATAACTATTTGGTGTTGGCTATTCATCTGGAGTGTGGTATATACTAAAACAATTATTCATCTCCACTTCGGTGAATAATTAATTGTTAAATATTTCCAATATGCTGTCATCGCCGACACACTTATTATACACAAAGCATGCTGGTAGAGACAAATTACCTATATTTAAATTCTAAGTTATGTTTGAAGCTTATCAAAGGAATTTTGCAAAAAATTATTATATATAATTTTAAATTAGAAAATAGCTTCATTCACAAGCACAAAGAAATTCAGCAAATGTCGGTGATGACATCACATCATTAGCATATTGGAAATATATTCCTTCATATCTCGTAGACGCAACACCCAAATCAAGAAATATTCTACCGTTGGACTATCCACTTCATGTACAATCGATATCAACGGTAACTGGCTAGGGTTATTTGTACTTAAAGTTATGAGAGTTTTCACTCGATGCAATTCACTGAAAAGATTATATCCTTCAAATTTTGATAGATTTTTATGTTTAACCTTTTCACTACTGGACGTGTTTTAGCTCAATTGGTGAAATCCAGAGTGCTAACTCAACCCTCCCCCCTCAGTTCCAGTTTGGCTAGCCCGGGGTAGTTAAATACTGCTGACTTTATAAGCCGAGGGCTCAAGCTTTCCTGGCAACGCCATGGTTAGACTTCTCGTGTAGGGTTTCCAATGAAATGTGCTCTAATTTTGGAGAAAAATGCAACTGTCAGAGAGCTTGAGGACATCATTAAGTCTGAGGACGGCTGAAAAGTACTCGGTTTGCTTCTAGTAGGCTTTGTGAGGGGATTTCACAGGGTTTTTCTGTTGTGTTTGTGCTTTCAGACACAGGGAAACATTCTTCAATGAAATTCTTGAAATCCTGCAGTTGGCAGTCTTTTCCCCATGCTCAACCTATTAGGATGTGTTTTTGTCACTTTAAAGCAACGGCTTGAGTCCAAATCACCGCTCTTGGTTGTACGGGTAAAAGTCCCATAGGGGGGCCCTTGTGATGTTTGTGTTGATTACCCAGCATTCAAATTGGAGATGGGAGCAGTAAAACATGGTGGAGAGAGGTGTAGCGTTAAGAATAGTATGCTTCACAGTAGCTTGGTGTGTTTTGTGCAAACAGACCTGGTGTTTGGAAAGATTAAAGAAGGAAAGATTGAAGAAGGTATATCTCCGCGGTAGATTTTTTAATGAGCAATTATCGTTTGAACATTTTTATCCATAGGTTGATTTATGTAGTGTGATTTCATAGGTTTAGATATTATAGACTACTTACTTTTGCAATTCAATATGTGTATATAGTTTTATCTTTTTATCTCTAGTATTATATGTAATTAGATTTTAGTGTATTTTTAGATAGAGGGCCACAAGTTCATTAGTGTTTGTACACTATTTAGTGCTATTATTATTATTATTATTATTATTGTAATGAATGAGTGGTGATTTTGTGTTTGCCTTTGATTTCAAGTGCGAATGAAAATAATTTTTTGGGCCGATTTTCGATTTTCGTGATAATCGAGGAAACGAAAAACGACCTCCGAAACAAATTAGTTTTTCTCCAAAGTGGGAGAGTCAAGCCATCCCGGTTATAGCTGTGGCTTTGAAGTCATTCAAACATGGTATTTCCAGCATGTATAGGTTTGATGCAATAATTTACTCCAGGTACATGCTTCATATTGGCCGGTTACGGCCGGTTCAGTAGCGACCGGACTATTACTTAACCAGTCAGACTGGTTATAACCTGCTTACCGTGTTCTTTAGCCAGGAACCTGAGTATTGCTCTTGACTGGGCTATCTTCCGATCATCACCGAGCTCGAGAACTGGAAGCTGGCCAAAGGGACATCTGCCACCTGAATCAAAATATCAAAGAATCGAGGAGTTACTACAGAATACCCCGCAAAAATTCAAACATTCCTGAAATTAAGTGGATACGCAGTGACTTTTCTTATACTTTTAAAGAACGAGGAATAATTATATCTGGAGATATCCTAGTTACGAAAATTGATCCAGACTTTGAAGGTATATATCTGGGGTGGATACGTAGTGAGTGAGACCACCCCTCCCCTAAGACTTTGAAGGTATATATCCAGAGTGGATACGCGGATACGCAGTGATCTGAGGGAGTCTTGCCCAATCCGCCTTTCAGGAGATGATATGAAAGTGTGGAGTATAGCCTTGGGAATTAACGATGTACGTTTAGCGCCATGTTAGAGCTCAAAGCCTGTTAACCTCAAAGCATTCATTTTCTAGGACTTCAATAATTCAGCGGTGAAACTAGTAAAGTATGCATCCTTTAATCCAATGACATTTACATTTTCGCCTTACCTGGTTTGTTCTCTTTCTGAATTTATTTTCATTGAAAATCAATGTCAAAATAACAAGAGAACTAATTAAACTTAAAGTGCAACTAATCCCTTTTGCAATTTTTATACATATGAATCTTTGAAAGGTTTTGAGTACTTCTGCGAATAAATTTTTGGCTTACAGAGAATACTCTATGTTCTATGCTTGTTTAAAATGGTGGAATTTTGACCTTTCCTGACCCATGACCGCGTAAGAAAAAGCCTGGGTCGATTCTTGATCTTACGTCATCCATCTCATTCGACTTTACACTAATTTGAATAAACATTTAGCATTTACTCTAAAATTTACTAACAACTCACAGACTGTGTATATTCTCTATATATCGATGTTGTTGTGATGGAAAGGCGCCATGGAGAATAATGCATTAATGAGGTGACGTAAGATCAAGAATCGACCCAGGCTTTTTCTTGCACGGTCATGGGTCAGGAAAGGTCAAATTTTCACCATTTCAAACAAGCCTAGAACATAGAGTATTCTCTGTAAGCCAAAAATTTCTTCGCAGAAGTACTCAAAACATTTCAAAGATTCATATGTATAAAAATTGCAAAAGGGGTTAGTTGCACTTTAAGATGTGCGGTCTCATACTTCCATGACAAAATCATATCCTAATCCAACCTAAAAAGACAAAGTTTAATAACCCTATTTCAGATTAAAACAGCTCTAATATAAAACCATTCCTAAAAAGATAAAAGGTATTCATATATATAGCGCAAATTATATACACAAGTACATTCAAATGCGCTTCACAAGGGAAGTCTTGAGATACGGATCGGACTGCTATTGTGGCGGATTTTGCTGCCGTGCAGTTTGCAATCATGAGTGTTTGTTATATATATAGTAACTCCAGAATACCAGGCTGTTGTGCCGGGAGACAATCCATACTCTTTCACCTTACTCTCAGCCCTTGGTAAACTATTTACATGAACAGGGTGGTTTTAGAAAACACCACTCCACAGTGGATAGTATTTTTACTCGGGCTGCCTGTGGCAGGCACGAGTCTAAATCTGCAGGATGTTGTTACTTGGGCTGCCTGTGGCAGGCACGAGTCTCAACCTGCAGGCCGTTATTACTCGGGCCAGGCCTTTGGCCGCCCGAGTTTTCATCTCAGGCCGTTTTTTTTTTGTTCGGTGCAACAAAATTTCTGCGCATACGTTAAATTATGCATTAATTGTATGCGCGTACCTCGTGGCGCTAATAGATTGCTCTCCAGTCCAGTTTCCATCTTGAGATTCCGCGGACGCTATTCTTGTTTGAGGTACGTTTCGTAGGTTTTATGCCGCCACATTTCATTTTACTCTCGGTCATTATACATACCAGCGCAAACACCGTGATCGGTAGGCCAACATTAAAAAAGCTTTGACCGTGTTTTTGGCTGGTTTACCGATCTCGTATCGAGACCTGTGTACGTTATACTATACAGGTATACTGAATAGCTGATTTATATCGAAATATAGCGATTTACTAGCAAATATATATACTGTGGTTGAGCAGTTATGGGTTACTCTCCTCTGTCGAAGTCTGAAGACATCTGAACTCCTGAACTGTGAGAGCAACACTGTCACTCGCCAACACGAAGCCAGAAATACACACTCAGCAGTCAGCACAGAATTAATTTATGATGAGCCAAGCAATATTCAACTCTCGAGGTAAACTTAAACAAGAAACCTCTCACGGCCGAGGTTTTGGTTCGAGAAATTAAAGGCTTCCAACAATTCCCTTTATAGTTCTGTAATATAATGAGCAGACTGAAGTTTTGGGAATGAGGGTAAAGCTTTTAATTAGAGATAACCAACAGGCATTTCAGTTAATAATCTTTAATCCAACAAATACCAAGATGGACTCGTAATGGCTCATCATGTATAGCAAGAACAGCAGATAAAGTTACACAGAGGAACACAAATTGACCACGAATACAATTAACATGACTTCCAGAGAGAACAGCCGCGGAGAAAGAGCCGCGAGGCAGCGATCTGCGATAAAGAGCCGCAAGGTAGAAATAACAGAAGAGAAATATAGTGATACAACTTATAATATGGTACAAATATAAACATACATTTGAGACAATCATCTATTAGTACTCGGAACCTGCAGTATAACAACAGCAGACTAAATTGTAAACGTGTGTTACATGAATAAGTAGTGTTTACAGTAAAATTAAAGGTCAACTTCTTTAATTTACATACGAGAAAGGGGAGCAGAGAATGAAAGTCACCGCGCTACCGGCCACTCCCAAAAACTGCTAAATTCAGCTAATAATTCTTCCCTTTGGTTATTACTAAGAGGATTTCAAATGAAAGTGTATTTCATCTTCAATCTCATTTGGAACACACCATCAGAAATCTGAAGAAGGGTAGTCCAAAATAAAAAATAAATATCTTGGAACGCAAAATATCAAAGAAAAAATCCTGCCTTGGACAACCAAGGAGCAAAAAAAATATGGCTGCATTGATGTATAAAGCGATACTTACTGTTTGTAAACTTACTGTTTGTAAATACTGACGTCATTTATATATTTGCATATATAATGTGTTGACTGTTGGCAAAAAACCCGCGTGTTCGTATGACTTGTATGGAATCTAGCGATTTGGGCCTCACGAAATACATCTAAAGTCTCAATTTTGCGTTCACGCTTCGTTTCTGTCAACCACAGAATACAACAAATGTGTGGCGTGACTGGCCTGTGTGACGTCACAGTAAGTTTCGCTGCATAGTGGCCCGAGTGAAAGCCCAGACGGGCTCTTGTTGTCCTAAAATCCATTATAGATAAATACGTAAATAGCAAACCAGAAAAGGAAAATAATAGGTACTTACTGACTGAGTGGGAGGGCGAGACGGGAAAATATTTGGCTCGAGGTCATGACGTACGGTCCTCGCGCACGTACAAAATGACTGAGAGCCAAATATTTTCCCTTCCGGCCCGACCTAACTCAGTCAATAGGTTTTTTAACATATGACCATATTTTTTTGTATGACAAACCGCAAAACAGCAAGAAAAAATTATGCAGAGCCGTACGGCTATTTCCGGCCCGCTCACGCCATACACGTCCGGCCCTCATCACGTGACTTTTGTAAATGGTTTTGAAAGGAAAGCGCGCGGGGCCGTACGGGTCATATGATAATTTACTGTTCTCCTGTTTCGTTGATTTCAAAAAAGCTTTTGAACTGTTCTCCAAGATAAAGCAAGGGGGAACCAGTGGCAAATTTTATGATATTATACTGACGTGCTATGTACTCAATGATTTCTCTACAGTGAAGGTAAGAAATGTGTTAACAGAGAAATTTAGATGTTACATTGGTGTCAAACAAGGCTGCATGCTTAGCCCAACACTATTTAATTTATTCATTAGGACATCCCAGGTAAACTTATCAATCACAAGCTGAAGACTGTGTTGCAATGGGCAGTACAAATATAAATTGCCTTCTATACGCAGACGACCTAGTTCTGCTGTCAAAAACCTCTAATGGTTTGCAAGCCCATCTAAAGTCTCTTGAAGAATACTGTTATAACAATGAACTAGAAGTTAATATTGCAAAAACTAAAGTAATGAATTCAATAATAACGGAAAAAGAATGAATAACTACAGCTTTTACTTTAAAGACGATAAATTCTAAGACAATACTAAAATGTATAAATATCTTTGTCTCACTTTAAGCACGTTCTGAAACTTTAGTTTAGCCAAACAGGAGCTAAAGAAAGTTGCGTTAAAGGCACTTTTTAAACTAAGGAAAGAAACCGGTGTTCATTTCAAGTCAAATATAAAGCTATCCATAAAACTATTTGATGCGCTATAAATTAAACCGATTTTACTCTATATGGGAGTGAAATTTGGGGAGCTGATGATAAAGACCGTTTAAACCAGAATGATCCACTAGATCTAATAGAATATGTACATATAAAATTATGTAAGATATGTTGCTTGGTACTAGCAAAACATTTCAGTGCTATCAATGGATGCAGGGCTGAACTAGAATCTACATTTAGAAGTATTAAATATTGGACAAAATTAGTAGTAATGTAAGGATGATTCTACACTCTCAAAACTCGTCTATCTAGAATGTCTTCACTCTCCGAAACCTATCAGTGTACTGGGGAGAAAAAATAAGGAGTAGAATTTATAGTCTTGGTTTTGGTAATATACTTGGCTCGACCAACAAGACGGATCGGACTACCAAACATTCTTATCACAAATCAAACTGAGACTACAAGATATTGAATACCAGCACTAGTTAAACGACATATTTAATGATCAAAGGAAAAATCATTTGCATCGCAACAAACTTAGGACATATAGATCGTTCGGTGAAAACTTTAAAAAAACAAGCCAGTGCAAGTGCTGTTGCCAATACACCGCGTCATTTAAAAGAATAGATGCTTTAATTTCTTCGTGTTATTTTGACTGTGTTAGGTTCGCAAGGAATTGTGGTTAAATGTACATCCGCCATCTTTATCGGTGCGGTGATTGTGTGCTAATGGGGACTGGAACCGAATCAGTAAAACTAATTCAATTAATAACTAGTCAAAGTGAGCGTTATTTTCCAAAAGAACAGATCAAACTTAGCTAGTCTGGAAAGTTTGGTAAACTTTGGCTCAACATTGACGATGCTAGAAGGCATCAAATATGTCAATTTTCCCATACAAACTCTCTTATTTTTTAACGTTGTCCCTCCAAACCAAACATTCATTGTAAAATTTTGGAGGGACAAAGAAATTTCAATTGCTTATAATTCAGACAAGATTAATATTCACTTGAATCACGTCAAACTTAGCACACATGCGATGAACTTCATTTTAGAATTAATTCTGATAAACTCGGTCCCAGTCTCCTGCTCGTTTTGTTACTGGCCATACCCTCGGGAACAGCACTAGCTGGTATATTAACCTGGCATATAAACCAACAGCGATCGTATGAAATGCATAAAATGCGATTTGTATCGTGACCAGCTCCTCAAAGTTCAAACGTCAAAATTAACATGATTTTCTATTTGTGAACAGCTGCCGGTAATCAATTGGTAGTGTGACTAGTGTTCGTGAAACAATTACTTGATAACAAAATCCCGGCGTAGTCAATCGAACGTTCGGTAATCAAACTCAATCCACTGGATTGTGTTCGGTAATCGCCGAACGTAATCGAACTTTTTGTGATTTCGCCGATTATCGAATTCGATTGAGTTCGAAAATCTAACATAATCGAACAAAACCATGGATTGAGTTCTATTAAAACTTGAACACAATCTATGTCGTTGGCGTGTCGTAGAGCTTAACTCTATATACATCCAGGGTTCGAAGAAACCACTCGTCCTCTCGTCAGGACGAGTGCTAAACGGCATCGGGCGAGCGCTAGAGAATACCACTTGCCCATTGGGCAAGTGGAGTCATGATACCCCTCCCTGCATATGAGATTTCCAAAAGGTAGATGTATTGCTTAAAATCCCCCAAAAATCGTAGTATTTGGACAATTTATATCGAAACTAGAACTTGAACAAGAGGTCGCCATCTTGCCACTGGAGCCTGGAAGTCGAACGGGACAAAGACGAGGAATCTGATTGGTTTAGACAAAATTAAGACAACCAGTCACATACCGCGTACTTAATCATGCTGTTCCTCTTCTCTATAGAAATGAATGAGAAGTGATCGGCACCAGCTGTGCTGAAATGGGATTTTATTGTTAAAAAAACTAAGCTATGAGGTAAGAATTGGTTCCAGCGAAGAGAAAGAAAATCAAGTTGTCAGACAGCTGCTTTAATATTATGGATTCGCGATCCGGTTAATTGCAGTATAAATCTGTTCCAGTTTGTCTCTTGTCTCTGATTTACAGAACAGGGATATTGAAACGATGATTTATCAGAGGGACTTTATCGTACTTCGCCTCTCGTGATACGTCTGAACCAAATTTTCATTTTATGTCTTTGCATTTAAGTTTAGACAGCTTAACGTAAACCTTTTAAACGAAAGAGGAGAACAAATCTGCCATTTTGCTGTCTCGGAGGCTGCAAAACTTTGTGTAAGCTGTAACTTGTTTTTGAATTCACGTTGTCTTTATAGGGGATTAACGTTAACTTACTCTAGCGCAAATGGCTGGAATAATACCTACCAATTATACATCATTGGTAGGTATTATAGGGAGGGGAATCTATGTATTTAATGATACTGGGGGGCATTACTTTTTGAATCCCGAGAAAATGGTGTGGCCAAGTAAGAAGAGGATTTGGGCAAGTACAATTTCGTATCACTTACCCGGGGGGCGTCGATCTGACAGGAACGGGAATTTCAGAACCCTTATCAATGGTGTATCACCCTTGGACTCCGCCTCGTTCTCTCCCACATCCAAACGACATTCTTGGTCTCCCGGCCAGGACTGGTGTGAGCCATACGTGTCAAGGGCCAAAGCGTGTCTTTGCTTTTAAGATCAGATTTCAGTTTACCAATCGAAAGTTCGGAAATATTGTGCTCGATTGCCCAATGTTTTATGTGAGTTCGATTATGTTCGATTACTCCGAATTCAATCGAACTTCGACTGCCTTCGATTGAAATTGCGTTCGATTTCATTCGTTTCGACGGGCAAAATATGATCGAAACATCTAGAACTTTTGTCATCCTGTCATCTGGCGTACGTGACCCAGCAATGTAATTTTAACAAGGCATTTCTGCGTTCTTCTGCTTGTTTAAAGAGTCCCTGCCATACTTCTCGTTCCTTATGCTATGCCGGCAAGATTAGCTAACAAGAAATCAGTGTTTTGCACTGCACGCGGTATAATTATTAGCTAACGGTTAGCCGCCAATATTAATGTGACGATCGCCATTATAGGCGAGAGGGAGGACATCCTTAGATATTTGTTACGAGACCATCTGAGCGGCGGTCGGACCGTCTGAAAATCTAGCCTGAGAAAAATCTAGCTAGCTCTAATACTGAGCAAAACAATTTGAGACCTTGACACATTGTGAGATAATTTGTGTTTTGTACATACTGGAAACTAGCAGACAACTGATGCCAGATTATATAAATATACAAGTCAAATGTAGATACCCAGAACTCGACGAAAAATAATATTATTAATAAATAGTGTGATAATGCCTTCAAACTTTACTCATAAGCCAAACGTTGAAGGAGCGAGATTGTGCTTTCTCTACCTCACCTTTCACTCACTGTAAAGGCTGACGGTGAGCAGTGTACAGACTACTCACTCACTTACTTGTTTTTACGGCTGGCCAAGATTCACCCCAGTGCCTCTCTTCAGTGAATGGGACTCCAGCGAAGGACAACAATACTCGTGTATTTTCCGCGCGAGATCGAACATCAAAGTAGACTAAGTGGTAAGACGCCATTTTGGGACAAGAACTCGGAACGCGAGGTCACTTGAGACGTTACGTTATATGTCACAAATTGACAATCGACATGGTCTTGACATTCGGAATCCTTGGGGGATGGGGAAGGGGAATTTAGAGTTAAGAATCATATGAGTGTCCCCGCTGTAGATGATCACATTGCTGATGACACGTATTACTAACATCCGACACAGACAGAAAATCATATGTTTGAGGTTCTGAAACGAATTGAAGAATGGCTCATTTTTGCTGCCAGCCGTTCACTCGGGCTGAACTCTTTTTTCCTCTTCGCATAAATGAGTATACTAAATGCGACATTTTAAAGGGTGGTATGATTGAGATGATTGATTCCAAAAGGGTAAATAATTTTTAACTGAACGGCAGACGAGGAAAAAAGGAAAACGGACTGCATTCATGCAGTTACGACTCAACTATGGCACAGGCAGTCCAATAAAACAACTAGCTCCTAATACCACACCAAACTTCTGTCGCTTACCTATTGAAAGAGTACAGGAATTTAAACTTCTTAGTGTGTACTTAATAGATGAAAGCTTAAATCATCAAAGCTTAAACTATTCTTAAAATGTTATATCGTACGAGACATTACACAAATAATAGAAGTATTTTATTTTGTATCTATCATTCCCTGATCAAACCTTATTTCAACTAGTGCAGTACTGTTTGTGGAGGTTGCAGCAAGGGCCTAAACTGAAAGAAACTTCAAAGTCGAGCTGGCCGAGAATCATAACATCAATCAGATTATCAGTGAGTGTGCGCACTCATGTTATACGGAACAACTTGCCATTTTAAAAATAGACCACAGAACTGACAAAAGCAGAATCAATTATGATGTACAAAAATATCAATGGTCATGGACCAAACTACCTATTAAGAGACTTGTTATCTTACTCTGAAGAACGTCACAACTATAATCTAAGGATGCTACATCAAACCGGCTTTATAAGATAGTTGGCCTACCAGCTCCTAAACTGAACGTGCATCCTCTTATAGTGCTACTGGAGCAGCACGGCTTTGGAACAATTTGACAAATGATGTGAAGGAATGTAAAACACTAGCTCTTTTATAAAGCGTAAATCTATAGTAACCGAGGAATTTATAATATTTACATGTAGTTCGATATTATTATTCAGTTTATACTTAGCAATTAGTACTTATATGTAGCTTCTACCGGTTCTAGTTTTTTATCATATGCATTTCAATTTGTATACCAACACAAATTAATAACTGATACACCTGTGGGGCGCTAAAGATCGTTTTCACGTGACGTCATCAAAAATCTAAACTAAAGGATCTATAACCCTGTTCTTTTAATATGATTTAGGTATCGGTATACTCAGTATTCTTGGAAAGTTTTACGTCGATACGGTGAATCGTTATTGAATTAGAGTATTTTGAATTTTGTGACGCCGCCCAGCTCAGTGTGTTTCCTAAATGTCATGGAAACCCATATATTCCTGCCAATTTAAAATGTTTGACTTGATTTAACGTTAAAAGTGATATATAATGTGTTTTGAAGTGAATGCTAATCATATTGCTGGGAAAATCGGCTTTATTTTTAGAGTACGTTTTCGGCCGCCATCTTGGTGTACCAAAGAGGTACACCAACATGGCCGCCGCATACAAATTACACTAAATTGTTTGAATGTTATTTGTCCGACAGCTCAGTTACGAAGTACTTTAATGCTCCAAAATTTCGGTCATTTACATATTTTTACCTGCTCTATACACAAGAAAAGTCTTTTCTTGACGCAATTTTTTGTGTGACGTCAGTGAGAACGATCTTATGAGATCCAATAATTACGATCTCCTACTCATTCCTTCGACTACCCACAAGACACTGGGTGATAGGGCCTTTGCAAAGGCGGGACCCATCCTTTGGAACAATGTTCCTCTCAATGTACGTCGTTCATCCTCCATCAACTCATTTAAGAACCGACTCAATACACACTTATTTAACAAGGCTTTTTAGTTAGTCAGTTAGTTCTTTTTGTTTGTTTTTATAAAATACAGACTATTGTATTTTATAGATAGCGCTTTAAAATATTTAAAGTTTTTAGCGCTTTATAAATTTATATATTATCATTATTTACAAGTTTAAACCGCTAAAATTGCTATCAATAGAGTATGCTATTCATTAAAATGCTGTATTAATTATAGCAAAAAGAATGCGAGTGTCTCTTAAACTCACATGTTAATTTTTTTTACTGAAAGGCTTTTATGGCTTTATAGACCCATTCGAAAAATGGCGTCCAATTTAAAAAGCTATTGTCCTGGTAACGTGAACACGAGGCTAGTCAGTACAAACAAAAGCTTTTGAACGTGTAAGCGAGGCTAGTCAGTCCTAAACAATAGTTAATTAAATTGGACGCCATTTTTCGAATAGGTCTAGCCCTGACTTTATGATTGATTGTCTCCGCGCACTATTAAACCTGGGATTCTTGATCCAGTGCAGTCAGCTTGGTAGACTTCTCGTGTCATAAAATAATGATATATTTTGTTCGACTTTATGTTTACCATGGGTGGTCTTCTTAGTCAGGAATGCCCCAAAAATGACAAATGGTATATTTTGCGTCGAAGATACAGGCCGTTATTGAGCCGTTATTTTCTGTGCTCTGGTGCTGTAGAAGACTAGTTCTAAATATTAAATCTAATTATTGTTAGCCTTGCATTTTAATTTGTTCAGATCTACACCTCAGGTGTCGTCTAGTACGTGTATACGTAATGGGTAATTTATATGAACCAATATTTCGGCTGGCACGGCCATAATCAGCCTTTCTTCGTTGTTACTGTTTACACATTTTCGCTGATTAGATCCCTCCAAGATGATCCGGTATTATACTTCGTCCGTTGGTCCCTGCAGTTTTACAATAGTACGTGTATCTCTACAACAAGAAATCCGGCATTGTAATTTTTAGTTTATCCTGCTAAGCACGTCATTACCTGGGTTATGCTTAATATATGCTAATTGGGTTCTGACTATGCCTTTTATTCGTTACGCGGTGATTTCTACAGCGAGAACCAAATGCAGTAGTGCTGAAACAATTTTAAATGATTGGTTGCCATGGTAACCATATTTAAGGGGGTACTGTAAGAATTTTATATTTCCCAAAATGGAGTACATAGAACCTTTGAAAATACATAAGGTTAGCAACCTTCGAAAATACATAAGCACAAATTGGTAACAATCAGATCCATCTGCAACTTTTTGTGCCCGGAATGGTTGTCCTTGAATCACGTGGCCGTGGGAACCGTTACCATAGCAATATACTTCCTATCTCAGGTAATACGTTAGGTGGACAATCGTTCCGATCCGGGCGGGCAGAAACAAATGTCGTCGTGAACATACTTAAGAATGTATAGAAATATTGCTGGAAACAAATCATTCTAACAACCCCATTTTCACCTAAACTCTTAAATGTCGAAAATTTATAAGCACCCTTAAAATCGGCCTGAGTTTCATGGCAACCAAATATTCAGATATTTTAAGGACCATGATACCAACACACTTGCCGAGTTTGGTTTGCATGGGATGTTTAACGAACGAGAAATGGGAAAAACATGCTGGAGTACGTTATGTGGTCCTCTGCAATTAAACGTTTTATACTGGGAGCCGCTGAATACCGGGTCTCCCAAGCCTGAGGCTTATGATTAAGTATTCCGACGAGGCTCCAGGATCGAATTGGAATTTAGGTTGGTTTTTGAGGAGGGACGGAAAACCGGTTTTAGTTTGCAGCAACGAGCTTTAGTTTGCAGCAACGAGTTTTAGTTTGCAGCAACCAGTTTTAGTTTCCAGCAACCAGTTTTATTTTGCAGGAACAAGTTAGTTTGCAGCAACAAGTTAGTTTGCAGTAACGAGTTTATGTACCGATCAATTCGAAACATCAACATCACCCCCCGGTCAACCCCCGGGCATTTGAATTTTTGGTTTGGATTGTTCAAATTCCCGCCCCCCGGGCCAAAAATGTTGTTCAAATGCCCTACCCCCGGGACTTCAAATACAGCTTCTAGAGTCCCTTGGTTTTTAAGCCAGTCACTTACGAAATCAGAATTTTGTCCTTTTTTTGAAGTCGTCTAAAGTGACCTACGGAGCCCTGTAAGGACCATCCACAAACACAAATGTTATGAAAGAATATCGCGCGATACTGCTTTAATATCGCGCGATATAAAGTGTTACTATCGACTTATCGCGCGATACAGTTTTATTATCACGCGATAGTGTTTAATATCGCGCGATAATATGTTATTTTAAAATACGTACATTACTTAGCATGGTGGCGAACACGCCACCATGATAATGCTTTTCTCCTTTATATGTTTCTTTTACTTCCGACAACGAATTTGGCTTTACCCGAACACTTACCGGCGATTCGAAATGATATTGAAAATAACAGGGATGCATTAATCGAGAAATACTAGCCATCTAAATGACATATGAAGTTAGGCCCTGGTGCAAAATAATGCCCGCGCTTTAATCTGTGTCTCACTACCGTCTTTCAACTCCTTCATGGGGAGCTCGGGTGGCGCAGTGGTTAAGCGTTTCGCCTCTCACTTCTGTGGCCCAGGTTCGAATCCCGGACGCGGCGCCATATGTGAGTTGCGTTTGTTGGTATCTCACCCTTGCTCCGAGGGTTTTTCTCCGGTTTTCCTCCCTCCGCAAAAACCAACACGCTAAATTCCAATACGATCTGTGGATTAGCCGGGACCTGGCTTTGATCAGCCCCCATGGTTGTTTCAGGTCTCGTTAGAAATTCAAAATTCAAGTTTTGTCATCAAAGCGTATCTAACAGTTTCCTTGGTAATTTAATTCCTTAACAAGTGGTGCATTGTGCACTTCCCTGGAGTTCCATTTCTATGGCGTCAATTATTTCAGCTGGACTACTGTAGTCCTTTCTCCTTCGTAAATTCTTGCTTCTCAGAACACGTTTAAGCTGGCGAAGACTCATCTTGATGGCGTTATAAATTAAAAGAAAAGCGAGGATTTCCATATAATTCAAGCCTATATTAAAGTACTCAGTCGACTAATGCATCCCTGTTATTTTCAATAGCATTTTGAATCGCCGGTAAGTATTCAGATAAAACCAAATTCGTTGTCGGACGTAAGTGAAACATATAAAGGAGAAGAGCATTACCACGTAGCGTGTTCACCGCCATGTTGTCTTGCTAAGTAATGCACGTATTTTAATATAACACATTATCGCACGATATTAAAACACTATCGCGCGATAGTAAAACAGTATCGCGCGATAGTAAAATGGTATCGCGCGATAGTAACACTTTATCGTGCGATAATAAAACGGTATCGCGCGATAGTAAAATGGTATCGCGCGATAGTAACACTTTATCGTGCGATAATAAAACGGTATCGCGCGATAATAAAGCAGTATCACGCGATAGTCTTTCATAAAATGTGTTTGTGGATGGCCCTTACAGGGCTCCGTAGTGACCTCACCGCTCTAATTCCGCTATGATTTCGATCGAGGAAACCACGCAGCACATAACATGAAAAGCGAGACAACTTGTTCAAATCCCCCCCACCCCTCCCTTCCGGTGTCAAATTCCCCACCCCAAGGATAGCTACCGATGTCAAATTCCCTACTCCCCGGGCACGAAAATGAGTCAAATGCCCGGGGGTTGCCCGGAGGGGATGTTGATGTTTCGAATTGATTGGTACATTAGTTTACAGCACTGAACCAGTTTTAATTTGCAGCAATCAGTTTTAATTTGCAGTGACAATTTTCAGTTATGTGCATCTTTTTTATAACTCGGGGATTTCCGCAAACATTTTGTATTTGCATCAGTTTATTTTTATTTTCGCACGAGGCAATTGTTTATTTGCAGCATGTGCCTTACGGGCCACCGTATAAACGACTGTAATTCTTTTAAAAGGCCCCTGTCAGTCAGAGAACTGAGAAATCTGGTCATTTCTACTACACTTTCGAGAGGATAATAACAATAAATAACAACACAACGATAGTCAATTGGGAGCAACTGCAGAATACCCCGTCGAAAAACGAAGGGTTTTCATTAGAAATGTTGCCATGCGTCATAAACGAGGGAGCGTGAGCATAAGTGTAGTTTCAAATAATATATACAACCAACCTAACCTAACCCTAACCGAACCCTAAACCCTAACCCTAACCCATTAACTTGGATTGCTAGTCGATACTTCAGCACCCCCCACTCATGTGATCCTAACTCACCACCCACCCCTGTGATATAGTAGTGGCTACGCGTCTACGCGTGCTACGCGTCAATAAGACGAGAGGGAATGAGTGCGATGCTATATAGTAGTGGCTACGCGTCTACGCGTGCTACGCGTAGTCGTTACGCCGTGTTATGGAGTGGCTACGCGTCTACGCGTAGCCGTAGCCACCGGCACGCAAAGGATAGATAGAGTTACGGGGTATTCGGCAGTTAAGCCGCGGAGCAACTGCAGAATACACCGTCGAAAAACGAAGGGTTTTCATTAGTAATGTTGCTACGCGTCATAAACGAGGGAGCGTGAGCATAAGTGTAGTTTCAAATAATATATACAACTAACCTAACCTAACCTAACCCTAACCCTAAACCCTAACCCTAAACCCTAACCCACTAACTTGGATTGCTAGTCGATACTTCAGCACCCCCCACTCATGTGATCCTAACTCACCACCCACCCCTGTGATATAGTAGTGGCTACTCGTCTACGCGTGCTATGCGTCAATAAGACGAGAGGGAATGAGTGCGATGCTATAGTAGTGGCTACGCGTCTACGCGTGCTACGCGTAGTCGTTACGCCGTGTTATAGAGTGGCTACGCGTCTACGTGTGTAACTTAAAGTATGTCGCATAATATGTGATAAATTCCCGTCCAAAGCCCGTGAAACACCTCTCAGCTTTAGAAAAGACAAAAATCTTGGTATTGCACTTGAAGGAACCTTTGGTTTACACAAAAAAACAGCTGATATTAAACGTTTTGCTAAGTCAAAACTCCCACTCGCCGCCATCTTGAAAAACCTGAAAATGTTGTTCACTGTCACATCACTCACATGCATGGCTGGCGCAACGTACGTGTCACGTGACCAGTCGAAATCTGATTGGTTGACGGCGCCAACCAGCGACACACGACACACACAAAAAAATTAACACTTGCGAAACTTGACTCGGGCCCAGCCTACGCTGGCCCGAGTAATAACTGTTACAGCTGGAAAGCTGAATTGCGAAAGACTTTACATTAAATTTGAAAATACTGATAATTAAAATTAATTATAATCAATGTTGCTACTGATATCAAATCTAGTTGCTAATTATAACCTAATTAATATTACTATAAAATATAAAACTAAAACTCTTCAGTCTGTTGGGTTCTAATCAATATTGCTACTGATAGTTGCTCTTGATAATTAAGGTTCTAATCAATATTGCTATATATATTCTGGTTATTGTTATATTCTAATTACTATTACTATATATGAAACTGTTTTTCAGTCTGTTGGTCCTACATATGGGCACATTGAAACTCCGCTTATTTCTAAGATTAGCATTACATGTGTTTGGTTTAGGCAGTAAGTTAGTGTGCAACTTATGGTTCACATTGGCCAGGAAAAAACAAGAGCTAGATTATATAATACGCCACCAGCACAGTTTTCAAGTGATCTTTTGAAGTGGCTATGTAATTATTTCTGACATTTCTAAATGGTAAGTTGCGTCCTCAATGAAACTGGTTCTAACCGGTAGGCGGTACGTTTGGTTCATTCATCGGTGCCAGTGGAGCGTGATTGTAGCCGTAGGAGATAATTTTTAGAGCAGAGATTGTAATTGTATATAGTGTTGGACTGTACAGCTTGACTTTAAAAGGTAAGTTTTAGTCTAAATTGTTTATACATTTAGGTATATCCATCGTATATCTACTCGCTTGCTTTGTGGCATAATGGTAGTGGCCAACTCGAAAGCTTCTGCTCCTTTGGCCACTACACACTCTTCACTAAAAAATCTACTTATACCTAACTCCATCTTTTCTATTTTATATTATTTGCTATAGTGATATTTACTTTTACAAAATAGAAATAAGTGTGAATAAAAAATGAACTTGAACTTGAACTTGTGAGCGCTCTGTCGACTCATTATTTTTGGGCGCCAAGACGTACTTGCTTGATTAGTTAATTGTGTTGTTCGGTCTCTTTGTATTTTCTGTATTTTGGCGTATCGTTGCTTTAATTTATTGTTATGACTTCAGGAGCTTTTGCCTCTTGTTAGAGCTAGATTATAGAATACCCCGCCACTTCGAAAGATCACTTGAAAACTGTGCTAAACTATGAATTATTAATGACCCAAATGGCGGGGTATTCTATAATTGCTCCAAAACAAGAGGCAAAAGCTCCTGAAGTCATAACAATAAATTAAAGCAACGATACGCCAAAATACAGAAAATACAAAGAGACCGAACAACACAACTAACTAATCAAGCAAGTACGTCTTGGCGCCCAAAATAACGAGTCGACAGAGCGCTCACTCGAACAACAGCAACCACAAAGCAAGCGAGTAGATATACGATGGATATACCTAAATGTATAAACAATTTAGACTAAAACTTACCTTTTAAAGTCAAGCTGTTCAGTCCAACACTACACTTCAATCTCTGGCTCTCTGCTCTGAAAATTATCTCCTATCTGATCACGCTCCACTGGCACCGATTAATGAACGAAACGTACCGCCTACCGGGAAACACCGAACGGAACCACCGGAACAGAACCACCGGAACGACCGGAACGACCGAAACCACCGGAACAGAACCACGTATTTTTTCACTCTCATAAATTCGAAGAAAAAAAGTTACTTTTTTCTTCGAATTTATGAGAGTGAAAAAATACGTTTGCATAGCAGGCTAGGTCAGGAGCCCTGTTCAGGTATAATAAGATTTACAATGGCGTGTATTTTGAACGTAACCTCCCACCCCCGCAAAACGTCCACCTCTAACAGATTGTACCAGATTGTATCAAATCTCGCCTAATATAGAAACAATTCTCAACCAATCAGGCGCCACGTTACATGTATCACTGACTTGACTCTGACGTCATCAGAGGCAAAGAATTCAAGATGACGGACGTCTTGAATATGACGTCTTGAATGTGAGGGGAAAACCGAAGAAAAACTTCTTTACTTGGACGTTTTCAACACAAAAATAGGATCGCTTACTCATGTGGAATGCGGAAATCGATAGTTTACGGTTAACATCTCGTCTTTATCACCTAAGAACGCTCATTTTTGGCCAACAAAAGAGCTACATAGAAATGAACGATTTGTTACTAAAATACTGTGTAGATCTCTAGATATTTCACCCTATAGAATACATATTCTCGGCTTACCTTTTCGTCCAGGTATTCCATCCATCAGATAAACATGGTACAAAGCGCGAGAACACAAATCATGTGTGAGAAGATATATACTAGAAACCTACAGAGATGGGAGAGGAGAATTCATGTTGAAGGAATTATCTCTGTTTTCTCGGTCTGTAAATATATCACAATGTGGACTGTCCTGCTCAAAAACTAACTTTAGCGTAGTTATTGCTCTGGTCAGCTCAAATAACTGTTTGCGTTAATTAGTTTATTACTGTTTCTACAATAACCTTAGTGTCTTTCAAAATTTACCAAGGCAGAGTATGTCAAATATTGTAGTCTGTGGTTGCCGTACTGAAGGTCGGCTATCTCTAACAAATCGATACGTTAGATACGTTGGTTTCAACAGTTTTAATAACGGTTCCGGTCGTTCGGTCGTTTCGGTGGTTCCGTTCCGGTGGTTCCGTTGGTTTCGTTCATGTAGTCCCGTTCCGGAGTTCCAGGTTTTAGTAGGTGTGTGTAAATTGATTTTGCCTACGGCAGCATGCCGTGTGGAACAGATATTTTGTGGAACAGCTCCGTTGGGTGCTCCTGTCCATTTGGTAGTGTATCTCCCAGCACACAAAGTACAGACAAAAATGGGCTTGAAGACGAAGTGCTCACTGGCTGTGATTATCGTGTTCGTTAGTGTGCTTGTTGCCTTGGTAGGTATATTGCTGTATTTTAGCCTGACCTCCGCTGGTAGTCCTCCACACACGACCGTTTCGTTTTCACAGCCACTTATCAATTAACTGTCTGCAGTCTTGTTGAACAGCGGCTACAAAGTGCTATCTTGAGAAAGAAGGTGGAAGGTACAGTAAAACTCACATTTAGTTTGTGGAGAATGATTGTAATCTCATTACTCTTGCTAACAAATCCTGACATTAAGAGTAGCTACGACAATTTAAACATACATGTAACACATACAGTGCAACTATTAGTATTATGAGGGAATAGCTCTAAGTTAATAATGCTGTATAATACATTGTATGTACTGAATAGATATAAATTAATACTTATTTCTCCTTCTTGGCAGGTACAAACTTCACTCAAAAGAAGCAGTTAAGGCACGAACAGACATGAGGCTAGTCAGTCAGAGAATGCACATATTGCAGAAGCAAATAAAGAAAAAGCAGCAGGAGCTTCAGGTGCAAGAAAAAGAGCTTACAGCAATCGAAGAGAAGATAACCAAACTCCAAGGTCCATTCCAAACTAAATTCAAAGATGCAATGGACAAACTTAAACTTAAACGCCAGGTATACCATAAAGGGGCATTGGTTGGAAATGACGTTAAAAAAATTTTACAACCAGGAAGCATACGCCAGTTCGTTAAAATCTTCAGACCAAAAACAATCGAGCTGATGAATGGAGGAGAGAAGTTGTTTAGTGACATTGCCACAATGAACCGCATCTCATCTCTATTATACAAGCTGCGAAACTGCTATGACCTGTACAGTGTCAGCAGACCTCTATGCCGGCACAAAGTCTGCTTCTTGAAAGTGAGATGCTCAAGTCTGGGGTGCTGGTTTCCAACTACATTCAACAATTGCAGTCTCATACGGAAATTCCATGTTCTAACTTTCCATGTACCACAAAAGGCAGAACGAAAGCTCACAGTGGGAATGGAAGCAGAGCACTGCTCTGAAAGTATCCACCCAGTTGTAAATAAGCTGAACAGAACATTTGCAACGACACAGAATCCCTGTGACCGTCTGACGCTAGTTGCAAAGAGTCAGTGGCTGCAGAGTAATGCTACGTTCAAAAATCACAGAAAGCCAGTCCCAAGAAACCTTAAGAAATGATGGCCAGCCCACAAATATGTGTACCACAGTTCTTAAAGTAAATTATGCTAGTAATACAAAGTTCTTAAAGTAAGCTAGCAGCCACAATTTATTGGTACCAATGGTACTGTTTTAAGACTCAGTAAATTAGAAGCCAAAACATAAAGTCAAATAAATCCATGTGTAACTCCTTTCTCTTCTGCTCCCACTCCTTCCTTTTTTTTTGTCCTCTCCCCATTCTTATGCTCCTTTGGTGGAAGTCTCAGATAGGCCATGATATACGACAGTGGCCCATATGGTGCAGGAACATTAAACATGTTCAGGTGGAGTCCTCTAACATGACTATAAAATCAAGACAAATATAAAGTTTAAGCCATAAATAGGAATTTATCTAGTACACCAGGCACTCCGAGTTGAAAAGAACATAATAATATAACAATCCTGAAATCAATAAAATCAGATTACCAACTTCTAAAGTTTAAAGGGCTATTTAGTCATGGTGTTATACAATGCATGCATGGAGTCAATGTTCGAAAGGTAGCAACTAATTGGCTTCAAACAGTTAAAGTCCCCTCACTTCTAATGATTCAAATGATACATAATATTTTCCTTGAGGACTATGTATACGTGTATAGTTATTTATTTCAACCATCCCACATGTGAAATTTCATAGCAGTAAAACTAAAGTGAATAACTGCTATCTGTCGAGGCTTAATTGGTTGTTGAAAATTCTCATGTTTGATGACAGAAACAAGATTGCTACCGGTAAAGTAAAGTTGGCATTGGTGTTTTTTCTTTGTTTTTGACTCTTTTTTTTGGGGGGGGGAGGAGGGATTCTTCCAAAAGAGTCAAAGAAAGTGACTTTTACATAAATGTTTACAAGAAATTCACACTGGTTGTGGGACATTTGCAATATTCTGGTGCAAAAATGTCAAATGCCCCACAAATAACTGAAAAAAAGGGGGGGGGGGGACAAGGACTAATAAAGTACAGTATTAAATGTACACATACTGATTCCTGGGGAAATTTCTTTCCTATATATTTTGCTGGAACTTCCAAAGGCATATCTGTGAGATTGAGGACGGCCGGTCGCTCGCTCTTTGTTTGGCCTCGTATAACTTCTAAGTTCCTCATCCGTGTCTTCTTATTAATCGATGCTCTTGTCATACCCTTTATTATGGTGGGTCTTGAGGCTCCAGTCTTCCTTAAATCATTTTTCCACCGAGAGATACGGCGCCGACAAAAAGCACATACTGTGAGCTGCGATTCGCGGACTTGAAGTTTGAAGCACTGCTCAATTTCCTTGGCCAAAACAACAAACCAACGACTGCTACGTCTACTTGAACACACTACGCACTTCGTTCGACCCATTAATTAAAACCAAATCACTTAACTACGTTAAAACAGGCAAAAAAAAACAACATTTTTTTTACGGCGTTTATACAGAGCGCGACAAACTTGGAGGATTCCCTGATTTTGTTTCTCTTTCCAGTCCCCATTTTTGCGCGGACAGTCACGCCAGCCTTTTCCCGCTTTTTAGCAATAGCCGCTGCCTATTAAATTTCATTATCGCCGTCATCAAAGTAGCGCGTGAAACGGTCGTGTATTATATAAACGTTTCTAACACGGGCCCTGGCTTTGTAATCGTTTTAAATACCCGTACCCTCCCTCTGCGTGATTCGTCATCCCCACGTGATCAAACTCTTCACTCTGTTCGCTCGCATATCCGAGGAAAGCATATGACACGAAGCTCTGGCTACCAATTTCTGTCAGCATTCATTTGGATTAATAGTCTATAAGTAGTATTTAGCGAGAGCACTTCGCAAAATATGTTTTGAAAGTGTAGAAGCGGCTAATTATTTAGAAAGAATAGGCACATTAAGGCAACTGAATGACAAAACATGGACATACATGTACGCTAGGACAGCGAGGTGGAGGAAATGACAGAGCAAACTGGTTGGATATTTGGATGATGAAACCGATATTAAAGTGGAATGGAAATACTTTGGTAAGTGCAAATGACCATTTATAGTAATTAAACAAATAAGTATATCTTGTTGCACTAGGATATCTGTAAAGTGTAAGTCCTTTGTTTTGTTTTTGCTGCTACTTCACTAAAAATTGAAAATTTAGCTTTTAGTTTTAGGCTGCTTTAAATGTCGAATTCTTACTTTCTTGAGTAGTCGAACTTACAATATATCACGAAATCAATACGAAATCGACATAAACAGCAAGTGGTTGAATTTTACAGTTAAGCTGACGTGTTTTGCTTGATATTTAAAACTAATTAAGTTCGTAAACTTCCCAGGAATCAGGATCCATGCATGCAGTTAATTACCACGTGCGGATATGTTCAAAATAAGCTGAAGTAAGCTTAGCCTTAGCTTAGTTCAGTTAATTTGAGCAAATTAAGTCAAAATATATGGAATCTTAGCTTATAGTTAGTTATAGAAATACGAACTGTGTGACAACTCGGTTTTAAAAATATTCAACTACGCGAAAAATCTCGAAGGAAAAGGCTATATACATTGACAGCGAAGACATTTTCTGCTCAGCCTCAGGTTTATTACGGAATAATTTCCTAGTTTCAAATCTAGTAATTTTGCGATAGCGGTGACTGATATATAATGGTTTTCAGTATCATTTCTCTACCTTTTGATCCAAGGAATGTGAAAAAAATACTGATTAGGATAGCAGAACCTTCAACTCCAGCCTCCAGGCGAACAATGATTTCCAGTTTCGTTAGAAATATCAGATGGATTAAACATCAGTTTGTAGCACCAAATACATGCATTTCGAAGTGAAGTATGTCTTTAGGAATCGAAGTGAAGGATATGGCAATGAAAACTATCTTATATGATTTGAAAACACATTTTAATATACAATTTTCGATGAAATACCAGTGTATTTTTCTTTCTAATAAGTGATATCTTCACACGTGAAGATATAAATGATATCTTCACACGTGAAGATATCACTTTTGAAAATATGACTCGATTTCAAAGATTTCTAGCCTTTTTAGTAAGAGATTGAAACTAGTATTTCATCAATAATTATATATTAAACAGAACATTACATGGCCGCTTGGAGATACGGATTTTATCTTCTCGTGTTGATGAGTATCTTACTCGTTCGCTGCGCTCACTCGAAAGATATTTCATCCACACTCGAAGATAAAATCCGTATCTCCGCGCGGCCATGTAATATCCTCTATATAATATACGCGTCTAAATACGACTTGAAATCACAGGGCTACCGGCGGACTGAAGCTTTGAATATTTCATTATATGCACAAAGACATAAATTTCTATTCTCAGGCTTTTGGTTTTCCGTTTTACCACTACATGCTTGAAGGAATTAACTTTTGGTTCAGCCGGACCTGATAGTTTTTTTTCAACGTTTGAATCTATCTGTATTAGTATATCGATTCATTATGTACAACTACAAATTAATCCCATTCCCTGCAATTTTCCGACAACTCACTTGTCAAATTTAATTCAAACTTATAGATATGTACATTTCAATCTTTTGAAGTTAATTGATTTAAATGGAGAAGTTTTCAATAACTTAATTCACGGTATTAGCTGTACAGGAATTTACGCGGAGAAGGGCGATGTTTTAGTGCTTTTCGTGCGAAATCATCGGCCGGCTTATACAGTTATAATTTGGCAAATGTATGGCCTACATAAAATAATCTGTGAAACGGTTTGTGAATGAAAGTAGATATAATTTATGAACCTCGAAAGTTTAACTGGCTACAGAAACAAAAAAGAGCATGACAAATCTTCTCCCAGATTTCTGGTAGCTTTGCACAAGCTAGATTCTAGAAGCAAACTCGCCGGTATTTCTGAGCCGAACTTCAGGCTTTCCGAGTTGATCGTTATTAGAGACTGTTGCTTAGTTAACCAGCCATTTCGTTCTCTTTGTGGCAATTCCATTTCCCCTCATTTCTTCGCCATTTTGTTCCCTTTATAATTTTCGTGTTCTTTCTTGGCTGCTCACTCAATGGACAGAGAATTCGAATGAAACCGACCATGATTGAATTATTTACATATGTCGAGAAATATATTTTTCTGCTGGTTATACCGGTAAATTATGCTCCAATATGTTAGAAACCAATTTTTATAGCTGCTTCACTAAAGCCTTAAGTAAGCATGTTCATTCATTTTGTTAAGTTTGCAATGCCAATGGTTCGTACAATCGTAGTTTTTAAACTTCTTGCATAAATTTAGGTACGTATTACTAAAAATTAGTACAAGGAAATCACACTATTACTGACTTTGTTGAATTAATAGATATTTAGAGAATTTTACATTACAATCGACTTACTTAACTGACTAAGGTTATATAAGCTTATAAGATATATAGATGCATGAATTCGGAAATTGCGATATTTATTTAAGTTAAATGTTATTTTGGTTTTAGCTAGCCCATAATTACAAGTTACATTGCCGACATGAATAATTTATACGTTCACGTACCAGTTTTTCTTGATTCAACTCTGCTGCTTGATCTGACGTTACTCGCTCAGAATTTCAAAAAGACAAAAGGCAGTACGACCGAAGGCTCGATGAAGGCACGATACCAGGCTCGATGTAGGCACGATCCAAGGCTCGATGAAGGCACGATGCCAGGCTCGATGCAGGCACGATCCAAAATCATTGAAGGCTCGATCTAGGCTCCATGAAGGCACGATAGATGCACGATGAAAGGAATGCAGGCTCGATCGTCGAGCATCGTGCATCAGCCATCGTGCATCGAGCATTTCCGGAAGGCTCGATGCACGATGTATAACGCACGATGTACGTTTTGGTGTTTTTGTTACGCGAGTGATCACCAACACCGTGCGCGATGCCTACAGCATATTCATACCTATAACCAATGCCAAGAGGATTGCAATGATTCTTTTAACCAAAACTTAACAAAATGATCAGTTCTTTCAGTGAACAGCCAATCCAGGATATGTGGATTTTCAAGAACATGTTGCTGTCTTTCTTGCGCTGTAAGTTCCTGCAAGTTGGTATTGTTTAAAAGACTATGGAATAGTTCAGGCCAGTAGTACTCTGCACATGATAGCGTAAAGAATATAGTTGGTGGTCCTACTTGAGGTATTGTGACCATTAAATCTTCTTTTGCTTTATGCCAATACCCATTGCTGCCAGTTATGTTTTTAGCAGAATGCATAAGTTTAGACATTAATGTAGAATAATTATTTGAATTGAGCATTTGTTTCAGTTGTTCTACTGTTAACTGGGTGTCACCAGGATTTTGTTTAAGAAATATATTACCCTGACTGAGAAGTCTGTGCCTTTGGATCATGTTGAATGCCCACTAACCAAATCTTGGGTGAGCTGCAAATCTATACACCCATTTATCATTTAAATACTCTCCAAACTTAATGAGATGCTTCACCTTTTCACCTAATGTTGCATTACGCACTATAGCAGTATTAGTTGGGTCTCCTTTAGCATCAGGAAATAGAGTAGGAAAGGCCATTGTTGCTAATAGTTCTATTTTAAACTCATTTAAAGGCGAATTTCCTTTATTAGGCCATTTAATTTTATGTTCTTGTAAAAGTTCATCTGTTATTAACTGCTTTTGTGGCTTGAGCACTACAGGATTTAGTAAAGTGCTACTTGCATTTCATCAATATCAAGGGGACCTCTATCTGGATCTATATCATCATCTCTTTTTATCTCACCACAATTAATATTTTGCAAGTCAGTTGGAATTCCTTCAGATGGAAGTGCAGCCAAACAATGATAATCAATAGTGATATCTTTGTAGACAGGGTTGTGCTTTATTAACCAGTGCAAAGCAGACGAAACCTTATCACGTCGTACAATCAAATCTTTGGAAGTGTTATCTTTGCCATTTACTGTTACAACTATAATTGGCAGTTCCTTTGGATACCTTGGCAAAATGTCTGCAACTTGCTGAATGTCTTGTGGGAAGTTGATACAATGACCTTTATATGCTCTTTGTCCACCTGGTTTAGTGTAAACACTGATAACTGGGAAGACGCATGATATAAGCATTTCCTCTATTTGAGTCAGTCCTAGTAATTCTTTTGGAACTGGTGATGGTATCATATTATTTTGAAGAGAAAACTTTTTTATACTTTTCTTATCTCGTACACATCTTGAACAAACATATGGCAATTTCTTTTTGTTGTTTGCTGATAATGGCCAATTTTTAACTTCATTGATGCATGACATTTCTGCATGTTTATTGCTGCCCACTTTTGTTCATGAATTTGTCCATATTTTTTAGTATCAAACAGTGATAAATATACATCTTGGTTAACAGGACCTATCTTTTTATCAATTGACTGCACATCTGTCATAGCACTAATGTCCATATTTTTCATTTCACATCGATTTGCACTTTTAGATCTACTCATTCTCTTTCTATATTCCTTCATGTACAAATTATGCTTGATTTTTTCGGTCTGTCTATCTTTTTTAGTTTTAACATCACAGTTTTTCTTTCTATACTCCTTCATGTACAAATTATGCTTAGTTTTTTCGGTCTGTCTATCTTTTTTAGTTTTAACATCACAGTTTTTCTTTCTATATTCATTCATGTAAAAATTATGCTTGGTTTTTTCGGTCTGTCTATCTTTTTTAGTTTTAACATCACAGTTTTTCTTTCTATATTCCTTCATGTACAAATTATGCTTCTTCCTTTCGGTCTCTTTATCTTTTTCAGTTTTAATATCACAGTTTGTCTTTCTATATTCCTTCTTGTACAAATTATGCTTGGTCCTTTCTGACTTGGTGCTTTCTGACTGTCTATCTTTTTCAGTTTTAATATCACAGTTTTTCTTTCTATATTCCTTCATGTACAAATTATGCTTGGTCCTTTCTGTCTGTCTATCTTTTTCAATTTTAACATCACAGTTTTTCTTTCTATATTCCTTCTTGTATTTAATGCCCTTTATTTTGCTTCTATAATCCCTTAGTACATCTGTTTGTTTGTCTCTTTTTGCTTTAGATGTATTTTGTTTTGCACTATTGCCAGTCTCATGAGAAAGGACATCATGTTTAGTACTTGGCTGTAAACATGTTTTAGGTTTTTTTGGTTTTGATTCAAATTCCACAAATATGTCATCTTCTTCTGGTAAAATTGGTGTTTCAGACTGTGTTGCATTTGTTTGTTTATCGTTAGTGATCAAATCTAAAGACTTTTCAAAGATGGCAAAAAACCAACCATCAGAATGGTAATGCAAAAGATCATCAAATGAAGTGTAATGTCTGAATGAAACACACAAGTCATCAATATATGACCAACCAGTGTTATCTTTTATAGCAACAGTGAAATGATTACTTGTGCACCTAACCATGCCTTTGAGTGCATATAACAACAACCTAAAACATCCATTGTTAGTGGGAAAATTATTTGATTGATACAATTTGGTGGCAGTTCTACGGCTAAAAAAATTGGCATTGTAACAAAATGTTGAAGAGCTGAAATGTCCCCAGAATGTTGTTGACAAAAATCACAGTAAAGTGTCCTGCTATTTGGCAATATTGCATCAGAAACACAACTCTCAAATTGACTATGAATCAGATTTTGGAAAGTTATGTAGAGTAAAAATATATCTGTGTGCTTTACAATTTGATTGTTACACAACGAACATGTTTGATTTCTCTGTTGAATAAAAAACAAGGATTTTAATTCCTGTGTCATTGGTCCAATGGTATTTAACCTAAATATGTCACTAAATACAGCATCTGCAGACATAGTAGCAAATGAGGCACAATTTTGTCTAAGCAATGCCCAAACAGGTTCTCGAACTGTAGTGTTATGTTAATACGTATGATGTAATGTATGACCCGCGGGATTCGGGATATCCCGAGAACATGTGCGCGTGTGAGAATAAACATACTTGACTTGGGTCTAAGAGAGAATGGTCGAGTCGTTGATCTAGCTAGTCAATAACACAACATGGTGTCAGAATAATAAAGTTCCTACGACTCATTGTGGCCGCTGTAACGCCTTGGAAGTTGTGGAAGTCGAAATTGAAGGGAAATTTAGTCAAAATCTTCACAAATTCGTCGATTCAGAGGTTGCTCGAACCGACACTAGCGAAAGGAAATGGCGGCATATCAAATTTCTCCTCCACCTCAGATAAACTTTCAAGAGCCAGAAGCATGGAAAAACTGGATCCAAAGGTTTGAAAGATTTAGAACAGCTAGCGAATTGGATAAAAAGTCAGAAGAGATGCAGGTATGTACCCTAGTTTACTGTATGGGAAACAAAGCAGAAGACATTCTGAGCTCATTCTCCCTGCCAGACGGAGACGAAAAGAAATATGATGTCGTGAAAGAAAGTTTCGAAACACATTTTGTGTGCAAGAGGAATGTTATCTTTGAAAGAGCTAAATTTAATCAACGCCGTCAAAGGGAGGGGGAATCTGTTGAGAGTTTCATCACTGATCTGCATAAGCTGACCGAAGGGTGCGATTACGGCAGTTTAAGAGACGAAATGATCAGAGACAGAATAGTTGTTGGATTAGCCGATGCTAAACTATCCGAGAAATTGCAGCTTGACCCGAAACTTACCCTAGAAACCGCAGTAAATCGAGCTCGCCAGTCAGAAATAGTCCATAAACAACAACATTTGATAAGGAGTGGGTTTCAGGAAGAGGAAAATATTGAAGCGGTTTTTGGCAAGCAAAACCAAGCACGCGCTCAATGGCGCCGAAATCCACAGGGAACCCAAAAGCCAAGCGTACCAAATAGAGATACCGGCACGGAGACTTGCACACGCTGTGGGAGAAAGGCCCATAGTAGAGAGCAGTGCCCAGCAAAAAATGCAAAATGCCATAAGTGCCAAAAGATTGGACATTTTGCTTCTGAGTGTAGATCCGGAAAAGTTGGAGAAATCTGCGAAGAGGAAGTGTTCCTTGGCAGTGTAGATTCTCAGGGAGATAGCCCCTGGATGGTTGAGCTCAAATTAGCCAATTCCAAAACCATGTCTAAGTTAGACACAGGCGCCGATGTTACGGTGATCCCAGAGACAACCTAACAAAAGTTTAAAGAAGAGTACCCACTTAGAGATCCAGCAAAGAAACTGTTTGGGCCAAACCACAAACAGTTGGGTGTAGTAGGGCAGTTTACAGCCAGCCTACAGCACGGCTCTAGTACCACTGATCAAGAAATCTATGTTGTTGAGAGCCTGAAGCATTCACTTCTGGGACGACCAGCTATTCGGGCGTTAGGTCTGCTGAAAGTTGCAATCGATAACCTTACCTCGAACAATAAGAGCGATCACAAATCAGAGTTCCCAGAGCTTTTCAGTGGACTTGGTAAATTAGAAGGTGAATACAAGATAGAGTTGAATCCAGGAGCCCAACCATTTGCCATACATGCTCCACGGAGGATACCCATACCCTTACGGGATAAAGTAAAGGCTGAGCTGAAGAGGATGCAAGAGCTCGGGGTTATTACCCCCATTGTACAGCCAACAGACTGGTGTGCTGGTATCGTCGTAGTCCCAAAACAAGACGGTAGAGTCCGTATATGTGTGGATCTCACAAAGTTAAACGACAATGTAAAGAGAGAGAACCACCAACTACCATCAGTAGATGAGACACTAGGCTTACTTAATGGAGCTAAAGTCTTTAGTAAACTTGATGCCAACAGTGGGTTTTGGCAAATTCCCTTGGCCAAAGAATCAGTCCCACTGACCACGTTTATAACACCCTTTGGAAGATTTTGCTTCGAACGTCTTCCGTTCGGAATAAGTTCTGCACCAGAACATTTTCAAAGACGGATGTCTCAAATTCTAGAAGGATTAGAAGGAGTCCTGTGTCAAATGGATGACGTGTTAGTGTTCGGAGGCAACCAGGAGGAACATGATAAGAATCTGACAGCAGCTCTACAGAGACTCCAGAGAGCAAAGATAACCCTGAATCCCAAGAAATGTGAATTCTCCAAGAGTTCAATCAAATTTCTTGGGCACATCATCAGCGCACAGGGGGTTTCTGCAGACCCAGAAAAGGTAAAGGCCATTCAAGAACTGAAAAGCCCGACATCAATTCCAGAAGTCAGACGATTTCTTGGGATGGCCAACCAACTCGGGAAGTTTCTGCCCGATATAGCGAACACAAGCAAACCCTTGCGGGACCTCCTCAGCAAAAAGAACACTTGGACGTGGGGAGAGCAGCAGGAAACAGCCTTTAAGAAGATTCAAGCAATGCTGACCAGTGCCCCAATACTCGCCCAATACGACCCTAAAAAGGAGACACGTGTAACTGCAGATGCTTCAAACTATGGGGTTGGCGGTCTTCTCACTCAGATGCAAAGCAACGGCGAGTGGAGACCAGTAGTATATGCATCAAGATCGATGACAGACACCGAGAGCCGATATGCTCAGATTGAAAAAGAGGCTCTAGCTATCGTGTGGGCTTGTGAGCGTTTTCGAGAGTACCTGATTGGAACGTCTTTCCACATACACACAGATCACAAGCCTTTGGTGCCTCTCTTGACGAGCAAGAATCTAGATGAACTGACGCCCCGCATCCAGAGGTTCAGAATGCGTCTAATGCATTATTCATATAGCATTTCACACATACCCGGAAGTAGTATAACGAGCGCTGACACACTATCGAGAGCTCCACTAACTGTAAAACCCTCTACCAAGGACGAGGAGTTACAATTGGAAGCAGAACTGCTTGTATGCTTCACAGTGGACAGTCTGCCAGCGACGCCTACCCGACTTCAGGAGATAAGGGACCTACTACAAGAAGATGCTGTTTGCAAAGAGGTAATGGGGTATTGTGAACACGAGTGGCCACCTAAGTGGAAGATAAAGGGAGCAGTGAAAGCATACTGGCCCGTTCGTGCAGAACTAACAGTACAGAACGGACTTTTGATGAAAGGGAATCGTTTAGTTATTCCATCGCAATTGCGTCTCGAGATACTGGATAGAATACACGAAGGTCATCAGGGAATCGTGAAGTGCAGGGAAAGGGCTAAAGCCTCAGTGTGGTGGCCTGGCCTCAGTATGCAGTTGGGAGATCTTGTTCACAGATGTCAGAGATGCGCTAAAGAGAGGATAAACACACGCGAACCACTGATTCCATCGCAAATGCCAGAGCGTCCTTGGCAGAAACTGAGTGCAGATTTGTTCGATTGGAAGAACACTATGTATCTAGTGGTGATTGATGATTTCTCACGCTATATCGAGATGGCTCGCTTGACAAGCACAACGTCAGCAAGTATTATCTTACACTTGAAGTCCATTTTTGCTCGACACGGGTGCCCAGAAATCCTGAAGTCGGACAATGGACCTCAATTTTCATCAGAAAGATTCAAGCGGTTTGCAGAAGAATATGCATTCCAGCACGTAACAAGCAGTCCAAGATACCCCCAAAGTAACGGGGAGGCGGAACGTGCAGTTAAAACGACAAAGAGTATCTTGATCAAGAACGTCTTGGAGAAAGATGATGACCCATACTGTGCACTGTTGATATACCGTACTACCCCACTGAAGAATGGATTCAGCCCAGCTGAACTCCTCATGGGAAGAAGGCTTCGTACCACTTTACCGATGTCAGAAACACAGCTTACTCCCAATTGGCCTGATCTCAAGGAAGTAAAGAGAAGAGAAGAAGAGGCGAGAGCAAAGCAGAAAGTCAACTATGACCACCGACATCGAGTGAAGGAGCTTCCCAGTCTACAGCCAGGAGAAAAGGTGTGGCTAACTGATTGCCAGAAACAGGGAGAAGTAATTTTACCAGCCCATACTCCAAGATCGTACATAGTCGGTACAAACGAGGGAAACATGCGCAGGAACCGAAGTCATCTGGTCCAGATCCCTGATGCAACAACTGTAGAGACTAGAGAGAGTCCCACATTCACACCAGATACCACAGCTGATGATGCAGATGTGGCCCACGGTTCAGCAGGACCAGACGTTAAGCTTGAGGTCGGCACAAGGACAAGATCCGGAAGACTCTCAGTCCCTCCAAAGAGACTTGACCTTTAGAACAGTTGTTCAGATATACGTTGACTTGTTCCACCCGGTTAGGGGAGATGTAGTGTTATGTTAATACGTATGATGTAATGTATGACCCGCGGGATTCGGGATATCCCGAGAACATGTGCGCGTGTGAGAATAAACATACTTGACTTGGGTCTAAGAGAGAATGGTCGAGTCGTTGATCTAGCTAGTCAATAACACAACAGAACTACTGACATATTAGTTTGAATGTACATTATACCTTTCTGCGCATGCATGGAATAATACTTCAAAAAAATTATTGCGGTGGATATGTTGTAGAGAATCCATGAAAATAGAAAAGGTAAGTTCAAGAATGGAGTCAACTGCACATGAGAACTTGCCTGGATGGTTTAAGCAATAATTCATGAAATGTCTTCCATTACTAGTCTCCTCAGAACTCAATGAATACGACTGTTTACTAACAGTAGTAGAATATGATGTAGCCGTGTGCTTTGTTATATTACCGGTTAATGTCTTGCCATTAATAATGTGTGCTTCTTTATTTGTGATAACATAAGGATTAAAGCTACCATTGGAAGCATGAGATATTCTTCTTAACAAATACCTTCCCCTGTACTTGAGAATGGAGATATAGTATTGAAAACTAGATGAGCATCTGTTAGACACTACATTAACCATGCTATCGTTGTTATGGAATGTCAATGTAATTAGCGATATTACGTACAATAAATACAGCATAATGATTGTTGATCAAACTACGATACAGTTGTAACAGAACTTTAATTTTGTGAATTGAACTGTATGTCTTCGGTACTGTACGAGATCTTCAAGTTGAGTGTGATTAAATTGGCACGCTGCCCAGCGCGGTAACAGTGAGCAAGTTTTCTTTTTAAATGGCACGCAGGCCTAGAATGAGTACTTTGACTCGATAGGTGACTACGCTGATTCAATGTTAATAATATGTGAATTTGTTTGTTAGTTTGTATTTTGATTTTCACTCAATTGTTGAGTTGGCACGCTGGCCGATTGAACACTACGTTCGATGTGAACACGCTGGTTCGATGTGAACACGCTGGTTCGATATGAGCACATTTTGCTCGATTTTGAACCAAATGGTTCGATTATTCACGGTACAGAATTACTCACAGTTCAACACCACAAAAAGAAAGCAAATTATTTAAGCAAATAGACTGTTTTCTATGCGAAGAAAGGAATACTTTACCTCGTCCTCGCTGTCGACAGCACCGCCACTTCGACAATCAACACGACCACGTGAGATTCTCGTGACGTCACAATACACTCGCGCTCTCATTGGCTTTGACTTTGGTTTACAGGACATTACATTACATTACATTTTTCACAGAGTGATCGAGATTTGTTCTGCATATCCTCGGGCATCGGCTCTATATAGCTGCCGCCTCGTCAGCCTCGCGTCTTCGCTCGGCTGACTCGTTGGCAATAAGGCAAGAAAAACTAGGAAAACACCTACATTAAATTTATTCAAAAATTATTTAGTCTATTTGGAAAAAATAGAGTTCAAAATTGCTCAATCGAAAGGTTGCCTTATGAACCATTATAGGAAATGGGAGAAATTATTGAAAGCATTAAAAGCAAATGGGTAAGGAGAGGTTGCACGGCACTGAGTAGTATAATACAGGTAGTGTAAGTCTAATATATTGATGTGTTATTAGTTTTTTTTGTAGGCGTGTGTGTGGTATGTGTGTGTTAAATATATGCCTTGTAAAACTTATTGTGAATATATTGAAAAATGCTAATAAAAAAATGTTATAAATATAAAAAAAAAGCCGGCTAATCATATCAGGTCCAATGTGATAACGTCTCGCAAACTACTGACTCAGACTCCTGTTATGTTGTTATGTTCTGAGAGATAGAGGTCTTGCAAGTCGGATTACGAAATTTTGTACTTTTAATAAAGTGTAAAAATAATTTTAATTGCTTGGCTGCGGATTGACTCTTCTTAATATTTATGCGCATATAATTAGCTACTCGAAAACGAGGCTATTCCCGCATCGTTGCTTAGCTAAAAAGGAAAATGGCGTCGCGGAAGGAACATTGCTGTGTTCCTCTATGCGTTGGAGACAAAAGGAAAAATCCTCAATTGTTTTTTTCGAACTCGAATGCAGGTTGCAGCATCCTCGATGCGGGAATAGCCTCGTTTTCGAGTAGCGAATTTAGTGAATTAGATATGTGCATAAATATTAGGAAGTGTGATATGGGACTAAAATGAAACCAACACCAACTTATGTAAAGGGATCGCTACTTTGGGAGGGGTCGCCACTTTCCGGGGGTCACGTTCTTTCGAAATTTATTTGAAGGACAAAAACTACGCTACTTTCGAGGGGTCGTTACTTTCGGGGGGGGGGGGGGGGGCGCTACTATCGGGACTCTACGGTAACATCGTACAGCCGTCCGATTGAATGGCGTTCCCCTAGGATAACACAGGTAGCCCGGAAATACAAAGACGGAACTCACTGATAACACAGGTAACCCGGAACAACTAAGGCGATAACACAATTTTTATTTTTTTATTTTATAATTTTGTGTTAATTAAATTATGAAGCGCAAGTGCACTCATCTTCGCTCGTGTTCTAACTCGTGTGAGTTATAGTTCATCAGTAGTATTTTTGGACTACCTATGGTAACCTGGCTTACGTGAAGTTGCTCATGTTTATTCGTGTTCTACTTTGTACACTCCTGTTCTACTTGTGTTCACAACGCCTAAACAAAGATATATTCAAAGACAAGTCCTGTTATTTTATTTTTCTGTGTTGTGCGACTTTCAAGAGAGAATTAGTTTTCATGTTCGATTCTCCGCTGATAAATCTAGATCGTGTGGCGGCTCAATTCAGTGCAAATTTCCCTTTGTCGTCGACCCAGTCCAGCGGCTTCGTTCGTAATTAGGAGCCGTTAGTCCAGCTTTTCAATGTCGGGAACTGACGTCACAAAATGCAAGATTTGAGATAGACGCGATTAAATAGAACAATTATTTAATTCGAATACATCTTTGTATTTTTAGGGTTTAGATCCCCTGTGTGCAGCTTCTTGTTACTCTGGCGCTGCAACGTGATAAGACTGTGCATGCATACTTTCGTAGCTGATTGTCCATTTAATCCAATTTGACTGGTTGTGCGTGTGTACTAACAGTGATCTGACTGTGTGCATTCTAATAACGATGTGAACAAACGTAGCCCGAAAATACAAGGAGAGGGTACCTCACTGAAAACACAGGTAATTAACCCGAAATAACTAAGCTAGGTTACCCTATTATAAAACAGGTAGCCCGGAAATACAATGGGGGTACCACACTGATAACACAGGTAACCTGAAACAACTATAAAGACGATAAAACAATTATTATTATTGTTTTATTATACTTTTTTTTAAATTAAATAATGAACAATTATACACTCGTGTTCACTGGTGTTCTGTGGATTCTTAGATCAGATTTTAGAACAGATTAACAATAATATTTGAATCCGATGAAGAAGTAAATACCGATACAACGTACACTTTTGAAATTAGTGGTACAATACAATTAAGAAAATTTACATTGGCGTGTATTTTTGAAGGTGATACTGAGCTGTCACAAAACAGATTACAATATGATAGACCGTGAAAAAATGTTAAGATGGTGAAAATCCGGCGATCGTCAGCTCATCGTATGGAAGACAGGCTTTACTGCATCGCATTAAGGTTTTTGGCGAGCTGTGATTATCTACGCCGATGCCACAGAATAAAAGGCTGCCACAAAGTACTGAAAGAAAGCTGCGGCAAAACCGGAATTTTCGGCTAGCACGGTAAAGGCTTGGGTAAGAAACAAATCAGGTTGTTTGCAAGGGAGCCCGACAAAACGTCTTAGGAAAATTGCACCACTGAGGATAGTATAAAAATAGGTTTTTGGGGTCTGTGTTTTCGAGGTCTGTGTTTACGAGACCCCTATTTTAAACGCGGTTTTCCGGATTAGAAACTGTTTGAGAACTGAGTAGTTTCTAAGCTAGACAATGATTTAACAGCAATTCGTTCATACTCGTTGTACGTTTTTATGGAAGAAAATGACTTTTCTGTGCACGTGGTATAATGGACCATTTTCCTGTCTTTTTCTACCATCTCCTTAAGATCTTATGGTTACTACAGAAGTGAGCTCAAAAAGTTGCTAAAGATTGTGTGGCGTACAAACTCTGTTTTGCTGCATAGACCATATTGATTTAAACGATTCAAAAGTGTTCTTTTCGAAATTCTTATTCCATTACTTTTTTCAAGAAAACCGGCTCAAAATTGTGGCTTGGTATATAACGTGTTACAAGATACAATGATACGGAGATACCAAGATACGGTGATACAGTGATACAGTGATACGGTGATACGGTGATACGGTGATACAGTGATACGTACATCTCAAATTTCCTTTTTTTTAAGCGAACGCGAAATGGCCCCGCTAAATACAGGTTTCTGTATGAAACGGACTGTTGTATGGGTCACTTGAGCTCTTGCAGCCGTGGCGTGACGCTAATTTAACGGTATTATCTTTCAGCATGACTGCTTTGTCTGACTATTTTGTTATTTAATTTTAACTTTTGAACGTTACGCATTTAACATTGAACCACTTTATTGCCCTTGTTGAAGAAAGGTTTTTGCAACACAATAACGAAATTAACGCTGAAAGCTTTATTGTCATTGGCAACTAGATTTAGGGACGGACCATTTGAAAATTTATGGAGAGGGGGCCCGGTTCCTTTGCTGGAATTTTTTTTTACGACTGCAATAATTTTTTCTGGCATCATAACCTTGCACGATTTTTTTTCTGGGTGATATTGCAATTGGCTCGCTCGATATTCGGCTTGCTCGTTTTTGTTTTTTGTTACTTTCGGGGGGGAGGGGGATTTTGAAAATTTTCCGCGATCCCGTTTCTCCGATCTAGTGAGATGGCTTTCAGAAGCTCCAACTCCAAAAATATTTTATGGTTGCCTTGTCGCATTTCGGAGGAATCGTATTACAAAACCGTGCAGGGGAATATCAAAATTCGATTTGGTTATCATGCTTTCGGTGAAAAGGCGAAAACATAAATCCGACTAGATATAAGGGTAGATATGCGGGAAACACCGTCAAGAGCTCTCTTTTTAGAATTTCCCAATTCCCCAACAAATTGTGTAAGAAATTCAGACAAATCGAATCAATTCTTCTTGAGTTAGAGCTTTTTAAAAACTCTATTTTGGTTGAAAATCGAAAGCGTAGAAAATAGCCCAAGATTTCCGATCAAAGCTACGCGCCGCATCGAGAATATTTTATAGCCGATTCTAGTTTTCTTATGACTTGGAAAATGGAAAAGACGAAAGGTATATAAAATGACAAAGGAAGAGCACAGAACTGATCAAAGGCCTCAAATGCCAGTGACAGCGATTTGCAGGAGTCTGAAAGGTCCTGAAACAGCACGCAAATAGCGAGATCGTGGTGTTGGTTTCAAGCGATTCAGAGTATTAATATGTTTCCATCTAAGCTTTCTTGGAAACAAATCTTCTCTCGGCCGGTTCCTTTCAATCAGATCAATTCTTCTTTATGTTCAGATGTGGACACTACTATAACCACAGCTTTGATGCCATTTTGCCACGCCCAGGATATTTTTAAAGTTGTTGGATTCGGTATAATTAGTGGTAAACCATAAAAACCTTCGATTCGCATAATGTTAAGCCCCAACAATAGGACAGCAGCTATAGTTGCAAAATTCATATACGAATGTTTTATGTATAGAGACAATGGCCTCAAAGAACTCTGATCGATTCTGCCTCGACTCTCATAATTCTGAAAGACCCCAAACACCTGTAGCACAGTGAAATGCACACTCCAAATAAAAAATATCTATCTATCTATCTATCAATTTATCCCTCGCCCCCCCCCCCCCCCAAAAAAAAAATACCCTGGGAAATACGAATATAAGTTACTAAAGTTTTGGTAGTAAAGTAAGGTACGACGACCTGAGAAATACGAATATAAGTTACTAAAGATTTGGTAGTAAAGTAAGGTACGACGACCTGAGAAATACGAATATAAGTTACTAAAGTTTTGGTAGTAAACTGATAAGGTACGGCGACCTGAGAAATACGAATATAGAAGTTACTAAAGTTTTGGTAGTAAAGTAAGGTACAACGACCTGAGAAATACGTATATAAGTTACTAAAGTTTTGGTAGTAAACTGATAAGGTACGGCGACCTGAGAAATACGAATATAGAAGTTACTAAAGTTTTGGTAGTAAAGTAAGGTACAACGACCTGAGAAATACGTAGTTTTGGTAGTAAAGTAAGGTACGGCGACCTGAGAAATACGAATAGAAGTTACTAAAGTTACTAAAGTTTTGGTAGTAAAGTAAGGTACGGCGACCTGAGAAATACGAATAGAAGTTACTAAAGTTTTGGTAGTAAAGTAATGTACGACTCACTCGCTTTGATGAGAAGGAAAGACTTGGAGGAAAAAAAATTAGGTGGGAAAAAGATTTAGGCGGGAAGAAACTTGTTTGGTCGGGACAACGAGCCAACCCAAATCATTACCCTGAGGAATAAGGATCCGGATACTTTAGTAAAAAAAAAAGACTATGGACTCAGACGGGTAAAAAACTAATTAACCCACACAGCGAACCACTATTGCTAGATCCTAATAGGCAAAACACGAAGTCGAATGAAAGAATGGAGAATGGAATAGAAGTTACTAAAGTTTTGGTAGTAAAGTAATGTACGACTCACTCGCTTTGATGAGAAGGAAAGACTTGGCGGAAAAAAAATTAGGCGGGAAAAAGATTTAGGCGGGAAGAAACTTGTTTGATCGGGACAACGAGCCAACCCAAATCATTACCCTGAGCTAGGAATACGGATACTTTAGTAAAAAGAAAACTTAGACGGGTAAAAAATTAATTAACCCACACAGCGAACCACTATTGCTAGATCCTAACAGGCAAAACACGAAGTTGAAAAAACCCAGTCAGAGGTTGATAACGTGGACAACTATTGCGAAAGGAAAGCGAATTAAGTATTAACCACTCTAAGTCTACAATAAAATACACGAAGTCATGTAAACAGTTACTTTCATTTATTTTATTTTTTAAATCAATGGTCGAGTCCTGCAAAGAATGGAGAAAACGATGATTAGATGGATAAAGTAGAGTCTGTTTAGTATAGAGGGTAGCAAAATGACTCTGTGGTTTCTCTACTTGTGTTTCTCTGATGAAATGTTCTTACGCTTTTAACGTCCTTAAACGGTAAGCAAGGGGTAACGATCTAAGAAGGGTACTCATGCATGGCTACGGTTAAGTCGGTAATATCTGCTGAATCACTCCTAACTATGTAAACCAAACATGCATCACGCTATTTCTTTATCCTGACTAAAGTGAAAGAGATACGTTTTTTACTCTAAGATTAAGAACAAGACTTACCGGTTATTTTGTGGTGCAACATGGTTCACTGAAAAAGAAGAAGAACGATTAAAAGTAGTGAGGGATGAAAACTTACCAGCACGATGGTATAGGGCATAGCCCTGTATCCAGGGCAAACTTGGCACAGCTCATGCAAGAACTGTGCCCACATTCGGTGATAGTGCATAGCGGGATTGCAGTTCGATGACATGCTTGACAAGGTTTGGCTAGTAATTAGGAAGAAAGGAAAAAAACATCGATGAGTTGGTCATAATTTGTAACTGTGTCACGTATCATCTTTTTTCTTACCCGTGCTCGACATGATGGCGAATGAAGAAAGTTTTGCGTCACTTTATTATATACTAAATTCTTTTCATAGAATGGTCTTTCGTTCGTGTACTTTGAATGAGTTACCGAGAGTCGTATCATTTACTCTAGCTCTATGTTAACAATGGTTTCTATGTTCGAACCTCCAAGTAATGGAGGTATTTTGTTTGAATTATGTTAACCCCGGTGTGGGTTTATTTATTTAGTTAAGAATACGACATGGCTTTACAATAGCATTCTTTTCAAGAACTGATTTGATCACGCAATAGTTGCTCATGATATCTTTAATTCTACGTACATGTTATCATGCCCTGATAAGTCAGTATAATGGGTCGCTTAATCATTGTGAAACTTATTATGGATTAAATCGGAGAAGCGATTAAAACCCTGGTCGAAAAAGTTATCAAAAACTTGTTTAATGCTTTGCTTCTCGAATTCCATCAAGAGATCTTTGCGGCAGAACTCGGGAACGTATTTAGCGCCAATTTTAGTTTAACTATTTGTATGTGTGGACTAAAAAACTCGACGGTAAAGTACAGCCGAACCAACGTTTATGATATACCAATGTTAAATACCTCGAGGTATTCGAACCTAAATTAAGTTTGTGTTATTGCGGAACATATGAGTTCGAAGTTAATAATCTTGTACGACATATTTAACAAAAGAGAACCAATATTTACCCTATAGAAGACACGTTTTAAACTGAATACTGAAATTGTGAAACGAGACCTAAGTGAAAAAGTTGAAAAATAAAGTATATTAGGAACGAAGTTACTGTTCTAAATACTACATGCATGGAACTTTTGTTTGAATGAAATACGAGATACTTGAGGTGGAACGACTGTTCGATTGCATAAGTTCTCATGGATTAATAAAATAACCAGAACGTATGCGATTATGCATGTTGTTCCATTCGAAGTGACCGCAATAAACTTTTCATTTTACGAGCGTTTTTTCTCTTGTAATAATTCCATTTATCTCGGGACCGTTTTATGGCAGTCAGATGTTTACGACAAGTTCATTATCCTATTTAAAGGCGGTGGCGTGAAAGGAATCCACTCAAACCGTAAGTTGTTCTGCAACTTACTTTGCACAAACATACAATGAGGTCGTGTTGTCATTTCAACTGGAACTAATATTGAATCCGTTCAACTCACCGACTCGACAATAAGACTACCAACATTCACTTTCTGTGGTGGTACTATGGTCGATAGATTACAGTTGATGGACTCTTGGCCATTGTATATAGAATACGGTGCAAAACTAGAACAAGACCGAAATATCAATTACACTAAGAAACAAAAACATGCACGATAAACGAGTAAATTACAGAGTAGAGTCACTTCTATGGCCGTAGACTGACTAACCATGTCGATAAACTGTAAAAATCTACGTAACCATCATGAAGTCCACAGCGGGCTCGCATATATACAATTGGTCACTTAAATATTCACAGAAGTACCATACGGTTCAACACATAAAGTAAACAAGCAGTTACATAAGCAAAATGGCGCAGTGACTAAAAATATAAATGGTTGCTTTAAAAATGTTACCAAGAGTAATTAGAAAATAAAGCGAAAATAAAAAGAGCATGACACCACTTTCATTTCCTTGAAATTAATCAAACAGCAACGGAGGTTTCATATTCTTACCCAAATATTTTATTAAGAAAGGTATGAATGAAGAGGTCTATATTGATACGCTCTTGAGAATCATGGTTGGCGAAAGTCAGTAACCACATGTTTTTTTTCACATAGCGTTCCAGTGCACATAGAAACTCATACAGTTTCGCAACCAGTTTTGTAAAAGTTGTACGATATAGTTAACGAAAGAGAACCAATATTTATGCTATGCCGAAAACACGTTCTAAACTGAATACTGAAATTGTCAAATGAGACCTAAGTGAAAAAGTTGAAAAATAATGTATATTAGGAACGAAGTTACTGTTCTAAATACATGCATGGAACTTTTGTTTGAATGAAATACGAGATACTTGAGGTGGAACGACTGTTCGATTGCATAAGTTCTCATGGATTAATAAAATAACCAGAACGTATGTGATTATGCATGTTGTTCCATTCGAAGTGACCGCAATAAACGTTTCATTTTACGAGCGTTTTTTCTCTTGTAATAATTCCATTTATCTCGGGACCGTTTTATGGCAGTCAGATGTTTACGACAAGTTCATTATCCTATTAAGGCGGTGGCGTGAAAGGAATCCACTCAAACCGTAAGTTGTTCTGCAAATATTTCCTTTGCTTTCTTACCATCACATGTTTATCTCGGTCTGTTTCAGTATGATTTAATAACAATTTCAAATCATCAACACAAATACGTGAAGTCTTTATTATATAAATCTGAGGGTATATTGTTTTATATTCACGATAGCCTTTTATTCTCTCGATGAGGTAAGGAAAGGAGTAGAACACAGGGTTGAAGTCAAACATAGCTTTATTTAACATAATATGTTCCCTGAGTTGGGATATTTTGTTGTTGGTGTTGTTAATACAAGGATAGAAAGTTCGATTTACTCTGTCATGTATGGTTTACTTGCTTTTCAATTGTAAGGGATGCATCCCGCAAGACCTTAAGTTCTTTCCCATAGACAGGGACAATATCTAGTTCATCAAACATCTTTGCCTTGCACAAAGTTTTTGCATCTATCTTTCCTTTAGGAAGTAATGCACAAAGGTATTGGATCTTGTCCTGATCCTCAGTATTTAGATAGTACAGAACCGCCGACATCAATTTTAACATCTCGTAAAAACCCCAGTGAACTTCTAAATAATCTAGGCAAAGTTGAAAGTGATTTCTGAACACGCTCCATCTACTAGATCATACGGTAAATAAGAAAAATGCAATCCAGAGTCATGAGGTAAGAGTACAGGACTCTTCTCTTCAAGCTCTATTCTTTCCCCATAGCTAGTGTTCCGCTGGTATCGTTCATGTTTCAGGATTCCATTAGATACACACTCTAAAGAAAAGGTCTGCCAGAACTTGATATTCATCAGTCTTCCATCCGCGCATGAATGTAGTTAACTCTGGCTCAGCATCAGGTTTGTAGGATCGATCGCTCCACTCCCTTTAAGGATAGTTTATATATTTGTATCCCACGTAGAAACATCTATACCGCGAAGTCGCATCATGCGCTCTCCCCATGGGGTTAAGCGTTGAACCCAGTGATCACAGGAAGCTACACCATACAGTTTAGGAAGTTTTATTTCCCTCTCTACCATTCTGCATTGTCTCAAACTCCTCCTGCAGTTCTTGGAAATGGTGTCCATACTTAGGAAAAAGGTCTAAATGCTGGAATAGTTTTACGGAAACGGGTTGGTCTTTCGGAATCAATAGCCGCATATAATTTATCTTCTCAGCGTTGGATGTGGTAAAGTCTGTTAAAATACTCTTAATGATTCTACACACATTAGGGAACTCGTCAAAAACTTTTATTTTTTCGAATCCGTCACCAGTTGTGTTCTTGTGGTAAAATCTCCCTTCAATAATGTGCTTGGATAAGTAATAAAATTCTAAAGAAGAATCACAAGTTAGCAAAATCAGATCTTCTTTCTTTTCAGGCCAACAGTACTCCCTTAACTTTCCTTTAATCTTGTGTATTTTGTACAACTCAGCAAATGCTATACTATGTGATGCATGGAAATTTTGCAGTAAAGCACAAAAGAAAAGTATAAAACTCCGAATCGTCTTTACGATGTGTTATTTTATCCTCGATACTTTTCATCGCTGATTTTTATTTTATGTCCCCTACTAACATATTAATACTGTATGTTTGAACACGGCATTGACTTGAAACCTATAGACTCTAGCACATGAGTTATTTCAGTGAGCATAGCACTAGCACTGAACAGCTGGCATTCTTAACAGTAAACAAGAACCCTAGACATATGTTTCGTATGTGGTCTATTGTGTTTTAACAACTTTATTTTTGATGAGATACTGGCACACATTCTTTTGTATTGTTTCGTGTATAAGACTCTAAATTAACAATATTGATGATCATAGGATCTTATTTTTTTATTGTAACTTATTATGAAGGTGTGAATCAAAAAAAAAGTAATGAGTAGTTGTGAAAGTACAACGAAATATTCTTCTTAACCGTTTAAACCTATACACAGTATGTTGTATAATATGTGCGTCCAAAGTATTTTGATCATAGTGTCAACCAGTTTCGTGCAAACATCAATTTTGCTCCATCAGTTTTGTTTTTCTTTCTACCATCACAATGCTTCATCGTCTTTTTCTTATCGGTCGAACAATGTTGAAGGTAAACGTTAAATCGTTCTTCCATACGCTCCTGCCTGTGCAAAATATCCTGTAGTGTCTGTTCAAGGTTATTTTTATCCGGTGTACTCGTTGAAGTTCCATCGGTATTCGGTAAACAAAGTCCGAGCTTACTAAATCGTAACCATTTCTTTCTTTCTTCGGATTCCATATAATGCACTTGTTCCAAGTGATTCGCGAGTCTAACAAGATGTTTGGATACACATCCAAACACTGGACAATCTCTCCTTCGTCTTGACATGATACCTAACACTGTAGAAGCGCTCTCAGTACAACTAAACTGCCTTAGCTCAAGACATTTCTATAGATCTGGCCATCAATAACATGGCCCGACATGACCCTTTATTACCCTTTATGGCCCTAACTGTCCTTTTGTGACCCGTTTTAGCCCGATGGCCCTTTATAACACGTTTATTCAGTGAAGTTCATCAGATCCTAAATCAAGGGACATTACAATAGCCACTGTCCTCATAATATTTAGACCCTATTGTTTTAGGCACTGATATGAACCGAAGCTCACTAGTATTAAGGCATCACTATTATTTGAACTCCTTTCAGTTATAAGTAGTTTAATAGGTCACCCTGGAACATTTCCTGCCTCCTGATTGGTCGAGAGAAAATCGATGACGTCACAGAAATCAATGACGTCACAAAGGCCGCCGCCGCCGATAGAGAACAAATCCTGGCTCGGGATTGGCTCCCCCGTTATAGAACAAACCCAGGCTCAGGAGTGGTTGTTATTATAGAACAAATACAGACTCGGGATTGGCTGCCATTAGTAGAGAACAAATACAGGCTCGGGATTGGCCGTCCCTAGTAGAGATCAAAGGTCGGCTCGTGGAGCTCGGAATTTTACTGACCAATACCGGTTCCTACAGGTTTGGAGGAGGAGACCGTGATCCGGTAGAGAACAAAACTAGGCTCCGGATTGGCCGACGCCATTATAGAACAAATACGGGGCGCTGAGTGGCTCCCGTTATAGATCCAATACAGGTTTCTGAGTGGCCGACCCGGGAACTCCCAGGGAGTATAAAAAAGTGAACCTTTGGGGAGGAGGCATTCATGTTGTTTTGGTTCTTTGCCGTTGTGTCTATGCTCTATCGAGAATACAGAAAAGTGTGGACTCTTTGGGAAGATGCTCAGCACCATGAAATTCCTATCGGCGGACGAGGTGGAGAAAGCGAGCCGTGAACAATTTAAAGCACTGACCCAGCATTTGTACGTGGCTTTGGTGTCCGCGGACATTCCTCAATGGAAACGACTTCGACCGAAAGAGGGGTTTGCCGAGGCTTGGGAGATCGCTCGCGAAGGCTTTGCGGTGGATCACCTGAACGAATTCCTGCCCTTCTTTGGACAGATGTGTACGTTGACCGTGACGCCAGAGATGAGAGACGAAACACTGATCAGCCTAAAACAACTCTCTACAGACCAAGCGTACGGTATTTTGCAAACGTGGCAAGGGGACGGACGATATGGCGCGTTTGTTTGGAGGGTTTCTACAGAGGGTGAGACTAATGAACACCGAGTTGAGGAATACCTCCCTCCCTCCCATGAGTCCGATGCACCTCACGTTCTCCTCCCTGTACATGGCGGTAGTGTCCTACGCAAACGGGGATTGTTTTCAGAGGGTACAACAAGTGGCCCAACGGGAGACCAAACGCAAAGCCTTGACCTTGAAGATCCCCCGCTATAACGCGGAGGACGCGTGGCTGTTTAAGTACGACGAGAACAAAGTGATCATTTTCAAGTACAAGGAGGATATGAGGAGAGTGTGTAGATACCTCTTGGGCCAACTCTACCGAGATCTGTTGAGCGAACGAGAGCCCTGGTGCCGTCAGAAGCTAGACCAGGTGGTGAAGAAGGAGTTCCCTGGCTTGAAGAGTCTGTTGGAGGAGAAGTATTTGAAGGAACTACAAAACATGATGGCGGGGTGTTTGCATTATTGGCTCAGCATCGATGTGCTCCCCGAAGAGCGGAGTGCACTGCAAATGATGATGTATGAAATGGTCGTGAAGGAATTCGATTGCATGAATGAGGCGGCGTTGTGTCACCAGTTGTTCGAGGCCTCCAAGTGGTCCAGCGTCTCCTTGCGCAACAATTTCCTGAGGGAGATGGCGAGGTTCTTGTTCCGTTGGATTCCCCTGATGCAGTACCTGGGGATAACCTGGGGCGAGTTGTGCGAGACGCGAATGCGCGAGGACCTGGTCTGGGGAGCGCAGGGTTTCTTGCACCGTTGCCGTACCCAACGTGTCCGTCCTGCCAGTTATTGGTACCACGCCGAAACCTGCGATGAGGAGGGGAGGGTAGTAGGAAACATTATCTCTTCCCGCTACATGGATATGGATTCGGCGGCCCGGGCCCATTTTGACAAAAGCTTCGGCGATCTACTCCCGGACCCCCACTTCCCAAAGCAAGACACCCGGTACAAGAGAGAGCGAGACATCGTAGTAGAGTATGAGCACTTCCTAGCTTATCTGTACTTCCATTTGTGCGAACGGTACACCCAGTCCACCCTGCGCTGGGATGACACCCACAATCTCGGCCTGAGCTTTGTAGAATGCCAGTACCAGGTGAGGCAGCACCACGAGAAAGCTATCAAGGATTTACGACCCCATGTCACGAAACGAATCCTGCACGAACAGTTCGACCTTCTGTTGCCTATCTGGGGCCACTGCACCACCATGATGTTGTATCAACTCTACGACTATTCGGAGTTTGAGTTGTACGACTACGTCCAGGGATTGCGTAACGTAAATTGGCAAAGCGAACGGTTGTACCGCATTGCTTACCACCTCAGCTACAGTATGGTCACCTCGAGTATGAACCGTCGTAAAGTCCGCTCCTGCACCATCCCTGCGAAGGAGCGAAGGAGCGAAGGAGCCCTCCCAACTGACCCCAGCGCCGAAACAAATCATTGCCTTGACGGGACACTTGAACGACGCCCTAGCGAAGTATGAAGTAGAGGAAGAGGAAGAGGAGGAAGACGAAGATAAAGAAGAACAAGATGCCAAAAAGAGGGTGGCCCAGAGGATTGCGCTTGACGACGAAGACATGGAGGAAGAAGAAGACGAGGCCTTGAAGAGTGCAAAGAGAGCGAAGAGGATGGAAGAAGAGGAGGAGGCCGATGAGAGGATGACTGAGAAGAGAAAGATGAAGAGGGCAAAAGAAAATATGTCGTGGTTCGTGACGGCCGTGCGTTACTTTGTGGACCGGTTGACCTTTCATATGTTGCAATTGCGTGGGGTCAACTTTTTCAAACCTCATTTCACCCTGACCTAGGGTAGCAAGGCCTCCCTGGACGACTTGTTCATGGAAACAGAACCAGGGAGGGTGACTTGGCTAGAGATCCTGGAAACTACCTACAACGCGCATGTTCAAGGAACCTATTACGTTGTGCAGGATGAGTTGGTGGCGACCCTGATCACCCACTTGTTCCAGAAACGGAGGTTCTCGGTCGTGGACAATTCCTTATACGACAAAGTGAGGTGCTTTGGTGTGCATTACGTCACCGAAATTCACGACACGTACCCCTCACAAACAATGGAAACCCTGGTACGAGAGACGAACAAAGTGTCGGACGGTCTCTTCCCTTACCTCAACACCTCAACACAGTTTTGCGTGTGACCTGTTCGGGGAGGAAGAAGACAAGAAGAAGATGTTGAAAAGGATTTTTGCGCCAGGGCTGTTGGAGAAAGTCTTGAGGAAGGCCCACTTGGATCTAGAGCAAGGGATCTGTATGATCAGGCAATCGGGTGTCATTTTCACCAACCCCCCAACCTACACCTACAAATTGTATGAAGACAGTGGCAGGAAGGTCTCCTACGAGAGCAAGCATTCCACAGCCCAAGAAGCCATCAAAGACGACGTCCCCATTTCTCCCCTTAACTTCTAGTTTTTTGTAAAAAAAAAAAAAAAAAAATTGTCAAGGGGAACGACGCTGCGTGTCTGTCATCTCTTTTTTCTAGGGAGAAAGGGGGGATGAAAAAAGTATAAGGGTGTTCCGCGCGCTAGACTCGCGGAGAGTACAGAATGCCCTGCGGAGGAGGAGGAGGTCCGTCCCTCAAGTGCCAGGGTATTTTTAAACGCCTCCGTTGTTTCTTGGCGTGTTGCGGGGGAAAAGTGATTATTCAGGGATCCCACTTTGAGGATGGGAGTAAAGAAGGAGAAGAAGAAGAATCCTTCCGCGCTGCTCGAGGCGCTGTATTACGACCCCGCCAGCCCTGCTGCCTTTGGGGGTGCTGCCCGCCTGGTGAAGGCGGCTAAAGAAGTGGGTGTGACACGCACCACCACTTTAGCGTGGCTGAAAAAGCAATTGACGTTTGCCTTGCACCGGCCTTTTCGAAAAAAAATTCTGCGAGGGCGCGTGCGCGTGCTGGCCCTGGACGAGCAATGGCAGGCGGACCTGGTGGACATGCAAGCCACGAGTCCCTTCAACAAGGGCTACAAACACATTTGGACCATTATCGATGTGTTGTCCAAGTTCGCCTGGGCGGTCCCCATTAAGAACAAGACCGGGGAGGAATTGGTGCGCGCCTTTACCCAAGTCTTCCGCGAACGAAAACCGTTACGGTTGCAGACTGATGCCGGGACAGAATTTACCAACCGTAAGTTCCAGGCCTTTTTAAAAAAGAATGACGTGGCCTTTTTCGTCACGTACAACGAGACCAAAGCCCAGATTGCCGAGCGTTTCAACCGGACCCTCAAGGGGCGTATGTACAAATATTTCACGGCCACCGGGAAGAAAGAGTATTTTAATGACCTCCCCCAATTGGTGCTCGGGTACAACAGGGCCGTTCACAGCAGCATTCGACGTGCCCCCATCACCGTCACACCCTTCAACGATCACGAGGTGCGTGCCGTCTTGTACCGGGAAAAGCAGACGACACCAAAGGTGAAGCCAAAGAAACCGTTGTTCCGCCCCGGCGATACGGTAAGGATTAGCAAAACCAAAGGCCATTTTGAAAAAAGCTATCTGGCCAACTGGTCGGAGGAAGTGTTCACGGTGCGGCAACGGTTGGAATACCGCACGCCGCCCGTCTACCGGTAGGAGGACCTGAGCGGGGAAGGGTTGCAGGGGACGTTTTACGAAAGCGAGATGACCCCTGTGGCCGTGGAAAAAGAAAGTCTCTTTATCATCGAAAAGGTGTTGCAACGCCGCGGCAAGAAGAAGAACCAGGAAGAGGTTTTGGTGAAATGGCAAGGGTACCCCACCAAATTTAACAGCTGGGTCCCGGTCGCCCAACTCCAGACCCAAACGTATGATAGAAAAAAAAAGAAAAAAAGAGTTTGTTGTCCCCCTGGTCTGATTCATTCGTGTTTGAGTGGGGAGAAAGAGAGAGGATGGAGGAGGAAGATGAATTTTACATTACCTTAACCCATAGGGTGAGCGCGAACGTCTACACCAATGCCCCGGCCCGGTTCCGTATCCACCTCCCACGACTGTATGAGTTGTCTCCGGCCTGGGAAATGGCGGTCGCCTCTCTGGTCTTCCCCTGCCTCCAGAAGCCAGCAACATTTTACATGTACTGTTATTTGACGGAGCCCAGCATTGTGGGGGATACCAAAGCCGCCTTGTTGAGAATCCTTTTTTCAGGGACCTGTGACGCCCCGATCCAAAAACGCAACTTTACCCTCCTGTACTACAGGCGGTTGGCCAAGACGGTGTATGGGGATTTCGAAATCCTTATAACCGACGAGCACGGGAAACTTGTTTCATTTCCACAAACCTCTAAGGTCGAAGTGACCTTGCATTTCAGAAAAAGCATGGACCCCGACCGCATCTGGATGACGTTGCCTAGTGTGGCCAGCCGGGATACCTTTCCCAATAACACGGGGTCCCATTTTCGTATCCATTTGCCGGAGATGTTGGTCTTGGACCGACGGTGGGAGATGGCTCTTTGCCACCTGCAATTTCCGCGCGCCTGGGATGAATTGTTCCCTAAGAAGCAAGACCGACAATTCTCGCTGATCCACGAAAAACTTCGCCAAGAAGAAGAGACCTCAACCACCCTCACCTTTGCTTCCCAGTCTTTCGAAACGGTCACAGAACTGGTCCATGCTATACGTCTGGCTTTGGAGCAAGGAGGGTTCCGAGCGATCCTCAAAACATTGGACGTCTAGCCGGAATTCAACGATAAAAGAAGGGCGAAGACGGCCCTGGAATTGAATCAAACCGCCACGGACGGGTACGTTTTAGCCCTCCCCCCTCAACTGGCCTACATGATCGGCTTGGAGGACGATCCCAAAAAGTCCACCGCGCATCCCATCGGTATGGTGAAAAAATCGGGCCCCGCCACCCCGTTGATGTCCAGTTTCGTAGGGATCCGCACGGGCCCGTGATCGCGGACAAAGCCATCCTGATCCCCGCGTCGGTCTCGGAGAAAGACCGGACCGTGTACTACCTGAGTACCGCGACCACAGGCGCCAGCTCTATCATGTTTCACAAGCATCACAAGATCAAAACCACCTTTGTGTTACCGCCCGGGAACTACACGAACGCCAAAGCTATCGAAGCCGCCATTCCGGCCAACTACCCTCATGTGATATGGTTTTGTAACCCCAAACCTGTCAAAGGGACCTTAATGCTGACCTTTCAAATCGTCCATGAGGATGCCCATGTTGTCATGAGCCCCTGGTTGGCCAAGCTGTTGGGGTTTGGCGACGGGCACACGCCCCAAATCTTTTCGGAGAACGAGAACGAAGACAAGAATCCCCGCACCCTGATGGGGTACCAGCCCGAGTGTTGGTCCACCTATTATTCCGGCCAGAAATTCTTGTCGGACAAAGCCTACCTGCAAGGCCGTGATTTTAAACACCAACCCGTGCGCAGTTTGTACGTGTACTGCGATCTGATTGAGCCACACATTGTGGGGGATGTGAAAGCGCCCTTGCTGAGGGTCGTGTCGGCCCAGGTCCCCTACAACAAGGTGGTGGAAAGAGACTTTCCGGTCATGCGGTACTTTCCACTCGCCAAAACGGTGTTTGACACGCTGGAAATCCTTATAACCGACGAGACAGGCCAACGCATCTCATTCGCCTCAACAGCAACCGTGGTGGCGACATTGGAATTTGTGAAGCGCCCTCTGAAAAGGAAAGGATGAATGGACCGTCTACGACTTCTATGGCACCGTTGCCATCTATGGGGGACGTGGTTGGCGGAGGGTCTTCGATACCTGTGTTCCATGCGCTCCCCGCACACGCCTCCAACCCTCAACGCACGCCCACCTCAATTCCTGTCTTCCAGGGGGGCCGGGGGCAGCAAGAGGGCGGCGGGCTCCTCCCTATCCGTTGGAATGAACTCGGTCGTTACGAACCGGTCACAAATCAAAAGGGTGGGCTATTGCCCTTAGCGCTAGCCCCCTTGGCCGTTATGGCGGGTAAAGCGTTGGCCGGTACCGTCTCGGGGGCGGTGGCTAAAAAAGGAGGAAAAAAGTTTCTCGATCATCTGAAAAAGAAATTTGGCAAGAGGGTGGTGAAGCGAATCGCGAAGGACATGAGCCGTGGGGCGGCCCGCGTGCTCGGCAAGAAAACCAGTAAAAAGTTGATCCAAGGTCTGGAAAAGATAGCCGGGGTAGCGCCGAAAAAGAAAAAGACGAAGAAGCCGGCGGCCAACAAGAATAAAAGAAAGAAAAAACAGTCTCCCTCTCTCATTCCCTCAACGCCCGTCAAGCGTGCACGTGTCGAGAGAGATATCTTTGACGACGATTATTGAACACCATGGCCACGGTCGCAGGAATGGGCAAACGCCTCTGCCGCACATGTTGGGTGGCTACAACCATTTAATTTTTTTCGGAAAGGAATTGGCTCAAGCGGTCGAAGAACGAGGCTATTGGTCGGAACACGCCCCCAAATCGGCACTCTTGCCCGGGTCGCCCGTGGAATTTTACCTCCCGGCCAGTCCCTATTACACCGTGCTGCCTAGAAGTTACTTCAAGGTGACGGCCAACATCGTGAAAGCCAATGGAGAGAATTTGACGGCCGATTTGAAGTTGAGTCCAGTCAACAATTGGTTTCATTCCCTCTGGTCACAAGTAGATATGGCCTTGAACGCGGGGAATGGATGACCATGAGCACCAAAACGTACCCCTACAAAGCCTACCTCAACACACTGCTCAACTTTACCCCAGACGCAAAGAAATCCTACCTGACCGCGGGACTGTACTACAAAGACATGGCAGGGTCCATGGATGTTTTCGCCATCGACGGGGCCAACACAGGGTTGAATACGCGGGCGCCTTACGTCAAGGAAAGCAACGTGGTGGAACTGACTGGGATGTTTTACATTGATGCGGCCTTCACTAACAAACTTCTCCTCAACGGAGTGCCCCTAGAATTCCGACTTACCCCTGCCAGCAACGCCTTTGCCCTCATGGGGGACAGTGCAGCGGCGGAAGCGGCCGCCGCTAAAATCGTGCTGAAACGGGTCACTTTCTTCCACCGTGTCAGCGTCTGCAACAAGGACTTCATGAAGAACATCGAAGTGAAACTCGTGTCCCAGCCAATCCTCTACCCTTACAACAGTGAAGAAGAACGGATGTTCACCATTTCCCTGGGGGACACCACCTTTGAGAAAACAGATTTCCTGGGCGGTCGCATACCCCGACGCATGCGTATTGCCTTGGTGGAGAGTCTCGGAAGTTTGGGAAATCTGAAAAAGAATCCTTACAATTTCCAAAGGTTTGGGATGACCCGCGCGACGGTCACGGTGGACGGTACCCCCACCCCCTTCTCCCGCCTCGAATTTGCGGACGGGAAAACCCTGGACGGCTTGAGCTCCAACCATGGGATTGACATCACCCGTACCGATTGGGACAAGGGGTACGCCATCCTGAGTTTTGACTTCACCCCGGACGGCAGCGGCAACGCCTCTCACATGAACATACAACAGTACGGGACGGTGGGTATCCAGCTTCAGTTTGTGACAGGCGTCACCCAGACTATATCGGTGTACGTGAACTGCGGTTTGACGCGGCGTACGAAATCAACAGCGGCCGAGAAGTGAAAAAGTTGTAAGCAGGGGGGATGACCACCTACACGTCGCAATTGACGGTCTTGGCACGCCACGATTGGTGGCTCCGCGCCTCGTTTCGGGGCGTGTTTCCTATGGACCTACGACCCCGGCGCGTGACCCTCCCCGCCTCTTTCATTCTCAATACCGACAACGCTGACGGGCCAGGAACCCATTGGTTGGCCTTTTATTTTCCGCGCCAAGGCCTGAATGAATTCTTCGACAGTTATGGCTTTCCCGCCTCTTATTACGGATTGCAAGAGTACGTGCGGCAGGGGACGACCGAGCATGGGGAAAACAATGTGATGTTGCAAGGGAACCAGACCAAAGTGTGCGGTAGTTATTGCCTGTATTACCTCCTGCACCGAGCCCACGGACGGTCCATGGCAGAGGTACTGCAAGAACTCCAGCGGTGGAAGACCAAAGCCGCCCGGGACCGGGCCCTCCAAGTCTGGCAACGCCAGTACCAGCGCCGGAGTATGGCGCGGTGGAAGCGGCAAGGCAGAGCCCTCCACGATCAATGTGTCCTCAGTTTGAGAGAAAATAAAAATAAATAAAATAAAACAAGGAAACCCACCATAATGTCTTGTTATTCTTGGGAAGGGGTGAGGCGCGATGGACGTCCGTTTCCAAGCACCCTGCAATATCTTGATCACGGGACAGAGTCAATCGGGGAAAACGGTGTTCACCGAAATACTCTTACGCCATGTCAAATCCCATTTTACCCAACCATCCCTCACGATCGTGTACTGTTATGGCAGTGCCTGGCAACCCCGTTTCACCGCCCTGCAAAAACAATTGGGGGTGAAATTTGTGGAGGGGCTCCCCGACGATCCGTACGCCCCCTTTCGTGGCCAGCCGGGTCTCTTGATCCTGGACGATTTGATGAAAGAAGGCTCCAAGGATGAACGGGTGGTGGACCTGTTCACCAAAGGCTCGCACCACCACAACATTACGGTGCTGTACCTGACCCAGAACATTTTTCCCCCAGGCAAGTACGCTCGGGATTCGTTGCAAGTCCGGAAATTGGCCGGGCAGGCCTTTCCGGGGCAAGTGCCGGCAGTGATGAGGGCCTACCAAGACGCTACCCAACGTCCTTTTGGCTACCTCCTCTTCGACCTGCACCCCAGGATCCCGCCGGCCCTCCGGTTGCGCAGCAACATTTTCTCCGAGGAGGGGCAACAGCATCACGCCTACGTGCTGGAGGAGGATCAACAGGGAGCGGGTATTTGGGGGTTACTGAAGAAGGATTTTTTTACACCCGAGACAAGACCTGACCTGGACGCTCTGGGCAGCATCGCCAAATCGATGTACCAACAACGAAGTAAACCCCATATTTTTACCAGGACCACCAAAACACTACAACAACAACAACGAGGGGGATCTAAGAGGAAGAAGAAGACCCCCGCGACAAAAAGAGTGAAAACATCAAAGGACCGCGCTCCGCCGCAAGGACTTCGGGGGGGCCGTGTGGAAGAGCCCTAACAAACAAACAACCTTCCATCCCCCTTTTCCAGGGAAAGGTGGGGGTGCTTTACGGCGTTCCCAGAAGACTCTGAGCAGCCGTGTCGAAGAGGCCCTGGACAAGCCTTGGATCGACTTTATAGGCTAAGCCCCCAGGGAATCCGTTCAGTTGTGGTGATGGCCTCCCCCCTGCTTCAACGTCACGCGGCGTTCATCCTCCAATTTGCCAAAGCGGATCTCGGCCAGAAAAAGAAACTCATCCGCGCGGCGAGCCACAATCAAATCAATGCCGTCAGCGAAGTGGTGCACAACGCCTTGCTCGGAACTTTTCCGATGAGCGCCCGAGCGAAGAAAGTCTTTGCTCCCATGAAGGTGAAACTTCGAAAAATAGCCAACAAAGCCCTATGGCCCGCCGTGAGGAAAAGGATTTTGCTCTCCTCCTCCACGGCCTTGCAGAAAGCTAAGCTTAAAAAGGCGGCGGGACAGCGAGCGGGGTTCATTTTCACTGTCGCTGCCCTCATTGCAGCAGCCGTTTTTGCTGGTCAAGCCGCCGCGGCCGGTGCTATCAGTGGAGCTGTGGGTTACGGAGTCAAGGAAGCTCTGGATACAATTTAGTTCCCCGTCTAGAACGGTCTTATGGGAAAAGAAATCCGCAACTTACCGGTTCCCGCGGGCATTGACCCGGCCCGGTGGCAGTTATTTTTGGCCCGACTTCGAAAAAGGGAACGCCAACCCGTGACGGGCAAAAAAGCCAGCAGGGCCGTACGGACGGCGAAGCAAATCCAAAGAAAGTATAAGACATGGCAGCAGAAGAAGAAATCCCAGACAGGGAAAAAGAAACGGTCGACGGCACAACACCATCCCCCAGCCCCAGAAGGAATTTCGGTGACGCGATGGGAAGTGCAACGCCACCCGCGCAAACGAAAACAGCGATGCAAGAGGCCTCTGCCGCCACGGGGAAGAATCCCATGCGCATGGTTTTGGTGCCGGAAGAGTCTATGCGGTGGTTGGAGCAACAGCTTCGTGTGGACACGACCAAAGGGGTTAAAGTGCTCAGTCAGTACCAAACGGCCATGGCGCAGATCCTAGAAACCCCAGAGAAGCCGGAAAGCGCCGACCAGTTTCAAGGTTTAATACAAAAATACGTACGGCGTCGCGAAACCATTGAGCCTAGTCCCTTCATGGCCGTGGCGGCAAAAGTTTTAACACAGAGCCAAAGGGGCGCTTTGCGCCGCGTGCCCCCTTCCAGCAAACCATTAGCGTCGGTGCTGGTCAATCTGTTGAAGTTGAAAGGAGCGCAGAAAATTTCCTGGAATACGCAAGGGGAAGTGAAACTCTATGGGCAAACCATACCGGGTAGCCAAATTGCCGATCTGATTAAAGAGGCTGTGCATCCTTCTTCCACCCGGACGTCGCCCGGCTACCGCGATTTCATGCAATTTTTAGCAGAAGAAAAAAATCCTAAAGATCTCATCCGTCACCCTCGGGATCTGATCTCCAAGAAGAAAGAGTACACGCCCCGTCCTAAACGATCCGCCGCGCTCCAAGAAGACCCCCTACCACCACTCCCCTACAAAGAGACCCCGACCCGGCGAGGGGAAACACCGTTCTCCAGGACCCCGTACAAAGCTCTTCCCCGGGGCCCTACCCGCCGCCTCTTCTTTGGAGGGGGTCCCACAGAAAAACAGCCTTTAAATTGGCGTCCTTTTTAAACCCCCCTTCATTGTCGCCATGGCACGAACCCTAACGAGACCCGCGGGGATTGGACAAGCGCCCTGGCAACGCCGTGTCGCCCAAGCGAACCAATTGAGGAGGAGGAAAAGAAGGAGCAAGAAAGGAGGCACGCAAACCGTGCGCAAGATCACGTCACGCAAATCGAAAGACGGACGTACCGAAACGACGATTCGAACGACCACGACTTCGGGCAAGCATAAAGGCAAGAGTATCAGCCGATGGAACGTCAAACAACTGAAGAAAAAGACTTAAAGAAAAAAGACTTCAAGAAAAAAAGACTTAGACAGACACGCTTTTGTAAAAAAACAACGGTTTTAATTCCTTTTTTTAACAATAAAAGGTTTTTTTCTTTGGAGTCTGTCTCTTTTCTTTAGTAGCCGTAAGGGTAGCTCTGATACCCGTGCAGTACCCTCTTATCGTAGACCATCTTGAAGGTCTTGGTCTCTGGGCGGGTGTGCAGCGTCCTGTCTTGAGTATTGCGGTGGATGGCGTTCGTGTGGGTTCCCCTCGCCCTTGCACCATGTCCACCATAGTCTCGAGGTTCACGACCACTCGGTTGCGTACGTTGAGGCGTAACCATTTCACTTTGCAAATCGTGCGACCCTGGTTTGTCTCGTACCCATAGCTCTTAGGCCCCGTGCAAGCAAATCGGACAATACGCTCTCCTTCATTCAACTCTTTGGTCATGTCCCCTAGAAAACGACCTATGAAATAGATACTGTCTGTATCGTGGTACACGATCCTCTCCTTCAAGAGGTGGAGGTAGGTGTACAATTTTAGGCGTGCGTGGGCCGTGGTGTAGGCGGCAAACACGACGTTGGTGTGGGGATTGGAGTCGATGTGCTGGGCGGCGGCGTGGTAGTGGACCTGCACCATATCCTCGTGCACAAACAGTATGTCTTGCACTTCTTTCTCTTCACTTAGTAGGAGCTCGAAGTAGCGGTCTAGCTCTGTGATGTACTCCGTCTGCCGGGGGTTCTGTTTCTGACCGAACTTTCCCCACAATGTGTTTAGGATCCATTTCGCGAGCGCTCGCAGTCCGGGGTTGAACATAATCTTATCCCACTCCAGCATGATCCCCGTGTTCACCCGATAGCTCTCTATAAAAGCTGATTTATCCTAGTCGGCGGGTCAGCCGGGCGGCCATCCGCTTGCCTCTTGTTTCATCTTTAGAAAGGTGTTTACGTAGTCGGTGAACAACCCCTTGGTGTTGGACCTGGGGTCGTATTGCTCTGACTCGGGGTAATGCCACACACGGTAGACTTCCATGACCCTGTAACCGTACTGCAGGGCCACGTGGAGTTCATGGCTCACCCAAGTGCCTGTTAAGGCCCTGGCCTCGTCGTCGTGCGTGCAGGGGTTCTGGTTTTTGTCTTCAGCACAGGTCCGGCAGAGGGTAAACAGTAGTTTTTCACCCACGTGGGTGGGGAGGACTGGGAAGAACAACCGTCGTGGCGGCACGATCTTGAGGTGGATCAGTCCCTCGTACGGTAGTGTAGGATCCAGATTCTCGGTGAGAATTTCCGGGTGGCCTAGAGGGAACCGTTGTGTCTTTTGAACCCAAGGGTACAGAGAGCACACGTCCAGGGCTTCCATCCATTCTCCCTCTTGGGTTTCCCAAAACGTCTTGATGCCGTTGGTGCGCCCTCCAAAGAAGGCCTTCTTGGGATCGAGGGGGAAGCTGGGCTTGCGGGATGGGCGCTAGGGCTGCAATGGTTGGGTCCAAAGCCATGGCGGACTTCACATTCCCTGATCTGGACCACGTTGTATCTTTTCTGTTTCAAATACGCCACTTTGTCCCGGGTCCGGTCGGCCAACGTTTTCATGGTACAGTGGAGTAGGGGATGAACTCTCTCTTGGTGGGTACAGCGGTCACAGCCGTGCCAGAAGCAGCCATCGATTTCGTAGGCCGTGTGGGTGGCGCGTGGTGCCCATCCAGTTTGTAGGGCCCCACTCGTCTTTCCCCCTCGTTGCCCGCATGCTGGATTATAATCCCGTCTCGCCGTTCCACGTGGGCCAGCCATTGGAGGGCCAGCGCCGATTGCACATCCTTGGGGCGGTAGCCGAGCCGCGGTAAGACAGCAATTGTGTTAGGCCGAAGAAAGTTCTTACGAAAGACTAGATTGCACATGGAGGCGAGTGTCACGGTCCTGGTAAAGGGGTCTATCCCAGCCGCTTTCATCATGATAGCCCGGAAGGCTAAACACGCCCGTTGCAAGATGGCCACATCCCTATGGCAGTAGAGGGCCAATTCTTCTTGGAAATCGAACACCGCCCCTCTGGACCGTTCGGCGGTGTGCCAGGCCACCAGTTCTTGTTTGCCTTGGGGACTCAAGGAATCCGGTTCGTAATACTGTAGGTCCGGCAGTGGACCCACGTACTGTTGATGCTCTGGGGTGTTGAAGAAGATAGGGAAATCCAGCTTGTGAAGGTCTTCTGCTTGGAAACCGAACGTCACGGGGAATTGTTTGAGGGCCAGGGGTTAAAGACGAGGGAATCTTTAATAACGATCTTGTAGTCTGGGATAGTTACCACCATCGCCTTGCCGCCGCGGAAGAGCACTTTGGGTTGGATGGCGTTCTCGAATAAATACTCCAGGATAGGATACGAATCATAACCCATGGCGTTGTGGGCCAAACACACGTAATTTTTGTGTTCCCCCGAAAAGAGCCAATCGCAGAATTGAGGGAGAGCCGTGGGCCCTTTGAACTCTACTTTCCGGGGGCCACATTGTGAGCAGGTGGGTAAGTTTGACGTCACACAGAGCTCGCACACTTTGGACACCCCCGCAAAGTTGACTACAGTTGCGCCTCTAGGGGCATGGCTTCAAAGTCAAAGAAGAGGTACCGGAATTTGTCCTCTTCTTCTGTAGTCGCATTCTCCAGACCATCTTCGTATTCTTCTTCTTCTTCTGTTACTGTTTCTAGCCTTGCTGTCTTCTGGTCGGCCTGTTGCATGTAACACAGATGGTTCGGGGGGACAATCGTTTTGCAGCTACGGCAACGGTATTCCCCGCACACATGGACCGCTGGTTGTTGTCGCCCCCGAGCCAGATGGCCCACGGTCACCCCGCACTGCCCACAACGGGTGTACCGTTCGCAATAGCTCCATTCCCTCGCGTAGAGGTTCCCCCGTCCCGAGTGGTGGGTCTGGCGACGACGGTGGTTCTCGTAACAGGTCTCGCTCATACACCACCGATGGCATTGTTCACATTTTTTCCAGACCCTTTTTTCTCCTGGGGGGAGGGGAGAACAATTCTTGATACCGCAGCAACCACACGTTGTGTCACAAACGTGTTGTCTGGGATTGTCGTAGGTCTTTTGACAGAGGGGACATAAGTATTTGGCGTTCAGTAATCCCCTCATGTTGGTGATCACATCGTAGTGGTGGGTTGATGTTTGGTAGAGGTAGAGATGGTATTGTGCCTCGGGGAGATGACCTGAATAGATAATACTATTCATATGTAGCCGTGACACCAGATTTACTTCCACCCCTTGCGTCCCTAGATAATCCTGGAATTTCTTGAGCTCCAGTAGACCGCACGGTTGAATAGGCACCCCCGCTTGACGATGGAGTTCCACGGCTAGATTCCGTTGCTGGGGTCTCCCTTGTCTTATGATACCATACTGCGGATTCTTCTGTTCCTTGGCCAACGCTGTGACCAATCCTCTGGCCATACACATTTCGTCGTTGTTTTGGATCCTTACGATACTTTTTTTTGCTTTTCTAAATTTTTCTAGATCGGTGGTACAGCAATGGGCCGATCGTCCACTTCCTCCACCCGGAATTTCCACATGGAAAACGTGGACATGAAAGTTGCCCTGCATAATGAATTCTTGGTTGGACTGCGTAAGTTCCCCGATTCTAGCCATAACCAGGGAGGGGGTCAGGGTGGACCTCATTAGGTACGGGAAGGCAAGTGGGTAGTCCAGTTGGGGGGCGTCTAGCGTAAGACGCACTCGATCTTGGGGGTTCGCCGAACCTAGGGTTGTGTCCAGGACTCTCTCTATAACACCGATTACATCTTGAAGAGCCTGTATATAAAAAAATAAATTAAATAAAAATAAATAATGCATAAATAAATAAAAATTAAAATTAAAAATTAAAACATTTAAAATAAAAAATAAAAAAATAAAAATATATAAATAAAATATTTTTTATATAAATAAATAAAAATAGAGAACCCCTGTATTAAGAGAAGGAGAGAGAACGAAAAACAATTAGAAAAAAAAAATTGGTTCCACGCGAGAGACCTCGAACCCCTCCGACTCCTTTACCATTCTGAACAGGACATGCATCAAGAGTTCCAGACTTCCGGTCGGACGCACCGCATTCTTGTAACGTGGGCTCAGAAAAGTGAGCACCAACTCTCGAAGGCCCGCCATATTGAATATCGCACGCGTCTGTTGACATTTTATCTTGTTCTACTACTCGTTATTTATTCTATTTATTAGCAATTTTAGTCGACTGAGTGCTTCATAATACTCAAGTGAAGCTATGTAGATTATTCTCAGAGCAACAGAAAAGCTGAAAGTCGTGACTTATACGATGATTTCTGAGACGGATTTGACCGACGAAGCGCTGCCTTTCAACAAAGTCCAGGAATGGCGAGTTCCTGCTCTTAAGCTCTACTGCCGTAAACGAGGCCTGAAAGTCTCAGGAGCAAAGGAGGAACTAGTTGCTCGTGTGTTTACGGCAATGGAAATGAAAATACCGATCCAGCCAACAGCAGAGGAAAGGATCGCCACTACCGTGAGCGAGAAAGCTCGATTGCTGGATTTGGGAAACGGAGCCTCGCTGCCAGACCCAGCTTCCCTGACCAAGGATTGGCTTGGCGAGAAAGACGGCATAACATCGTGGCCTCCGATATTTCTATGCGATATCACGGTTTATCTGATGGCAGATCACCCAGGGAAGGACGTGACGCTGCATGAACGTGTATTAAATGAATACAAAGAGGGAAAGGCTTTTCGCCTCTATGACGCTGGCTGGCTGAAAGAAATTTACTGGCATCCGGTATCAAATGAGTCCAAGCTGTGTTTCTTGAAGGCTAACTGTACTCATACCATGAGCATAAACAACGTGCAACACTCAGCCTGGATCGCTGCTGACAAGAAATCGGGAAAAATTGCAAGTGCTTATTGTAGCTGTGTTGCCGGGTAAGCTTTTTGTGTTCGTTTCATATTAGAACATTCTATAATGTTTATCATATTTGTTTATGGAGTGTGGACAAATAAGTTGGGGAATGAATCCTTAAATCATTACCTGTTTGTCATTCTGTTTGGGTTCGTTTAGCTTTCAGCCCCCTGACAATATACTCAGTTACAGTATTTTTGACATTTACATTATGCATAAAACTTTAGTAACTATTTTATCATTTACTGTATTTCACCTGCATGAGTGCTAGCTAAAGTCCCCCACTCCAGCGACCCTGCACCTTACTCCCCTCTGCAATGAATTAAAAGGCATGGACTAATAACTTGTTGTGTTTTCATTGCAGGATGAGCAGCTCGTGCATTCATGTAACTGCCTTGCTTTTCCGAGTTGAGGCAGCAAATAGGAATGGGATGACAAACCCTGCCTGTACATCAAAGGAATGTGTTTGGACCGTTCCAGAAGACAAGACAGTAGTGCAGCCCAAGAAAATCTGTGACATGGTTTGGACAGCAGCTAAACTCAACAAAGGTATGTATTCAATTTGGTTTTCAGGGGCATATGGTAGCTACCACATTATCACCAAGATCTATACTGCAATTAAGCTTTTTTTTGTTTTTACTGCCCAGAATCTCAAATGTTGGCAAATCTTATTCCCCCAAAAATGTCAAAATTCCTGGCCAATTGCTCATGTTAAAGCAAGGTCTTTCACAGGTAATACATTGATCTGTTAAATAATTGTATGTTTCCAATGTTTCCTTTTAGAGCCCAAAAGACCTACTGTTGATAGGAGACGGTCACTGTTCGAGCCTGCGGAGAAGAAAGTTATCACTGACCAAACAGAATGGAGGTCAAAACTATACAGTGGCATTAAAGATGCTTTACCAGACTCATGCTTTGTTGTTATGCAGGATGCAGAACACACAGAGGAAATCTATAGGCCTCTCTCAGTTCCGTCTGACATCCTGACTGCAGAAAACATTGAACGTATTGAACAGGCAACAATGGGACAGGCAGAGAATCCTATGTGGCATGAGCAACGGAAAGGCAGGATTACTGCATCAAATTTCTACAGAGTAAAAACAAAAGTAGACAGTCTAAAAAAGGGCGAAAGGAATGATTTTAGTGCTGAGAATCTTGTTTCCAGTTTGAAGGGTAAATCTGCTCCGCCTAATATCCCAGCATTGAAATATGGCAGGGATATGGAGCCAACCGCAAAAGCAGCTTTCCTAAATATATACCAACAATCTCACATAAATGCCAGTCATCGTGAGTGTGGGCTATTTATCCATGATACTAAGCAGTTTATAGGCGCATCCCCTGATTTGTTACTTGAATGTTCTTGCTGTGGCAAAGGAGTCCTGGAAGTTAAATGCCCTATATCTGTTTCAAATGACATCCCAACTACCTCTAATTTAAATTATCTTGTAAATAGTAATGGTAAGGATACTTTGAAGAAAAACCATGCATATTATGCCCAAGTACAAGGACAAATGGCAATTGCCAAGAGAAAGTGGTGTCAGTTTCTGGTGTATACCCCAAAAGGAATGCATCTGGAGTGCATCCACCTAGACATGGACTACTGGCAGTCACTGCAAGACTCTCTAGAGTGGTTTTATTAGAATTACCTCAAGCCTGCTACAAATGAACAATAAAATCAAGATTGCTTTAATTTAATTTGTGAACTACTTGTCATGGTTTTACTTGCTTACACTTCATATGTGGTGTGCAGACGGGATAAACAATGGAGTGCATTTTCAATTACCAAGTAATTATGTTCTTTATAGTTTGATTGGTTGGAAATAATGAACAGCCAATGACAAAGCAAGGTAATCACAATTAAAAATAAATGACATCAGTCATATGAAATCTGCTCTAGCACTCAAATACTGAAAGTGTTTCACAGATTGAATGCCAGTACTCTATTTAAGGGTGTTCCCCATAAGTGTTTTAGTCCAGGAATAGTCTGACTTCATCATTGCTTGCACAATGGCTTGTACAGATTGCACATTGCAGCACAAACTGTAATAATGTTATCAAGATTGCCCAACAAAGAAATTGGTACTTCATGTTTAATAAGTCTGAATGTTTTTAGTCTCCTTATTGCTTGCTCGACGTAGATCCTCAAGTTCGCGATCTCTTTAGTTTTTTTCACATCAGCCCTTGTAAACTGCTCTTGGCCACGTTTGCCAGGTGGTATGTGGAGCCTGGCATGTCGCAAAAGCAAATCCTCAGCGATTGTGAAGCCCCTATCTGCCATGACGTCATCGTGCCTCTCAAGAATATCATAGAACCCTGACTCTCGAGTGACATAGACATCTGATGTACGACCTCCCCATCCCTTAGATACAAAGTTGAATGCACCATTCGGGGTTATCGACACCAGTATCTTGGCAGTATTGTGGTGCTTGTAGTCTGACCACGTAGCAGCTTTCAGAGCTGGGTCACTTGGAGTTTCAATGAATACCTCGGTACAGTCAATTATGTGCCTTACTTTTGAATAGCCAGGCTTCTGAAATTTGGCAGGCAATGTTCTTCTAAAAACCTCAAATGTTGGGTTGTAAATCAAGCAACCCAGTTCACTGGCTAATACCTTAACCCATGTGGTAAAAATATTTGTCACTGTTGTAGCAGAGACTGAAAAATGCTGAGCGAGGTCTGCATTAGTTGAACCAAGGCGGAGTTTCATCATTGACAATAAAAATTCATCCTTTTTTGTAAGTTCTCGCTTTGGACCAAATTTCTTGGGACTTTCCTTGAATTTTCTTCCTTTCAGTGTTGATTTTTTTGGGCCATACCAGTATCGCACCTTTTTTACATTGCTATTAACCATATCAAACAAAGCATTAAATGCTTGCCTTGTGGGAATTCCAGTCAGAAGATTAACTTCTTTGTCAGTTTTCAGGTCACCACATTTAAGACCTTTGTCTTTGTTTGAATGTTTGAGTTTTATTTTGAGGAGATCAAGTTCCGTCTGTATTTTTTTCAGCTGTTCTTTTAATTTCTGGATACTAGCGTCTTTCTCTGGGCAGCAATTATTTACAACAACTTGTTCTGGGATCGGTTCTTGGGCACAGTTTCCGGCCTTTCCGGTAGTTTCCGGTGGTGCTGCTACTACCTGAGGAGGCAATGAGTCGGAACATGACTCGGAGTGATTTGCTTTTTCTTGATTTTCAATAACTTCTGAAACCCCCTCGATACTTTTCTTCGATTTCTTTGGAACCTTTTTTGGAATAACCGGAGACCTATCCACTGGGTTTTTTCGCTTTTCTCCTACTTTTGGCTTGAGGTCATATCCCAATTCTTCTGTAGGGTAAGGATTTTCTGGTGTGGGTTTTCCGTCTTTAAAATGAACGCTACATACTCTCGAAGATTTCTTTGGGGTCCAAGGTGTTCCTTTCTTAACATCCCTGTGAACATTATCCGCCCACCGCTTACGTCCTTCTTTATTCTTTTTCTCCGTGGGAAAGGGAAACAGCTTGAACGGAGGCTCGCAATCGCATGTCTCTGTCCCGTTCAAGCAGCCGTGAACACCACAGACTTGCTTCGCCCATTTATTCAGCCTTTTCCCGCTGTTGGGACAGTCAATAACTACACAATTCCGATGCCCATAAACCATACCTAGAAAATATATAAAGAACATGATTATTAGAATCGGCGATTGAACTAAAATTGGAAAAGTCATTTGTTGAAACTTTTTACTGGCTTCGCGCGAAGCGATCAGGTCTTCGCAATATTTCTATGAGAAAATGCATATTTATTAAGCACAACATATATCGACTTACCAGTTTAGATACTTTCTAAGTGATAATGAAGGCTGTAGAGGACGTATTCCAGAAAATAATACAGTATAACACGAGATAAACGGATGTCAACAGACGCGAGTGAAATGTTCGATAAACAATATGGCGGGCCTTCGAGAGTTGGTACTCACTTTTCTGAGCCCACGTTACAAGAATGCGGTGCGTCCGACCGGAAGTCTGGAACTCTTGATGCATGTACAGGAGCATTACCCCACTGCGCCACCGAGCGCGCGGTCGTGACGTCAGACACAAATTAGTGTAGTCTTACTTTCGACTTACCTCAGCCAGAGTCGCGTGGGACCTTGTCTTTATTTTCAGCTCGTAGTCCTTGCACGTTGTCTTAATTTTTTTACAGGTCCTAGTTCTTGTTTGCACCAGTTCAATTTTTTCTTCGTCATCGTCGTTGTCGTCGCCGTCTTCTTCTCTTTCTTCTCTTTCTGGACCGTTGTTTTTTTTCTTTTTTCTTCCGCCTCCCTGCTGTTCCGTCGTACGTTTCCGATTTGGGAGGTCTCCGGGGGAGGGAAACATTTCGTTTAGCCAAGCCTCCGTATCCCATAGTTCGTTGTCCTCCTCCATGTCTTCGGGAAAAACGTCCTCCAGATCTTGGTCGTTAAGTTCCGGTAGCACGGGAGGGAGGATCAACACAGCGGCTAGATTCTCTACCGTCTCCTCCTCGGTGCTTTCGTCACGCTCTAGGGACTCCCTCTCGGGGATAGTAAATGTGTCTTTCGATAGAGAGTACTCCGCCCCCGGGGGGAAATTTGTGTCTTCGAGGAAGGCGAACACCTCATCCTCTTTGTACCAAGGATTCACTTCTTCGTACGTTATCGTCTCGGTGTTAACGTCGGCTGGAGGGTGAATTTCATCCGGCTCCCCCGGCGTGGGTGGCGTCTGTTGTGATAAGCCATACGGGTTGTCCTCTTTTTCTTCTTCCGCTGTAACCGTGACTTCCTCGCCTTCCTCATCTAGGTAGTTCAAGTGGAACATGGTGGTGTAAACTAATTCAAAACAAAATTCTTCACTCCCTTATATATTTTTTAAGCGCCTCTCTGATTGGTGCACTTTTCTCAGCCTATGATTGGTTCCCCTAGAATGAAGTCGCCTCGTGAGTGGTGGATTTCGATCCGTTTTTAGCTCTAGCTCGACTCTCTTCGTAAAAGAATCCTCGAAACCTCCCCCTTACCCCTAAGCTTTTTTCTTCAAAATTACCTAGAGCCCTCCCGGGGGAGACCTTCTTTATTCCTTCTTTCAGCCGTAACCTAATTTCTTCTTCTAAAACCCTTTCCTAAACTCTCTTTAGGCCTCCAAACTGAATCCCTTAGGACAAACTATCCCCCTAGGAAAACTATTCCAACGGCTCTCACTAGGAAAAACTAGTCAAACCGGTTTATCCCAGTTTATCCCAGAGCAGGGTTAAGGTCAGTCAAGGGCAAGGTCACTCCAAGGCTCACGCTTCGTGATTGGTTGTTTTTTGGGCGTCCTACAACACTTCTTGAAATAGATTTCGCGAGGCAAAGGCGCGCGCTTCGTGATTGGTTGATTCTTTTCGGTGTCCTATATCATCGCTTGATTTAGCTTGCACGAGGTTTCGGTAGGAAAATGAACCCTTTCCCGGGTCCAACGAGATGGAAAAAACGGGGTGAAATTGAGAAGTCTATGCAGGAAAAGCCCTCAGAAAATGTTGGCCAATTCCGTTTAGGTTTTGGGGGGTGAAATTGTTGTTCTTAGCCGCCTCAAAACAAATTTTTCGCTAAAACGTTAAAAAACGGATCGAATTCCAACACTCACAGCGCTCGCTCTGTTTAGCGAACCAATCCCAGGCCGAGAAAGTGCACCAATCAGAGCCAGGGCTTTGTACCATCAATACTGTCCTCTGTAGGAACTTCGTCGCCTTCAAATCAAATACTCAGTCGGGTAAGTGAACACGAAATTCTCTCTTGAAATTCAAAACGCTTTTGTACCAATCTTTTATTCTTTGGTTACCTTTTTATTTCTACAATCCACAGAAGCGCCCCAACAACATCAACAACAACAACAATGGCTGGCCGCGGGCCCATTAGAGCGAGAGAGGTGCTGACCCCGCTGAAGTTTTTTTTGTCTTTGACTACAACCTCTAATTATTTCTTTTGTTTTTCTATAATATCCAAGGCGTCGGCGATATGAACCTGGCCCACGTAAGTTGTTTATTCCTCTCCCCTAAAAGATAGTGTAGCGTTCGGTAGCTGCTTAACACACCGTTCATTTTTATTGGCAAATTTGTCCCACTTTAGGAAGTTCAATTTGGTTAACTTTTTATAGGCTTTTTTCGAGGCCCTCTCCTAGGACCTTCGCTCTAGTAAGAGCGCCTCTACAGAAACAATTTCTCTAAAACATTCTACGTTTTCATTTTATTTTTTTTATTTTTTTTATTTAAACTTTTATTTTGCTTTCCAAACAGATTTTTACACGTCTTCCCCATCTCTATGCCCGACATTTCCATAGCCATGCGGTAATCCTTCGCCAACTCCCTTTACCGATCGAAATACTCACCAAAATCGGTGAATATGTGCAACGGAAGATTGAACGCAAAAAGCACGAGAAACTATTTTACCCGACCTTGTTTCTCATCACGCACCTCCATGCCGATGAGCTCAGGGCAACCTACTGCTGGAATGAGTCGTGGCAAGAGCTACCTCATCGTAGATTATTCTGGACAGTTCCAATTGCTCGTTGTGTTCTATACATCGAACCCATAACAGAATTTCAATTTCGGTGGTGCTATTGGTGCCACACGAATATGACCATCTGTATTCGCCATTGTAATAGTGGGATAGTTTATTTTCGGTGCCGCCACCACCCTGTTCATGAGGAAGTGTGGGATGAGGGGTGGGGCTGCGTCCCGTGGCGAAAAGTCTATTACCATATTAAATATTGAGCCTTTTTTCTTTTTTCTTTTAGTGTCTGAAATGTAATCTTTTGCCTGAACACCAACTGCCGCCGCTCCCATGCTGTGGAGAAACAATGTACCCCTCCTGTTTTATCCTGGTGGTCTCCAAAGTGTTAAATAAGAACGGCGTGCCGCACTGTTTTTATTGTGAGGCCAAAGTGAATCATACTTTTTACGTCCGTTCTGGGTCCATTGTAGTTTTTCGTCATGGCCAGACATTTGGGCTAATGAATTTGCCTATAGTGGAAAAGTTTGTACAGCATTACGAAATGATATATTAATAGATTTTGCGCCATGGGAAGTTTTTTAGAACCCCTATCTCGTTTTTACTTTTACTAGAATCAAATTGGGCGAACGCCTATTACATTTTCAGCTTACTTATAAATAAATTGGGCAGTCGCCTATTACATTTTCAATTCCTATCAAAATTGGGCGATGGCCTATTACATTTTCAATTCCTATTAAAATTGGGCGATGGCCTATATATATAATTTTTTATCTTCCTGTAAAATCGGGCAAAGGCCTATGACATTTTTTAACTACATGTACTAATTTCTCTCTCGCTCTGTTGGGCCTGAAAGGGGTCCAACAGACAGAGCGGAAAAACGGAGCGCATGCGCACTAGCCACTTCATTAAAAGTGAATCAAGATGGCCGGGGAGCGGGAGTGAATCGTAGCTCTTTTTCAGGGACCTCTCACAGCTCAAGAAATACCACGATTACTTTATTACTTCACACCATGGACTGATATGCTTCAGTGACTTCTTCGAGCCCAAATAACAAATAATCCAGCTCACAGGAAGAACGCTACAATTGCTTGATCGACACTGTTTTCAAGGAGAGCGAGTCATTTCGAACTGTTCATATGCGACTGGAAAAACGCCAAAAATAAGAAAACTTGTGAATATATAAGGTTCATACTTCGATAGAGAACTAAGGAGGTGATGGTTTTAAACATATAAAATACCATATTCGAGATTTTCATACCATTTTTCAAACGAAGCATTTGAAGTTACAGTAGTGGCTAGACTGTCTACAGCAGTAGAAATCCTGGAACGACGATCATTACCAAAGACTGTAAGTAAATCTACAGAGCTATTATCAGGAAATTATACAATATTTCACTTGATTTGGTTATTATGGTATTACATCGGCATTTTGACGAATTAGTCGACTGATTTACCAATGTATCGTACGTAAAGAAAACGAATTTTCATTTTGTTTTAAAATGAAGTGTTGTATATTTATAGTATATACATGTAAAAAAAATTAATAAAATTATGTTATAATTGTTCTGTTTTCAGAAAGCCAACAATAAAACATAGTTGTAATCGAATGCCTTTGGCAAATTAAGTAGTTTTGTGTTCATTTAATTTTGTTCATGTTAGAAGTGGGTTAATTAATTGACACTAATTATGTTGTGTGGGATTTTTGTGTGGTTTTGTAAGAGAGGTGCATATCAAGAGCCTGCATGTGGACTTTAAATTCTCACCCAAGCTTTGCATAAAAATGCTTTTATACACATTTTATGAAGATCAAGCAAAGAAGCAGTACCTCTGGTCTTGTTTATTTTCCTGTAAAATAGTAAAACTTGATTCTCTTCCCAATTCACTCAGTGTTTGTTTGCTGTTTTGGAATACCTGGACCGAAATAGTAAAGGAGCACCTGCATGGTTATACAGATTACTTGTTGAGAAATACAGACTTCAAACACCATAATTTATCTTTATCTCTATTCTTCCCAAACAAAAGCAAAGTCAGGCAAATATAGCAAACTATGAACACAAACGTATACAGTTTTCATCTACTTTCTCATTATTTGAGACTAAGTGTTTTAAACCTGTTTATTTTTAATGTAGAAAAAAATGACATAATTATCTGGTCCCATATATTAACAGCATTGGAAGGAACACATCTATATAGAATTAAGACTCGAAAAATTTATGCTTTTCAGCACCATCACTTCTCTTCATCTTTATTCTCCACCAAAAACAAGAACACTTATGTATCTATGAAACATTAAAAATAAGTTATTCTCTTAAAATATGCAAAAAATATTTATGAAATTTAGAAGTAAATCATGTATGTGTTGGTGTTGTAACTCAAATTTTGAATGAGGAAGGGTTAAACACTGTAAGTGTTGATTGAAAGAATGTGATAGTTGATTCAGTTTAATAATGTGGGTGTGATAATGTATTTGGGAAAGGAAAATCATGATGGCTATGGAGGTTAATTCCGATGAGGTTTCATTCATGATACTAACATTAACAATCAGATACATGTGCAAAACATGACATAAAATAACTAATTGACTAATGTTTATTATCAATACTTAGAATCTCTGCTCACACGTACATTGCATGTTCATGTTAATTCAAATCACAAGGGTTTTTAATTTTTTAAAGTTAAATTTTTGACAAAATAACATTTAGTAGCTATCAAAATACTAATATTATAATAAATTACATATTTATGTATGTTGTATCTGAACCTTAAATTCAGAAAGAGTTTACAATCAGAACATCCCTGAGCTTTAGGTTATAGCAGACTTCCTAGCCATTTTAAAAGGGTCTGCCTAATACAGAATACACACTTGGCATTTTAAAACTTATGTTTAAAATTTTTGATTTTAAATGAACATGCATGATCATAAGCAGAGATTCTTAGCATCAATATCATTATAATAGAACTATTATTAATTAATTATTTACTAATACACACTGATTGTTATTATTGTTTTTTTTTATTATTATAAAATGGAAGCCCATTGGAAACTAGAAACATGTTCTTCATTCCAACATACTTCCCCCTCATTGCTTTCCTTTCCCAAATTAATTGTGCTTATTATACAGACTGGACTATCTCATTCATTCACTGGGCACCTAACCCTTCCCCCTCCTTCCTCAAAATTATCCAATAAAAAGCTGACCCTCTTCCTGCCTTGATGATTCATTAGGTACTGCATTAGCAATTCAAACATATACACATGATTCACCTGAAATAAGTTCACATAAAATAATATATACACTGTAAGCACTTAACAAAGACACAATTCACAGTTAACCTTTAAAATAATTTCACATAATTCATACAAATTTCATTTTAAAAATCAAGTTAAGAACATGTTCACTTATTATTATTCACATGTTTCTTAGATTAGCCCTTCGCATAATTTCAGAAAATAATCTTCACTTAATGTTCACACACTTCATAAAATAAGTATACTACATGTGTACAGAAAATGGAGACATACAGGAAATGGTCACTATAATTATCAGGGGTTTCAAAATAACCTGGCTACAGCCAGTGCACTAGCATGCATCTACATTGCACTTATATTAGCCTGAAATAGCTGTATATACATGTATAGCCAGCTACACATACTATATTTGTATTTTAACATACATTTATTACTGAAGGCATATATTCACATAGCTCTACTTTCAAAGTCCAAGCCAGCTACACTGAAAATTAATGAACCTCTGCATTAATTATGCTAATAATGTAGTTTCTGTGTAACTTCAAAAAAGGGCTCATGAAAGAGGGAGCTCACCAAGTTTTTCAAAGAAATTAACAATGAATTTTATTATATGTAATTGCTTATGGATTCCTGTACAAATATTATGTATTAGTAACCATGCATTAGGCAAAATAATGAAAAAAAAGAGATACATCTGTACATACACACAGTTTCAACTGTTTTAAGGCTTAACTTTTGTGGAAAGTTATTGCATTCTGCGTTATGTCACCAGTTGGTTGGATATAAATTCAGCAAGATAGTAGAGAATTTTGCTGAATGTTAAAAACATTAAACCAAAAACATTTTTTAAATCTTTGTAGTACTCCTTCCTCTGTTGTACCATGTTACAATTATAAACAGGTTTTAACAATTAACAGTCAAAGTGTACATGAAAAATGTAGATTTGTTCTCATACATGCATGTGCATGTAGTTTGCTATGGAGACTATTTATCTCTCTTTCAATTATCCTACACATGTATTTGTCTCACTTTGCTTGTGCTTGGGGAGAATAGAGTGAAGATCAAGATAAGTGATGGTACTTGAAGAGTCTCCATTTCTCAAGTAGTCTAACACAAGCAAACATGCTCTTTTGCTGTTTAGTCCAGATATTCAAAAACATCAAGTAAACACTGAGGGAGCTGGGAATGGAAAGGTATACAATTGCAGGCTTCCTTTTTCCTGGGAAAACAAAAAGAAATACTGTTTCGTGTACATGTAAAGCAAACACAAAGTCCACATGCAGGCTCTTGATTTCGTACACCAACCAGTACCATATTATACCTCGATCCCTTTATACAGAACCGCACAAAAGTCCCACACAACATAATTACTGTCAACCGCTACTAACATGAACAAAACTAAATGAACACAAAACTATTTTGCCAAAGGCATTCGATTACAACTGTTTTATTGTTGGCTTTCTGAAAATAGAACAATTATAACATATTAATTTTTTTTACATGTATAATATACTATTTTATAATATAGATACGATAGTATGCGCGCTCTGATTGGCTAAGAAGCCATGTTTTATCAGAGTATATAACATGGTTAGCCGTGTTATATAGTTTTCAACTGGCGGTTTCCTTTCATCGCGCGCGTAAATCTATATTATAAAACAGATAAAGAAGCCTTAAATCCATGTTTTATACTATCATAAAACACTCTGGTCATTTGAGAACACTCTAGAAATGTTGAAAGCACGCGCCTTCGGCTTGTGCTTTAACATTTCTCTCATGTTCTCAAATGCCCATCGTGTTTTATGATAGTATAAAACATGGCTAAGGCTTCTTTATTTGTTAAATACAACACTTCATTTTAAAACAAAATGAAAATTCGTTTTCTTTACATTGGTAAATCAGTCAACTAATTCGTCAAAATGCCGATGTAATACCATAATAACCAAATCAAGTGAAATATTGTATAATTTCCTGATAATAGCTCTGTAGATTTACTTACAGTCTTTGGTAATGATAGTCGTCTAGTCAGTAAGTCACTACTGTAACTTCAAATGCTTCGTTTGAAAAATGGTATGAAAATCTCGAAGATGGTATTTTATATGTTTAAAACCATCACCTCCTTAGTTCTCTATCGAAGTACATGTATGAACCTTATATATTCACAAGTTTTCTTATTTTTGGCGTTTTTCCAGTCGCATATGAACAGTTCGAAATGACTCGCTCTCCTTGAAAACAGAGTCGATCAAGCAACTGTTGCGTTCTTCCTGTGAACTGGATTATCTGTTATTGGGGCTCGAAGAAGTCACTGAAGCATATCAGTCCATGGTGTGAAGTAATAAAGCAATCGTGATATTTCTTGAGCTGTGAGAGGTCCCTGAAAAAGAGCTACGATTCCCTCCCGCTCCCCGGCCATCTTGATTCACTTTTAATGAAGTGGCTAGTGCGCATGCGCTCCGTTTTTCCGCTCTGCCGGTCCAACACCTTTGTAATTATTTTTTATTTATTTATTTATTATTAATTATTTTTATTTCTTTGGAATGTTCACATGTAATTTATTATTATGAAAAAGTGAAACAAAGTTGTTGTTACCCAAACACAAGTCTCTTTTATTGACTCAAGATTCTTACATATCCTTGGCTGACTCAAATAAAGCCAAGAGGGTCGCTACTCCAGTTTCCCTATAGTCCTGGGGATTGTCGTCGTAGATCAAAGCTTGTCCCAGCGCGTGCCAAATTCGATTCTTGTAAGTAATGAGGGGGTCTTCGCATTCTTCAAAATAATACACTTTATAATAGTTGTAAATTTCGGTCTCTTTTAATTTTTGCAACCGTTCAAACACGGTATAAGTAAGGGAGCGATAATCCCCGTGAGGTGCAAACCCTGTAGAGCCCGTACGCCCGTAGCCCGTAGAGCCTCTAGGGTAATATGAGACCGTACCTCCTTCACACACGGGGTAAAAATTACCTCGGAAAAAGACCATGAACAGTAATGGTAACGTTCGAGTTGTTGCCCTTGTTGACTATATTGACATCCCTCACAGTTCCGTCCACGTTCTCGCATGCATCCTCGGATACAGGCCATGACGTAGAGCGTTTTGTGCAAAGCCCACCCGGCATTTAGGGAGTCCTCATCCCGGGTATCCGGTATAGCGCCCAAATCTGGGTCTTCTTGACTCACAGGTGATATACCGCTTGTCCCTGGTATCTGGGCTGAGGTGTCCAAGACGTTGTCGGGATGTTTATAGGGGTGGGGATGGCGGGGGTCCCACGGCCATTGTACCAGCAGGGTGTCCGGAGGGTTCCAGGGGGGTCCCTGTCGGGCTCACCGTAGTCCCCAGGGGAGGCCCCTGGGGGGTACCCTGGGTCATCTCCGCGGGCGGTCCCGTAAGCGACATAGTGGCGGTGGGACTGGTCCAAGCGACGGGTGGCGAGTCTTGGGAGGCCTGTGGTGTCCATGGCGACGCGTAGAATTGTGTTTTCTTGGGGGGTGAGGGTCCGTCCGTAATAGTTTGTGCGGGAGGGCCTGCCCACATAAATCCGAGAGGAAACGCACACTTCGGGTTGGGCGACGGCGCCGTGCACGTAAAGAACACGCGGTTCGGATTTTTCTCGCTTCGGCTCACGCCTACTTTCATCCACAAATTGTGGCCACACTTGGGAAACGTGTTATACAACACTCCGACCGGGATAGCCGCTTTCACCAAAGGAAGTTCCTGCTCCGTAAAATAAAAACTGCACGGTAAGACTTGGGGTTGCGACTTGTAATTAGCCGTTTGTGCGCACTTGTACACACACTCTGGCGTTCCGGCTAATCCTTTTACGACTTTAGCGTAGCATCCACAAAAGCAAGTAGGAGGAATCGTTTACACTAAACTTACAACGGAGGTTCACTTTTTTATACTCCTGGGGGTTCTCCGGTCGGCCACTCAGAAACCTGTATTGGATCTATAACGGGAGCCACTCAGCGCCCCGTATTTGTTCTATAATGGCGTCGGCCAATCCGGAGCCTAGTTTTGTTCTCTACCGGATCACGGTCTCAGCCTCCAAACCTGTAAGAACCGGTTATTGGTCAGTAAAATTCCGAGCCCCACGAGCCGACCTTTGATCTCTACTAGGGACGGCCAATCCCGAGCCTATATTTGTTCTCTACTAATGGCAGCCAATCCTGAGTCTGTATTTGTTCTATAATAACAACCACTCCTGAGCCTGGGTTTGTTCTATAACGGGGGAGCCAATCCCGAGCCAGGGTTTGTTCTCTACCGGCGGCGGCAGCGGCGGCGGCCTTTGTGACGTCATTGATTTCTGTGACGTCATCGATTTTCTCTCGACCAATCAGGAGGCAGGAAATGTTCCAGGGTGACCTATTAAACTACTGTTATACAGCTGCTTTTTTTTTGCTTTGTCAATATTTTTATCCAGTTCATGGAGGAAGATAAGTTGTATGCTGTAGCCTATACACCTGATGGAGATAGATTTGGAGAACTAACCGAGTACGGAAAAAGAGCATCACACGAGTCTGGCATAAGCGTTCCCGGATATCTGTGCGATTTTTTATCAAGGGAAAATATCTTCACTGAAAACTACCAAGCATTTGCTGAGTTGTACAAAATACACAAGATTAAAGGAAAGTTAAGGGAGTACTGTTGGCCTGAGAAGAAATAAGATCTGATTTTGCTAACTTGTGATTCTTCTCTAGAATTTTATTACTTATCCAAGCACATTATTGAAGGGAGATTTTACCACAAGAACACAACTGGTGACGGATTCGAAAAAATAAAAGTTTTTGACGAGTTCCCTAATGTGTGTAGAATCATTAAGAGTATTTTAACAGACTTTACCACATCCAACGCTGAGAAGATAAATTATATGCGGCTATTGATTCCGAAAGACCAACCCGTTTCCGTAAAACTATTCCAGCATTTAGACCTTTTTCCTAAGTATGGACACCATTTCCAAGAACTGCAGGAGGAGTTTGAGACAATGCAGAATGGTAGAGAGGGAAATAAAACTTCCTAAACTGTATGGTGTAGCTTCCTGTGATCACTGGGTTCAACGCTTAACCCCATGGGGAGAGCGCATGATGCGACTTCGCGGTATAGATGTTTCTACGTGGGATACAAATATATAAACTATCCTTAAAGGGAGTGGAGCGATCGATCCTACAAACCTGATGCTGAGCCAGAGTTAACTACATTCATGCGCGGATGGAAGACTGATGAATATCAAGTTCTGGCAGACCTTTTCTTTAGAGTGTGTATCTAATGGAATCCTGAAACATGAACGATACCAGCGGAACACTAGCTATGGGGAAAGAATAGAGCTTGAAGAGAAGAGTCCTGTACTCTTACCTCATGACTCTGGATTGCATTTTTCTTATTTACCGTATGATCTAGTAGATGGAGCGTGTTCAGAAATCACTTTCAACTTTGCCTAGATTATTTAGAAGTTCACTGGGGTTTTTACGAGATGTTAAAATTGATGTCGGCGGTTCTGTACTATCTAAATACTGAGGATCAGGACAAGATCCAATACCTTTGTGCATTACTTCCTAAAGGAAAGATAGATGCAAAAACTTTGTGCAAGGCAAAGATGTTTGATGAACTAGATATTGTCCCTGTCTATGGGAAAGAACTTAAGGTCTTGCGGGATGCATCCCTTACAATTGAAAAGCAAGTAAACCATACATGACAGAGTAAATCGAACTTTCTATCCTTGTATTAACAACACCAACAACAAAATATCCCAACTCAGGGAACATATTATGTTAAATAAAGCTATGTTTGACTTCAACCCTGTGTTCTACTCCTTTCCTTACCTCATCGAGAGAATAAAAGGCTATCGTGAATATAAAACAATATACCCTCAGATTTATATAATAAAGACTTCACGTATTTGTGTTGATGATTTGAAATTGTTATTAAATCATACTGAAACAGACCGAGATAAACATGTGATGGTAAGAAAGCAAAGGAAATATTTGCAGAACAACTTACGGTTTGAGTGGATTCCTTTCACGCCACACCGCCTTAATAGGATAATGAACTTGTCGTAAACATCTGACTGCCATAAAACGGTCCCGAGATAAATGGAATTATTACAAGAGAAAAAACGCTCGTAAAATGAAACGTTTATTGCGGTCACTTCGAATGGAACAACATGCATAATCACATACGTTCTGGTTATTTTATTAATCCATGAGAACTTATGCAATCGAACAGTCGTTCCACCTCAAGTATCTCGTATTTCATTCAAACAAAAGTTCCATGCATGTATTTAGAACAGTAACTTCGTTCCTAATATACATTATTTTTCAACTTTTTCACTTAGGTCTCGTTTCACAATTTCAGTATTCAGTTTAAAACGTGTCTTCTATAGGGTAAATATTGGTTCTCTTTTGTTAAATATGTCGTACAAGATTATTAACTTCGAACTCATATGTTCCGCAATAACACAAACTTAATTTAGGTTCGAATACCTCGAGGTATTTAACATTGGTATATCATAAACGTTGGTTCGGCTGTACTTTACCGTCGAGTTTTTTAGTCCACACATACAAATAGTTAAACTAAAATTGGCGCTAAATACGTTCCCGAGTTCTGCCGCAAAGATCTCTTGATGGAAGTCGAGAAGCAAAACAAAGCAAACACTTTGAACAAGTTTTTGATAACTTTTTCGACCAGGGTTTTAATCGCTTCTCCGATTTAATCCATAATAAGTTTCACAATGATTAAGCGACCCATTATACTGACTTTAATATCAGGGCATGATAACATGTACGTAGAATTAAAGATATCATGAGCAACTATTGCGTGATCAAATCAGTTCTTGAAAAGAATGCTATTGTAAAGCCATGTCGTATTCTTAACTAAATAAATAAACCCACACCGGGGTTAACATAATTCAAACAAAATACCTCCATTACTTGGAGGTTCGAACATAGAAACCATTGTTAACATAGAGCTAGAGTAAATGATACGACTCTCGGTAACTCATTCAAAGTACACGAACGAAAGACCATTCTATGAAAAGAATTTAGTATATAATAAAGTGACGCAAAACTTTCTTCATTCGCCATCATGTCGAGCACGGGTAAGAAAAAAGATGATACGTGACACAGTTACAAATTATGACCAACTCATCGATGTTTTTTTCCTTTCTTCCTAATTACTAGCCAAACCTTGTCAAGCATGTCATCGAACTGCAATCCCGCTATGCACTATCACCGAATGTGGGCACAGTTCTTGCATGAGCTGTGCCAAGTTTGCCCTGGATACAGGGCTATGCCCTATACCATCGTGCTGGTAAGTTTTCATCCCTCACTACTTTTAATCGTTCTTCTTCTTTTTCAGTGAACCATGTTGCACCACAAAATAACCGGTAAGTCTTGTTCTTAATCTTAGAGTAAAAAACGTATCTCTTTCACTTTAGTCAGGATAAAGAAATAGCGTGATGCATGTTTGGTTTACATAGTTAGGAGTGATTCAGCAGATATTACCGACTTAACCGTAGCCATGCATGAGTACCCTTCTTAGATCGTTACCCCTTGCTTACCGTTTAAGGACGTTAAAAGCGTAAGAACATTTCATCAGAGAAACACAAGTAGAGAAACCACAGAGTCATTTTGCTACCCTCTATACTAAACAGACTCTACTTTATCCATCTAATCATCGTTTTCTCCATTCTTTGCAGGACTCGACCATTGATTTAAAAAATAAAATAAATGAAAGTAACTGTTTACATGACTTCGTGTATTTTATTGTAGACTTAGAGTGGTTAATACTTAATTCGCTTTCCTTTCGCAATAGTTGTCCACGTTATCAACCTCTGACTGGGTTTTTTCAACTTCGTGTTTTGCCTATTAGGATCTAGCAATAGTGGTTCGCTGTGTGGGTTAATTAGTTTTTTACCCGTCTGAGTCCATAGTCTTTTTTTTTTACTAAAGTATCCTTATTCCTCAGGGTAATGATTTGGGTTGGCTAGTTGTCCCGACCAAACAAGTTTATTCCCGCCTAAATCTTTTTCCCGCCTAATTTTTTTTCCGCCAAGTCTTTCCTTCTCATCAAAGCGAGTGAGTCGTACATTACTTTACTACCAAAACTTTAGTAACTTCTATTCGTATTTCTCAGGTTGTCGTACCTTACTTTACTACCAAAACGTTAGTAACTTTAGTAACTTTTATTCGTATTTCTCAGGTCGCCGTACCTTACTTTACTACCAAAACTTTAGTAACTTTAGTAACTTCTATTCGTATTTCTCAGGTCGCCGTACCTTACTTTACTACCAAAACTACGTATTTCTCAGGTCGTTGTACCTTACTTTACTACCAAAACTTTAGTAACTTTAGTAACTTCTATATTCGTATTTCTCAGGTCGCCGTACCTTATCAGTTTACTACCAAAACTTTAGTAACTTATATACGTATTTCTCAGGTCGTCGTACCTTACTTTACTACCAAAACTTTAGTAACTTATATTCGTATTTCTCAGGGTATTTTTTTGGGGGGGGGGGGGGGGGGCGAGGGATACGAATCGAAGGTTTTTATGGTTTACCACTAATTATACCGAATCCTACAACTTTAAAAATATCCTGGGCGTGGCAAAATGGCATCAAAGCTGTGGTTATAGTAGTGTGGACCACTCGGCACTCTGTCTGAACTTGTCGGGTTTTGCGAGGCTCGTAGTCGTATGCATTGTTTGGCCTTGTTTTGCTTCTTTCCAAGCATCCTGCTGGAGCTTAGCCCTGCTGGAGTTTAGCCCTGCTGGAGCATTTAGTCCTGCTTGCTTTTTGGAAGACATAAGGCCAACAACCCATGGATCGGGGCTGGAGAAACGTTTCTCAATAAACATGAAATGAATTTATGCTAGCTTTCGTTACGGGCGAGTGAGCACATGTCATGTGTTAATTGACCTCTCTGTCAATCAATCAGAACTTTTTACTTCCGGGTAAAAACTTCCTTTCGCGTACTTATTTTTTTTAAACAGTGCTGCCAAAACTTAGCTTGAATAAATTCAGGCTAGCCAAAACTACATTTCTGTGGAAAAGTATTGTTCCCCCATTTTTAAAATTTGAAATGAATTTGAGATGTTCGTATCACTGTATCACCGTATCACCGTATCTTGGTATCACCGTATCACTGTATCTTGGTATCTCCGTATCATTGTATCTTGTAACACGTTATATACCAAGCCCAAAATTGTCGTGTAGTCATAGGGCGCTTTCCATTTACGCGAATGTGTATTGCGTTTTCGCTGTGTGTGATGTGTTTTCAGTGTTATGTACTACATTGACACAAGTATTATGCCTTTTATCAACTCAATGTAGTATTTTTATTGGAGACTTCAATGTAAACAGGTTTAATGAAACAGAAAGGACACCTTTAAGTAATCTTTTCACAATAGATACCAAATGTAGTTATAGACAACTAGTGTCATGCTATACTACTGACAACAAGACTTGCATAGAGCACATTTATACAATCTACCTCAATCACAAGTAAAGATGCATATTGTCGAATCATATTTTTCTGACCATAAAGCAGTTTGTGCAATTGTCAATTGTTTGTAGAGAAACAGTGTCATGTTATCTCATAAGCTTTAGTTGTTCTAAAATACTTTTAATCAAAATTAATAAATGTACATTTTGGTCACACTGTAGATTTCACAAGTGTATCTCTGTCCAAACATACACTATACTGCAAGAATGGCATCAACTTCAACGTAAGTATCTTTTTTACATTTAAATGTACCTGTGTTCCTGTTTGTCCTGTTTTATCCTGAAAGCAGAGATATTTTAAATCAAAACATCTCTGCTCACAGGATAGTCCTGTTTGTAATACAAACACAATTGATTTATGTACATACATACAATATTGTTGGTAACATTTCATTTTTTCATTCCCAAACAGAACTTGAAAACAAAGAAAACTTCAGATGATAATTGTAAGTTCAACTGCATAATAACTCCTTTTCAATACCACCATTAAAGAATACTAATGTCTATTTTCCAGTGTTGATATTTTCCATATAGTAGGATCTATGAATCTTTATGATAGTATTGATTAATAATTATTATTTTATTTCAGCTAAAACAATCAAAGGTTAGGTACATTTAATAAGCCCAGTGCAAACAGCAACAAATGGCACAACCAAATTCTTCGACTTGAAACTTCAAACAACCAAGACTGATGCCGTTAGAATGATATGCTACTCACCAGAGAAACGACAGCAATTAAAGCAAAACACCAGTCAAGATATCTGGCCTTTACAACAGCCCATCAAAGCGATCCAATTCTCAAGTTGACGAATATACAATCCACAAGAAGTCAAAGATAAGTTCTGTTGATCTAGAATTCCAATGTAATGATGCTGTCAATAACAGGCTCCATACAGTTAGACAAGTATTGGACACAAACGTTTACGAAACTGGTGAAAAGACCAGGTACAAGACCGACTCAATAGTAGCAGACGAAACCGCCGCAATAAAACTAGTTTTGTGGGAACAAACCATTGACAAAATCCATGTTGGTGAATGCTATCACTTTGAAAATTGCAAAGTGAGGGTCTTTGACGATATGAAGTTTGTGAACACTAATGAGTTTACCAAGATAGAAAAAAAATATGAAATCCCAAACATCGACCTAGCAACACCTGAATTAAAAGACAACATCATTCTTGGTCACTGTGTTGCAGTTGACATCAAACGAACAACCTCTTGCATATGTTGCAATAAAACCATTAAAGATCCAGACGATGATGAAGACACAGTTACATGTCCTAACTGCCACATGTCACTCATTAAAGATGTTCTAAAGACAAAAGTTGTTGGTCAACTACCTATGAAGACTGACGAAAAGATTATCAGTTATACTGCCTTTAATGACGCCATCCAAAGCTTCCTGTCCAACATCAAATGCCAAACAAGCTTGTCTACAATTACTTCAACTGATTTTTCAAAACTGTTCTTCACTGCTGGAGTACAAAAAATGTTTGCAGATCAAAGAGTCATTTCTCACTTTTTGCCATTCACCTTTGAAGAAAAATGACTTGACCGAACACATATGATTGAACATTATATTTTTCATGTTAGATGTTCCTGTTGTTATTGACGTTATACAGCATGCATTCAAGTTAATATCAATTATTGAAGTGTTTGATCAATATTTCAAAGACATCTAGTCTTTAATTATTGCCATATGTTTACCTAACAAACATGGCTTTATATTAATATGTTCCAGTTTTTTCACGTTGTACGCGAGTAATTTCAAATATACAAATTATTCAAATGTTGCCAATCAAAAGTTCAAAGACACTCATTTAATTTTTGTCATACGTTTACCTAACAAATATGGCTTTATATTAAACCTTTCCAGTTTTTTTTATCTTGTATACAAGTAATTTCAAATATACCTAATTGCACAAACATTGAAGCTGAGACCAAAATGACCATCGGGATATCTGTTGATTAGATGATTTTGCTATGAACCCATGCACATAATGTCCAAACAGCAACTGAGATACATTTTCATATTCTAGTCGAGATTGTGTACCCTATCCATATCAGATAAAACATAAAAAAGCGTATGAAAATAAAATGATTGCTAATGTACCCATGAGCCATTTCGGTCTCAGCTTCTAGATTCATTGATTTTGAAACAGTCGTTATAAAATAACCCAAAGAAAACGCGCGCTCTGATTGGTTGAAAGTCGTGTTTGCATGAGGCTATGTAAACATGGAAATGACGTCATAGTGTTTTTTCTGCTTTATGTTCTCTAAACGCGAAAATGGCTGAAGATTATCCAAACTTTACGATAAATCTAGATTTTTTGGAGGACAGTTCTTCAGAGGAACCTGCTACAAAAAAGAGCTAAACCAGACAAGCGGTTCGTAAGTTTGAGTTGCAATGAACTGGACGAGCTATTGGACGGCGCTCAAGCCAAGTCTACGAAATATGCTACAAAATACGCTATTTCAGTTTACAAAGGTAAGTTGAAATAAGTAATTGTAATTCTTAAGATAACAATCTGTAACTGTATGTGCTAGAAGCATTCAGAAAATTGTACAAATATTTTCAAGTAAACACAGTTAGCCGAGTTGCCGTGAATTGTTAATTTTTATTCAATGTTTCAAAGATTTTCATGTCACAAAACGTACAGAAAGTGAGTCATATTGAATAAGTGGAAATCACAAAAATTTCGTTTTCTGTTCCATCAAGTCTACATTATATGTGAATCTTTTTTTCATTCATAGTGGGCTGCTGACAAGAACATGTCAAAACAAATACACGAAATGAGTGACGAAGAGCTTGATGAAGCTCTACGATTGTTTTACGCGGAAACAAGAAACAAGAATGGGAAGGAATACAGCAAAAGTACCCTACTGGGATTCAGAAATGGAGTTGAAAGATACCTAAATAGTCCTCCTTACAACAAAGGCATCCAGATAAGTTCGAATCCGGCGTTCAAAAAGTCAAACATGATGCTTGATGCAAAAATAAAGGATCTGAAGCAACACGGAAAGGAAAGCGTTCAGCACAAACCTGCCATCGAAGTCCAAGACTTGAAGAAGCTGAAAGACAGCAAAACACTTGATCCTTCCACTCCTCTGGGCCTACTTTGGAATGTGTGGTTTCACACAACCCTATACTGGTATCGTAGGGGTCGTGAAGGCCAGAGGAACCTGACCAGTTCAAGTTTCAAATTTCTGAGCGACGAAAATGGAAGACCGTACGCTACCATGACCCACGACGTCAGGCAACGAAAAATCATCCTGGGGGAATTGGTGACGTCCAGAGCTATGAAAAAGATGGCCGTATGTATCATGCAGACAAATGACCCCAGTGATGGTTATAATGCTCTCCGTCTCTACACGTCAAAGCTCAATCCAAACTGCACCGCATTTTTTCAATTCCCCAAGCGCAATTGGTCAGGGCCAGCCGAACCCGTTTGGTACGAAAATCGTGTTCTTGGAGTCAACAAACTCGGAGGGATGATGAAGGAAATCAGTATCTCGGCCGAGTTGGCCCAGCTCTACACAAATCATTGTGTCAGGGCAACTGCCATCACCCTCTGGTCAGAGGCAGGCTTGCAAAATCGCCATATTATGGCCATCTCGGCTCATAGAAATGAACAGTCTCTGAAAAGCTACAACGCCAAGCCATCGTCGAACCAGCTCCAGCAGTGCAGCGATGTCATTTCAAGAGCATTAATTCCAAACCATCAACTTGCAGTTCCAGCTCCAAATAACACACAACAGGTTCCTGAATCCCAGAATATTGTGGCCCAGAGCAACACGTTTTCCAGGAAGGAAAATGTCAACTTCTCGTCCATGTTTTCCGGCTGCTCCATTGGTTCAGTTAACGTTTCCTTCACTTGCAGTGACAACCATAACCAGTGAACGCTTTTTGTATTGATTTCTTCGTAGATCAGGACGATTTTTGTTTCCTTTCCAGTCCAATATTGATCAATACTTTGAACTTACCCTATAATTATTGATTTTTCAAAATATTGTTTTCGAAAACATGTACATTCCCTGGTTGGAGCATAGAATTATACTTTCACTCGCCTCGTGTTTCTCGAGTCCACAGGCACAGACAACCGCGCGAATGTGTTTGACGTCATTTTTACGATGTATGGAGAATTTCGCGCTTGATATTTACAATAAAGTACAAACATAAATCGAGTCTTTGCATTCGATCTTGCGTGTATTTTATAAAAGAAATAGAAAGCGTTTACCGTGTTTACATAGACTGATGCAAACACTCGGGTAAGTTTGGGAGAATTCTGTTATTTCGTGATCGTGAAATTTAATAATTAGCCATGCTGTAGAGAAAAGAAAGACTGTTGTCATGGAAATGCACGTGCGCTTGTCTTTTTAAGCATGGGAACAGTATATTCTGATTGGCTCATGCTTGGCGCTTTTTTGTGTATGTCCGGGGATGCACACAGGAATTCTGTTTCGAATCTGTTAAAAAATTGTCAGCATTCTAAACCAGTTTCAAGTGCAAATATGGAAGAACTAAACCAGTTAGAAGACATAAACGCTGAAGAGTCAGAAGAAGTAGAAGTAATTGATCCAACTGCACTGGCAGGAGATGCTGGAGCGGCATTAAGCGCTCCAGAAAGAGTTCCGATCAACAAAGGGAAGTACAAGCGGAGAGGAAGCGTAAAAACTACCAATGTGAGTGCATGGGATCGTTTGAAAGAGTACCCGGGCCAGCACTTTGCCGTGGTAGGAGGAAAACTTAGATGCCATGCTTGCAGTGAAGATCTCAGTGACAAGAAAACTTCTATTGAGAGACACACGAAATCAAAGAAGCATAAGGTGGGCATGGCTAATATTGTGAGAAATAAATCAGAAAGTCAGACCCTGAAAGAATGTCTGCAGAAAAGAGCCAGATAGGAAAATGCGAGTGGATCGACGTTGCCTTCAGATTTTAATATCGTTATCGTAGCCTTTTAAAAACATGTTCAAATAGTCACCTAACATTATAGCTAAAAAAAAACATTAAGATATAGAAATGAACTGTGAGATTGAATTGGGAATAAACAGGAAACAAGACCAAGCATTAGGCATGATAACATCCTGTTTCTTCAACATGTTGCAGATTGTTTTAATTTCTAGAAACGGCTGAATCTTAGCTGAAGGCTGACCGCACAATGCACAGTGTCAGTACTCTCCTTTTCACTTTACAAATAAATACTGTTGTAGTGTTAAACAAATGTACATGTATAGTTGTATTAAATGATCATTTTATCTTTGTGTTTTAAGTAGTTAACTATGATCAAGAGAGCATAAGTAAGAGAGGGAATCTCCAATACGCGCGCTTTGTCTAATCGAATAAAATATATTTTTAGTAACCGGAAGCAGGGGAGAAAAGAAGAGGGGGACTGGGGAGGGGAGAGCCTGGACCAGCTTAGAAAATAGGCACCCAATGGGTACATGAGTCTACTGCATTGAGTCATACAGACAGTGACTATGCTTCGTGTAGTTGGCTTACACCATAACGAGGCCCTTGTGACGGTTGGCGCTCGGTGTCCAATTTCAGAAGTTAGTGGAAAGTTAGTGGTGGGGCAAGGGACCGCGAGATACTGAGCTAAAAGACGAGGCCATCTCGATTCACGAATTCAAGATTGCTATTCCTGATTCAGTCCTAGATGACTTGAAACAAAGACTATCGAAAACCCGCTTCTTTGACGGACAAATCAAGACTACATGAGGAACATTGTTGACTACTGGTCAACACTGCTATGAATGGAAAAAGCACGAAGGCATTTTGAACTCAGTACGAAATTACATCACCCTCATAGAAGGCATTAAAGTGCATTATTGGCACTTCAAACCTGAACCAGAGAAAGGAAAGAAAATTGTACCAATCATGTTAATACACGGATGGCCTGGATCCTATTTTGAATTCTACAAAGTAATTGAAATCTTGAAAAGTGGATCTGGGGATTATGTATTTGAAGTGATCTGCCCATCAATTCCTGGTTATGGGTTTTCAGAGGCTGCTCATAAACCAGGATTTAATGCAATTGATGCTGCTCGAATGTTTTCCAAGCTGATGGCAAGGCTTGAGCACTCAAGTTACTATATCCAGGGCGGCCATTGGGGCTCCGTAATTGGCCGGATTACAGCTCTGATATATAGCAGGTGATAATAGTTTAACTCTTTACCGTCTTAACCAAAAAGGGTGAAATCTGACTACATTTATGGTTTTTTTTTCTCAACAGATATTCATAATTATATGGAAAGCTATACCTCTTATGAAAGGGTAGAAAATACACTTTACAAATTTGGTTTAGATTATATAAATTAACCATAAGATATTAGCTTAAATCAGCACAAATTAGCATAAATTATATGACAATGACTACATAATATACACAACAACTCAACTGGGTTGAATCCAAAGTGTAATATAATAAAAATTTGAAAGCAAAAAGTTACCTTGGTTATACTAGCAACATTTCCATCCATTCTGGCTGCAATAGAATGAAAGGTATTACCATAAGAATATTTAGAGTCACACTACCCAAAAACGTCATACGCAACTCAAAATCTATATGAAATGTCTATCTTTTACAACACTTCTATTCTATACCCCGTAGACAAATGCAGTCCCAGACTGCCTATTTTTCGATCTTGGAGCACTATTTTGCATTTTGAGCTCCCTTGAGCACTTTTTCGCAATTTGGGCAATATTTGAGCATTTTTTTCGGATTTGGGGCAAGTTTCTAGAAAACATTTTGTCTTTTTGAACACTTTTCAGCAAACCTGTTATTTCGTGATCGTGAAATTGAATAATTGGTAATGCTGTAGAGAAAAGAAAGACTGTTGTCATGGAAATGCACGTGCGCTTGTCCTTTTAAGCATGGGAACAGTAGATTCTGATTGGCTCATGCTTGGCGCTTTTTTGTGTATGTCCGGGGCTGCACACAGGAATTCTATTTCGAATCTGTTAAAACATTGTCAGCATTCTAAACCAATTTCAAGTGCAAATATGGAAGAACTAAACCAGTTAGAAGACATAAACGCTGAAGAGTCAGAAGAAGTAGAAGTAATTGATCCAACTGCACTAGCAGGAGATGCTGGAGCGGCTTTAAGCGCTCCAGAAAGAGCTTCGATAGCACGAGAACGAAAAGTTCCGATCAACAAAGGGAAGTACAAGCGGAGGGGAAGCGTAAAAACTACCAATGTGAGTGCATGGGATCGTTTGCAAGAGTACCCGGGCCAGCACTTTGCCGTGGTAGGAGGAAAACTTAGATGCATGCTTGCAGCGAAGATCTCAGTGACAAGAAAACTTCTATTGAGAGACACACGAAATCAAAGAAGCATAAGGTGGGAATGGCTAATATTGTGAGAAATAAATCAGAAAGTCAGACCCTGAAAGAATGTCTGCAGAAAAGAGCCAGACAGGAAAATGCGAGTGGATCGACGTTGCCTTCAGATTTTAATATAGTTTTCGTTGCCTTTTAAAAACATCGGTAACACGTAGGTAATTTGACAAATATTCAAATATTCTTTGCAAGCATTCAAATATCATATAACTAAGCACATCACGTGACATTATAGCTAAAAAAAAACACATTAAGATATAGAAATGAACTGTGAGATTGAATTGGGAATAAACAGGAAAAAAGACATTAGGCATTATAACATCCTGTTTCTTCAACATTTTGCAGATTGTTTTAATTTCTAGAAACGGCTGAATCTTAGCTGAAGGCTGACCGCGCAATGCAGTGTTTGTAAACAGTACTCTCCTTTTCACTTCACAAATAAATACTGTTGTAGTGTTAAACAAATGTACATGTATAGTTGTATTAAATGATCATTTTATCTTTGTGTTTGAAGTCGTTAACTATGATCAAGAGGGCATAAGTAAGAGAGGGAATCTCCAATACGCGCGCTTTGTCTAATCTAATAAAATATATTTTTAGTAACAGGAAGCAGAGGAGAAAAGAATAAGGGGACTGGCGAGGGGACAGCCTGGACCAGCTTAGAAAATAGGCACCCAATGGGTACATGAGTCTACTGCATTGAGTCATACAGACAGTGACTATGCTATGCTCTAATACTATGCTCTAATAATACTCGACTAGCTGCTAAAGAATCATATTACATTTTCAAAGTCAGAACTAACTACGGCAAACTTAACATTCGTTTTCTAGGCGCTAAATTATGGAACTCAATCCAAGAGGATCTAAAATCAAAAATACGGAATCAAGTTAAGAAGCTCTTAACGAGTTCCATCCTGAGTAGCTATATAGATACCTGATGCACTCTGCTTTGACATATGCCCTATATTGTCACTTTGTAAGTTTTTTGTTTTTGTTTTTTGTCATGTCTTTATTTATTTATATATTCTTTTCTATTTTGTATTTTAGTATTGTTGTCCTCTCTTTGTCAAAATAACAAAATTATAAACCGCTTGATCTCAGCTACTTAACTCGATTAGCTCTGCTATTTTTAAGTAGCTGTGTTCCTCAATCTTTTTCATTTTTATTTATCAATACCAGAACTAACATGTATATTTAAGAGGACACGAATAAATTGTTGTTGTTGTTGTTGTTGTTGTTGTTGTTGTGTAGTTGGCTTACACCATAACGAGGCCCTCTTGACGGTTGGCGTTCGGTGTCCAACTTCATTAGTATGGAGCCTTGAAGTTAGTCGAAAGTCGCGAATCCTAAAATTCAGGCAGGGCAGTTCATTTATCATTCTAACAATGAAAGGAGTTTCGTGACATTTAGATGAAGAAAAGTGAGATTTTGGAGGTGAAGATTGTAGGCGATTGTGGCAGAAGTCTTCGGAAGATTCCAGCCTTCTCTCATTCTTAGGTGGTGAGCCGAGGTGGATGAAAAACTCCTAAAAACACCGTGAAATGGTTCCAAGAGAAGAAAACCCACAAAGGAAACAACATGGATGAACTCATTTTCTATTCCTTCCACCGGATAAGACTTAACTATTTTATCAGTCAGTGTTACATATACCGTGCCTTGACTTATTAGTACAGGTCTTGTCAGTTTGTATGCCAAGCTCTTTTTCATAACTAGAATCTATACTTTTGTAAATCTTTTACACTAAGATAATGAGTATGTATTATCATATTATTTGTAGTCAATACTTATTCATAGCCAATCAAATTATAGTAAGTGTCAATCAGTGAGGAATTCTTGAGGGGCTCTTTATAAGGAGCGCCCCAAGTTCTCCTTGTTGTGTGTGTGTTCGAGTTGCACTGAGACCACATGTACAGCTAGAAGAGAAGCTGAATAAAACAAGTCCACTACAAGATCTCGACTCCCGCTTAATGTGTGTGTTGCAGACACCCATCTGCAACAGTATGAATAATATTTTCAGAATATTTCGATACGGTACAAAAGAAAGCACATACCCGACATACAATATCCTCTCTGCTCGGAGTTCTCTGAACAGCACTCTGATTGGTCAACTTGAGTCACGTGAGGCTTGTCCAACCGGCCTTCTATCGATACTCTATTGGCTCGAGTTCGGTTGGTAGTACCAGCCTCTTGTTAATATGGTTTTAAGACTTCTGGTTATTGATATTTTTTATTATCGATTAATTCGATTGCCGGTTTTCGACAATGATCGATTTTCATCGATTGGTAACGCCAGCTGGTTAGTACTTGATTCAATGTGTATCCCTATTGTACTCTTTCTAAAACTACCGCTGACTCAAACAACGCCTGTGAGGTTGTTTGAACTTCATATTTGGAATGTATATTTTATTTTTAAAGTGCATATAAGCCCAGGCCAGTTATGCTTTTTTTTGACAGCTTAGACCTTAAAAGGTAGGGAAAACATTCCGAAATTTTTAAATAAAAATGTTTTCATAAAAAAAAATTAGCGACAAAACTTCCAAATGTAGAATAATTTTAGCGCACGTTCGGGGACTGGGACGAGAATAAAACGTGACATCATCAACATAACTATTAGCGTTGGCTTATTTGCAAAATAATTGAATAGATAACCGAAAAAGATGATAATATTGCGCTAAACGTTTCGGAGAGCTTTATTCGGCAAGCCTTTAATGCAATGGTGAATCGAGCTTGTTCTGTTAATGACGTCAAAACTAGACCCAGTGCAAATTTTGTAAAGCGCTCTCGTGCGCTTGATTCTCGTCCACAGGCAATCCAAGACACGCCGGTTTTTAGGCAACTTTGAACGGCCAATACACCATAACAAATCAATCAAATCAACTTTTTATTTCGGAATCCTTTGTCTATGGCCTCAAGTCTCTTCGTAAGAAATATAATTATCCTGGGCTTATATGCACTTTAAAGAATTAAAAAAGTCGACATTTCTTGGGCTCCCTGTGCGTACTTACCCACCCACTTGAGTGCGGCATTTAGGCCTGCCGCGCGCTCTCTTCGCGCTACAAATTCTTGATTAGTGTTGGATCGAAGGTGAGTGTCTATTTGGCAGGATACAAAGTACAGACAAAAATGGGCTTGAAGTGCTCACTGGCTGTGTTTATCGTGTTCGTTAGTGTGCTTGTTGCCTTGGTAGGTATATTGGTGTATTTTAGCTTGACCTCCGCCGGTAGACATCCACAGTACGGGGATGGTTGGTGGGGCAAGGGACAGCGAGATACTGAGCCAAAAGATGAGGCCATCTCGATTCACGAATTCAAGATTGCTATTCCTGATTCAGTCCTAGATGACTTGAAACAAAGACTATCGAAAACTCGCTTCTTTGACGGACAAATCAAGACTACATGAGGAACATTGTTGACTACTGGTCAACACTGCTATGAATGGAAAAAGCACGAAGGCATTTTGAACTCAGTACAAAATTACATCACCCTCATAGAAGGCATTAAAAGTGCATTATTGGCACTTCAAACCTGAAACAGAGAAAGGAAAGAAAATTGTACCAATCATGCTTATACACGGATGGCCTGGATCCTATTTTGAATTCTACGGAGTAATTGAAATCTTGAAAAGTGGATCTGGGGATTATGCATTCGAAGTGATCTGCCCATCAATTCCTGGTTATGGGTTTTCAGAGGCTGCTTATAAACCAGGATTTAATGTAATTGGTGCTGCTCGAATGTTTTCCAAGGTGATGGCAAGGCTTGAGGACTCAAGTTACTATATCCAGGGCGGCCATTGGGGCTTCGTAATTGGCCGGATTACAGCTCTGATATATAGCAGGTGATACTAGTTTAACTCTTTACCGTCTTAACCAAAAAGGGTGAAATCTAACTACATTTATGTTTTATTTTTCTCAACAGATATTCATAATTATATGGAAAGCTATACCTCTTATGAAAGGGTAGAAAATACACTTTACAAATTTGGTTTAGATTATATAAATAAACCATAATATATTAGCTTAAATCAGCATAAATTAGTATAAATTATATGACAATGACTACATAATATACACAAAAACTCAACTGGGTTGAATCCAAAGTGTAATATAACAAGAGCCCATCTGGGCTTTCACTCGGGCCACATTAGATTGAAGATGAAATACACTTTCATTTGAAATCCTCTTAATCCTCTAATATTAACCAAAGGGAAGAATTATTAGCTGAATTTAGCAGTCTTTAGGAGTGGCCAGTAGCGCGGTGACTGTAAGAAATACTATGAACTAATCGAACTTATAGTTTAGGATAATTATCATATTACGTAACATATTATATGACAATAAGGACGATACGCTATACTCACGTTATTTTCGTTTGTTTATAACTGTAAATTGATACTATTGTAATTCGAGTCGATCAGAACTGTATATAGCTATGTGATTCTTGAATAAACGAGAGAGGTCAGAGAACACGAGCGTGAAACGATACGAATTAAGACAGTGACTTTCATTCTCTGGTCCCCTAGTATATATGTAATTTAATAGTTTTCTTTTTCTCGTATGTTGACCTTTTAATTTAAACACTACTTATTCGTTTAACACACTGCATTTGAGTAGGCATGTATTCATTGTTTTGAACCCAGGCGGTGTCGCCGTGTCGGACACGACTCACGTGACTCAAGTTGACCAATCAGAGTGCTTCTAAAGTTGTGAAGCGTTTTCTGTTCCGAGAGTTCAGAGAGGACGTTGTATGTGCTTTCTTTTGTACCATATCGGAATATTCTGAAAATATTATTCATATCCTTACTGAAACTGACAAGGAAAACATGTAAACAATGCTTGGATGACGTTTCAAGAGCAGATAAGACATTTTAAGTACCTAAATCTGTATCTAATCACGCCTTTGTCTTTACCGTTCGTGTTGTGTATGCGTTGAATCGAGTGCTCTTCAAAAAGTCTATTTACTACGTTCAGAGATGAGAATTCACTATTATATTTACACAGCGAGGTACTTTTAATGATAAACATACAGAAAAAGTCAGGGCCCCCCAAGGGGCCCCTTCGTTTTAACGGAGAAAATTGACCTTGAAGTTAATGCAGATCACGACCATGTCTTACTCCGCTGACTGTGTACAATATGTTGCCCAGTATCCGGCCAGTTCAGATTATAACCGCCGTATCTTTGCTTTCGTGGTTGGACAAATTGTGAACTTTCATCCAGAGACAGCCCATTTATATACCAACATAATGAAAAAGGTTTGGCTGCTTTACCTTAAATATCTTGACAATTATTGCCATTTATGCAAAACTCTTGAGGTTCACAGTACCGGTGCCTAGTATCCGGTCAGCTGTTCCAGTATCCGGCCATTGACAAATTCAAGCATATTTTTAGCAACTGCCAATCTCAACCAAATCTCCTTCCAAGCTAGTCAATTCACCATAAAAAGCCCCAAATCCCTCTAAAACAGACCATGGAATAATTAAGGTCCAAACACTGATTCTAGGAAATGTATTGCAATTTATTCTAAAGACCTCCCTTTCAAAAATCATGTACAAACAGTCTCGCGGCCTTTGACAGGGACAACACCAAATACAAGTCCGCCAATACCTTGTTCAAGAAAGTCTAAGATATGTCATAAACCACGCGTGTTTGCTGGTTTTCGCAGGCCGTCGAATACTAATATTATCGCTCGACATAACTAGAAAATTCGAAAAGCTGGCTTAAACTCAGGGAAAGAAAGAAATAATTTCTTACTGTAAAAAACTTGCCAACGAGTCGATCACAACAACTCACCGTAAGGCGTAAAGTTACTTTCCCTGAAATTAATATGTCCGCTGCACATCACATTACTCCTTTGTGAATCGAGAAATATCCCTGATCGACTCAGGCACTATTTATTCTCGAAAAGAGAAGAGCTTATTCAGATATTACGCCGCGAAGATAAGGAAGAACGGATCAAAAGTCAGAGGTCAGAGATGTTCACGCTTCGACGACCGTGTTGAAATGAGGCTATTTTACATTTTCTCCCATCGTACTTTGCGATGCGTGTCCAACACCGCCTGTTTTGAACCCGAGAATTAACCGTACTACCGTACTTCATGGTCCCTTTCTTTAGTAGTGGGTTGTCGGTCAGGTGATTGTAAACTCTCGTCATTTAGCACAGAAAATGTATTCTGATGAATAGGGATCGGGTTGTCATGTAAGAAATATGGCTCTTGAACAAACGGATAAGCTTCAGTAGGTTGGGTAGTCTCGGAACATTGTCTTCTTTTTTGTATTCTTGATATTTTTTTTAAGTTTGAAAGTCGGATCTCAGCTTTAAGTTATATCCGCTTTCAACTCGCCATTTTCAACTTCTAGGTCAATAATATATTCGAGATTACAGCATCTTGATTTCGGTCTTGTATATATTATCTTGCTGCACTAATTTGTCTTCCAAATGACTGAGTTTGGTTTCTTGATTCGTGTTTTGATGTGACGAGAGTAAAAATTCATTACCCATATCAGTTAGGTCAGCCTCCATGTTACAAATCAAGGTCGTTAAAGCAGCGAGAGAGTTCTTATTGCGGGCTAACAAATATTTGTATCCTCGTGAAGAATCTAAATAATTCCGTCTCTTCCGGTTTGAATTTGACTCATGTGTATGTTGCTTTTGGAGTTTCAAGGATATGTTGATCCAAAACTACAGGCCCTTGGGGTTTTTCATTGACTTGTGAACTTGCAGGCTCTGTAATTTGTTTTGTTTTCTTAGTATAACATAAAGTGTTGAACATGTTCATGTTATCAAGCATGTCGCGCGTGACCTCTGTTTCTTCGTTCATTAAGTTCTCTACTTTCATCTGTAATCTGGGAAACTCTATCTTTGCCCATGCCTTGGCACATAACTATTCCTGTTGTTAAGTAGACGTGGATGATTATAAGTAAAATCCTTCGACAGCTTGTACCGTTTCCGCTAGGTCAATATCCTCGCTGGAACGAAATAACTTGATCTCAATACTCTCTGATCCAACTTACGGTAAATTTAAATATCTGACAGTTTTTAAGAGACTCATAATATTGGCCTTGAAGTGCCTTCACCCAAAATAAGATGTTCTCCTCGGATGTTTTAAATGCAGCACAGCGAGCCGATGGCTTATAGATTCCAATATGTATTTCTTCGAATTTTAGCTTTCCGGATCCTGGCCCCTACACTGGCTTCAGGTCGTCGTACGTGTCGATCGTATAATAAAATAACTGGCGCCATCTGTGTAAAAAACGCGGTCCTTCGGCTCCGACAATAGCGCCAGTTGAAATATCCTGAGCCTGTTGGAAGGCTTTCGCACGAGTGAAGTTAAATAAAACATTAAACTGGCTTACATTTGAGAGATGAGACTCCAAATTAGAGAGAAAGTTCCTCGCGGGTCCTCCGCCATCTTGCTTTACTGTATTAAATTATGTAAATAAATTAATCTGGCGATTGTTGCGTGATCAGCACAGTGCAATCTGATTGGTGTGAATTTGACCTTTAACGCATGCGCAGAAATTTTGCGACACCCAACAAAAAATAAAAAATAAAAATAATAATAATGACTTGCATTTTAAGACTCGGTGCTGCCACAGGCAGCCCGAGTAATAAAACGTTGAAAGCAAAAAGTTACCTTGGTTATACTAGCAACATTTCCATCCATTCTGGCTGCAATAGAATGAAAGGTATTACCATAAGAATATTTAGAGTCACAGTACCCAAAAACGTCATACTGTGGAAAATCTGGTAAATATTAGTGTACATAGATTATACCTGCACCACTTCAAATGAAATAGATGAGCATGATTACTGTTACACATGCAATCTACCTTTTTGTTTTTAGCTGTATGAATGTGATTTACTGTATATTATTATTAGTATGTTATACATCCATACGCCAGGGAAGGGTCACCAGACACCGGCTACATTTCTCCTCTGGTGTTGTTTCTTCCCAGCTGCCGTCTGATCTGGTATAGGACTGGTGTGTACCTTCTGAAATATGTTCATAAGCATAACTATTACTATGATTACATAAGCTATTTATCATCTCTACAGAAAAAAAAAGGTAGACAAATTCCAGGGCAGTGGTCATGCACGGGTGTCTCTCAGGTAGACCAAAGTGCAGTCCAGTTGGGCGGTTAGGTGTAAATGGTGGTAGAACATTTCCAATGTCAGGGTCATCATAGCTCTTGAAGTTAACTGCTGGACCAGCTCCCACTCCACCACCATGTGCACCACCACGGGACACACCACGGGACACACCACGGGAGACACATATTTTTAGATATAAAAGTCAAAAGGCAAAATACCACATCTCAAAAGTATGGGCAGACATAACATCATACATAACATATAGTTTCACTATTGATAGAGCAATTATAAAGCAGCAGTGTTTCGAGAAAATCGATATGCAACTGCCAACAACACCGAATTCAACACGATGCATATCCGGCACGCCTTCGTGCCTCGTGGTCTCAAATTCCATACAGCGCGTCTCTTTACATTTGGCTGTATTTTGTTTCCTCGGCCCTACCATTACGATTTTATTCTCCAGATATGTTCTCAAATATATAACCTGTCATCTTCTTGAACCAATAAGTAAGGTTTCAAATAAAAAAGCCAAGATAAACACGATTTCGTGAACAATCTATCGTGTGCGTATTCTCACCTCGACTCTTCGCTGGAATTTCTGAGCTGACGGTCGATTTCTGACTCTTCATCGCTCGACATACCCCCAGGATCACTCTCACATTGTTCAATAATGGCCAACACTTCCTCTGCAGTGTATGTTATGGAAGATCTCGCTTGTTTCGGATCAGTAGCCATCTTACAATTACAAATCCTTCGTCGATGGACGACAACTACATGTGACTCACTCAACGCGCTTATACGCGCGTCGAACAAAACACAATGTAAAAATGTCAACCTTTTTACAGGGCCGGACGACAAAGAGTTAAGTTATATATTTTTTGGACCATACATTAGGCTTTCACTTTCTCAAACACTCAAGCAAAAAACCGAAAATGTTTGATATAGAAAGAATTTGTGATATGTGACCCTTCACGCAATCGCGGCTTAAGGAAATTTGCGTTGAATGCGTTACAACGCGTTTGTCACGCGTTGACAATATGTTTCACAGTCCGGTTAGCTCAGTGTGTCGTGTATGGTGGCCCATAGGGACAAAACGATAAACGCCGTTGCACACACTTAGATAAACGCCGTTGCACACACTTAGATAAACGCCGTTGCACACACTTAGATAAACGCCGTTGCACACACTTAGATAAACGCCGTTGCACACACTTAGATAAACGCCGTTGCACACACTTAGATAAACGCCGTTGCACACACTTAGATAAACGCCGTTGCACACACTTAGATAAACGCCGTTGCACACACTTAGATAAACGCCGTTGCACACACTTAGATAAACACGAGAGAGAGAGAGATGTAATAAGAGCTGCGATTTCAAATCTGTAATGCGAGAACTATTTTGTGTTTGACCTGATGAATAATATAGAATGATAAAATAAGGCTGCCCGCCTGAATCCTTTTATAGTGATGGGACTAAAATAACGTTTCATAATGAACAGCCCAAAAGAGAAGTCACGCATGGCACCAATAACACCAGGAGAGACAAAGGAATCAAGTCTTCTCTTTTCTCTGTCTTCATCGGTCATAGAACACCCTTTTACCGGGATGTATATCTTTGGCGAGTCTACCCGGAGTCTAGATATCGTCTGGGGGAGCATGCACCACCGAATTTTATTTTCAAATAAAGAAAGGCGAATGAGCGGCAACTGCTTTTGCTATAGGAAATGTGTGATCAAAGCCTTGCAGGCTAAAATGATAGAATTTCACGGTTAAACTTGCTACTTCGTTACCGCCAAAAGATAAAGGAAAACAAAACCTATTATGTTTCCTGTGTTTCTTTGTGTCTACCAAAGCAACAACTGTCCAGAAAGTTTGATAGGAATATAAAGGTATCTATATATGATATGTATATATAAGTCTTTTGCAGAGTTTTTTTTGTTTCAGTGTACGTATGTATATATACAATAAGTATTCTAGTGGCTAAAAAATCCCAGTTTAAGCGATTTGTGGTGATCATTCTGTGTATTCTTATTTCGCGTCAATCGAACGGTATCATAAGCCGGTAATGCTGAAGGCTACACGAGCCACTTCCGGGGATCGAAATTCTTGGAAGAATATTCATTGATCTGGTAGGGTTACATAAATAATTATGCTGGGCCTTTTTACCGCTAACATCTGACGTTAAATTAGAGAGTTTGACAGGACTGGACGTCTGACGTTAGCAGGGTTAACTGTTATATGCAACCGACTCCTGGTCACAACTAAAACGGCAAATGAATACCAAGCTCTCAATAGTTACGTCATCAGTATAATAAATAACTCATCAAGCACAAATATTTATCGACGTTCTTATTACATGTGTGCAGCCGTGTTTATCTAAGTGTGTGCAACGGTGTTTATCGTTTTGCACACACTTCGAGATAAACGCCGTTGCACACACTTAGATAAACGCGGTTGCACACACTTAGATAAACGCCGTTGCACACACTTAGATAAATGCCGTTGCACACACTTAGATAAACGCCGTTGCACACACTTAGATAAACGCCGTTGCACACACTTAGATAAACGCCGTTGCACACACTTAGATAAACGCCGTTGCACACACTTAGATAAACGCGGTCGCACACACTTAGATAAACGCCGTCGCACACACTTAGATAAACGCCGTTGCACACACTTAGATAAACGCCGTTGCACACACTTAGATAAACGCCGTTGCACACACTTAGATAAACGCCGTTGCACACACTTAGATAAACGCCGTTGCACACACTTAGATAAACGCCGTTGCACACATGTAATAAGAACTTCGATAACTATTTGTGCTTGATGAGTTATTTATTATACTGATGACGTTACTATTGAGAGCTAGGTATTCATTTGCCGTTTTAGTTGTGACCAGGAGTCGGTTGCATATAACAGTTAACCCTGCTAACGTCAGACGTCCAGTCCTGTCAAGGATACCCAACGAGTTAGACGAGTACTTTTTGAAATTCGTTTGAAACCAGTTGTCTGCAGCTTCTCTCGCCATTTTAAGGCGCCTACTATGTCTTTTGACGTATTCTAGAAAGCTATTAGCTGTTCGGATTTTCTAGGTGGAAATCGCGTCAACCGAAAATACTATGGCAAAATATTCCCGGCCTACGAATTTGTTAGTAGTCTAGAACAGAAACAATAATTTTCTAGCCCAAGTAACTTCATGTTGCAAAGTTTTGTGGAGGTACGATTTTTTTAGGGATTCTTTTTTCCTTTAGGCAATTCTTAGGGAATGAAAATGTGTTGCTCTGACTCTATTGATCAGACGAATTGGGACGTACGAATAATTTTAGAGGAAACCGTTTAGTCTCCCTTTTCTTCTATAATTTTCTAGGTATTGAAAACAAATTTTCTGGGCAGTATGTCAGAAATTTTTTTTCTAGCGACAATTTTTTTTAAATCCGAAAGTTTTAGGCTAACTACTCTCCCGAACAGCTTTTTAACCGAAAACTTCGTTGGGTGCCCTTGTCCTGTCAAACTCTCTAATTTAACGTCAGATGTTAGCGGTAAAAAGGCCCAGCATAATCATTTATGTGACCCTATCAGATTAATGAATATTCTTCCAAGAATTTCGATCCCCGGGAGTGGCTCGTGTATCCTTCAGCATTACCGGCTTATGATACCGTTCGATTGACGCGAAATAAGAATACACAGAATGATCACTACAATTCGCTTAAACTGGGATTTTTTAGCCACTAGAATACTTATTGTATATATACATACGTACACTGAAACAAAAAAAACTCTGCAAAAAGACTTATACATATAATATATAGATACCTTTATATTCCTTTCAAAAACTCATGAATAATTAATGAGCATTTTGTCCAATCAGATGAAGCAAATCAGTCACGTGCATGCTCCTTTATACCTGATAAAATCTCATCATTCTAAAAGGCCCGCGGAGGGATTTGAATTCTGTCCCAGGGGGAAACGGGGTTAATGATTGAGACAATGGAATTTCTATTGATGTTTCAGCTTTCTCATTGAATTGCTAATTAGGATGAACGTTTTATATAAAGAATACCAATGAACATGAAATTTTATATAAAGTTTCATCCTAATTAAGAATTCACTGATAAAGACCCAAAGATAGCAAAAAGTACACGGAACATAAATCGAATAAAGCAAATGGAACACAATTCTAATGGCAATAAATAAGTAATTAGAAAAACGTAGCGTAAATTTGAGTATGTTTTATATTTTTAGTTATTTTGTGTATAGTTTAGTGTTAGTAGATGTGTAATTTTGTAAAATTTATTAAAGAAAATAAAAAGAGGTTGTTAAAGAAAAAAAAAAAAGGTACCTAGATAATAATTTTTGCACTAAATTTACTAATATCAGCAGACTACCGAGATACACAGATAATATTTTTTAAATGAAGTTATCCAACTACCATTACTTGTTTACCGAGCCACTGTTTAGTTCCAATTATTAAACCAAACTCAAAGCCGTAAAATAATAAAAACGTGCTTGAAACTTACATATTTTGTGCCGGAGTCAAAAATTTACAGTCTGCCGTCATGTCAGTCACATCGCTTTCCAAGTCTTGAACTTTATCGAGGTAAACCACGACACCAAATCCTTCAAGTGCAAGTTCTGCTTGCATTGCGAAACGCCGCTTCAAACAACATAGTATGGTAATTTCTTCATGTCATTCCCTTGAGATGTTCGTAATTGTAGGCGGTGATTACTCGAATATTTTGCATGGCGTTGTGAATACAAAGGTTCAATGGTTCATTAAGTAATCATTCCCTTAAGATGTGCGTCTTTCCGTCTTTCATTGCATTCTTAAAGCGTTTTTGAAGCCGTTTAAAACACTCACAGCACGTGTTTTATCAAGTCTAAAAATTATCGGGCTTCGCCCTCGAATTTTTAAACTTGATAAAACACTGCTGTTCGTGTTTTAAACAGTACATCAAACTTTCTTGACAGTTGTTGCTTTGGTAGACACAAAGAAACACAGGAAACATAATAAGTTTTGTTTTCCTTTATCTTTTGGCGGTAACGAAGTAGCAAGTTTAACCGTGAAATTCTATCATTTTAGGTTGCAAGGCTTTGATCACACATTTCCAATAGCAAAAGCAGTTGCCGCTCATTCGCCTTTCTTTACTGATTTAAAAATAAAATTCGGTGGTGCATGCTCCCCCAGACGATATCTACTCTCGCCAAAGATATACATCCCGGTAAAAGGGTGCTCTATGACCGATGAAGACAGAGAAAAGAGAAGACTTGATTCCTTTGTCTCTCCTGGTGTTATTGGTGCCATGCGTGACTTCTCTTTAGGGCTGTTCATTATGAAACGTTATTTTAGTCCCATCACTATAAAAGGATTCAGGCGGGCAGCCTTATTTTATCATTCTATATTATTCATCAGGTCAAACACAAAATAGTTCTCGCATTACAGATTTGAAATCGCAGCTCTTATTACATCTCTCTCTCTCTCGTGTTTATCTAAGTGTGTGCAACGGCGTTTATCTAAGTGTGTGCAACGGCGTTTATCTAAGTGTGTGCAACGGCGTTTATCTAAGTGTGTGCAACGGCGTTTATCTAAGTGTGTGCAACGGCGTTTATCGTTTTGTCCCTATGGGCCACCATAGTCGTGCGGTAGGTCGCGCGTTCAAACCCCGGCCGGACCAACACTCAGGGTCTTAAAATAACTGAGTAGAAGGTGCTGCCTTTACATAATCCAACACTGAGTAAACAGCCTTCACATCTTCTCGGTTAAGGATGTAAAATCATAGGACTAAGTCAACAGAGGGCCATGTGATTACTGAGCTACGTGTTAGTGGTAAACGTGTTACTCTATAAATAAAGTGCCTTTACTTTACTTTTACTTTTTTTATGTCAGAACGTTGAAATGGTTTCGAAACTCGCTGAAAATGAACCCCAACATTTATGAATTACTGATTGGTCAACGCTACAAACGTTGAAGGTTAATTTCTGTATATTGATCGGCGGAAACTGCATTAATGTGCTGATATCAGTACTGGAAAGAGTCACGAACCGATTCTAACGTTATGTTTTCCGTTGTCATAAATAATCGGCTTTTCTAAGAATTGCTCAAATCAACGCTCGAACCCGTGCCGTAACTACGCAAATATGCATGTCTCCAATAGAATTCCTAATTATGTAAAGGTAACACCTACATGTAGCGGTCAATGGCTGCACACTGGGACGTTAACTACAGTAAACCAGCCAAACTATGGTTAAGAATTTTTACTATATCTGGTTAAAATAGAAGACTTGAGATCTGAAAGGCGTCCGATTTTCTCGGCTGATGCCGTGTGTACACCTGGGAGTTGAGGTTACTGAGTAAAGTTGACCTAGGTATAACAAGAGCCCATCTGGGCTTTCACTCGGGCCACATGAGATTGAAGATGAAATACACTTCCATTTGAAATCCTCTTAGTAATATTAACCAAAGAGAAGAATTATTAGCTGAATTTAGCAGTCTTTAGGAGTGCACGTGGCCGGTAGCGTTATAGCACGGTGACTTTCCCCAAGCATATATGTAATTCAATATTTTTGTTTTTCTCGTATGTTGAACTTTTAATTTAAACACTACTTATTCATGTAACACACGTTTACAATTTAGTCTGCTGTTCTGTTATACTGCAGGTTCCGAGTACTAATAATGAGATGATTGTTTCAAATGTATGTTTATATTTGTACCATATTATAAGTTGTATTCTGTCCATCCTGTCATGGAGCTAGCTATATCAATTTGTGTGTCGGCCTCTATGTAACTTTATCTGCTGTGACGAGCTTAACCCGGTTCAGGAATGCGCTGCTGGATGTCAGGATTAATTAATTTTGTAAACCGCAAATCTCGTCAACACTCGCACCTTGTGGTTTTAAGAGTGTTTAGGCAGTGAAAAATAAATCGCCTGATCTATCATCGGCAGGACACCGTTCGCCTTGTGTAGTTCCCTGCTGCGAATTAGATTAATAGTTAATATTCGATTTACCGCCGAAATAGGCGCATGAATTTCAAGTTTTGGCGGCCAACTTCGCAAGGTCAAGTCGTCTTTGGGACAGCAGTCGATAGTAAAAGGCGATGGTACCCCTTTAATTCTACGACCTTGATCTGGCTACGAAATTGCTTGTATGAAGATCAAAGAGCTGTACGTAGTAGGCAAAAGTCCAGAACAAGACTTCAAAGATCTTTGACTCCGGCTGGCCGCAAGAACTCAGTACGAAGTACTTCTACGTTAACACGTACTACGTGGTTGGTCAGGTACATCGTTTGAATTGGTATTTGTTCTGGGAAGGTTCGCTTAATTCCTTTCTTTGCGCGAATATTAGCCGAGATGTAAACTCTCTGCGGATGACTTGAACAACGAAACAAAAGATTCTGACGGTAATCACACCGGAAATCGTGAGCTAACATCAACGATTCGCAGTCTTCAAGACCAGTTTCTGAGCTAATTCTTCAATGGAAAAGTTTTTGTATTACTTTTGACTCCGAATAGAATATCAATAATAATATTAATGATAACTTAACTCATTCTGTCTTCCTTTGGTAGTCAGTTCATTTTGATCGGTTGTTATCTGGAAGTAGGATACCAGTAATATAATTTTAAATGCATTCTGCCTTCCTTTGGTAGTCAGTTCATTTTGAACGGTTGTTATCTGGAAGTAGGATACCAGTAATATAATTTTCAATGCATTCTGCCTTCATTGGGTAGTCAGTTCATTTTGAACTGTTGTTATCTGGAAGTAGAATACCAGTAATATAATTTTAAACGCATTCTGTCTTCCTTGGGTAGTCAGTTCATTTTGCACTGTTGTTATCTGGAAGTAGAATACCAGTAATGTAATTTTAAATGCATTCTGCCTTCCTTGGGTAGTCAGTTCATTTTGAACTGTTAATTGTTATCTGGAAGTAGAATACCAGTAATATATAATTTTAAACGCATTCTGTCTTCCTTTGGTAGTCAGTTCATTCTGTCTTCCTTCAAATACTTTCTTGGTCTTAACAAAAGGGCGCCTAATGTGGCTGCGAGGAACGAAGTTGGAAGAGTATCATTGAAACCACTAATTTATCGAAACATGCTTCGTTTCTGGATGCATCTCCAAGCCCTCCCCGAGGGAAGTATTGCGAAACAATGTCTTTATATGTCCAATGCCCTTGCATCATCTAATAAGATGAGCTTTATGACCTCCATAAATAAAATAGTGGAGTCTTTTAAAGATTTATCAGATTTAAAATCGTATAATAATACGCAATCAATGAAACGTTTTTTGGATAGACTTAATATAAAAATAATACAAAAATCTAGGATACATCAGATAAAACTTATACAATTAAACGCAAAACTTATTTTTTACTATTAATTTTCTAATGACACAAAAAATATTAATTCATGTTATGACCTGGTAAAGAATGCGAAACACAGACGAATGCTCGCTAAGTTCCGCACAGGAAATCATTCATTAAGAATAGAAACTGGTAGACACGCAAAACCGAAAATACCTCGTGAACAGCGTTGTTGCGAGTGCTGTTTATCAAAAGATGTAGAGGATGAGTCTCATTTCTTTTTCGACTGTGTTTCTCATTCCGACCTAAGGAAGTCTATGTTTGAAGAAATTAGTAAATATTGTAAGAGTTTTTCGAGATTACGAGATAAAGATCGAATATCTTTTTTCTTTAGTAATGTCGATCCATTTGTTTGCAAACAAGTGAGTCACTTTATATATGAAGCTTTTGAGAGGAGAAATATCTTGTTACAAAGAACTGTATAATATTTTTTTTCTCTTCTCTAATCTCAGTGTGATTGTATATTAATTAGGCAATACCATGTATGTATATGGGAATGCTAATAAACTATTGTATTGTATTGGGTAAGTCAGTTCATTTTGAACTGTTGTTATCTGGAAGTAGAATACCAGTAATTGCGTTCGACGAAGGAGAACGCATACTAATCTTGCAGTGGACTCCCTGTGGTCATGTGTGGGCTACCTGTGCTTCCCCAGGCGAAAGAAATCGAGATTCGTGTATGTCCTCATGTTTGTACTTTTTGGAATAAATTATCTCGGCCGGGGAACTGGTAACTACACGTACACGATGCGAGCGGCCATTTTGGTGAATGCCAGCATGGCGCTTCTGTTTTGTTTCGCGATCGGTTAGTTACTTGCCTTATTTTCCGACAATCCAATGCAATGATGTTTCAAAGGTTCGCAAATACAATTGAGCAAAGCCTGAGGAAAGTGTGTAGTACATCTGGAGGACCTTGAACATTCAACTCGGCCATAATTATTTATTTATACCATGTTTATACTGAACCCGAGACCGAGTGAACTTGCTGTGCTGTTCGGTTTGCCGATATCAAAACTGCAAATGGTCAAGATGCTATAAATCATACCTGAAGGCTGAATACATGGATATTAATTACAAACAGTAAAATGACCTGGGCGAAGAGAAACAAAGTCTGAGTGTTCTAGATATCCGTAATCGCCGTATCTTGTGTGAGTTGCGACACTGTGTACATCTACTGCAATCTACATATTTCAGACAGAGAGTTAATATATACCGACACTTTGATATGCCAAGGAACTGGAATACCAACACAGTACAAGGTGAGGGAAATTTAAAGTACTGACTTCATTGCTGTGTTCAATTAATCTAAGCTGAATTTCTAACGGCCTGAAACAAGGCTGATCAAAGCGATCAAAGCCAGGACCCGGCTACCAACATTGACCATAAATTATTCTGGAACTAACAATGGCGCTCAATATTTTGCAGCCAACCTTGTTCTCACTTGAAAAATACCCGGGAAACATAATGTGAATGATGTATACATATAGCCCCATAAGCATCGCATCCAATGATTTAATGTTACACAAAGATAATTACAGTTTTATACCCAGATGCATCCCCTTGTATATTAACATATAAGTCGAGACATCAAAATTTTCACATTAGTTAAAAAACAAGCACTTTTGATCAGGATTACACACTGTCCACATCATTGCAGCAATTTTTCAGCTTTTCAGACTGTTACCACAGTGCTTTCTCTTTCAAAAAATATGTCGAACGCACTTTGATAATCTATGATTACTTCTAGTATAATTTTAAACGCATTCTGTCTTCCTTGGGTAGTCAGTTCATTTTGCACTGTTGTTATCTGGAAGTAGAATACCAGTAATGTAATTTTAAATGCATTCTGCCTTCCTTGGGTAGTCAGTTCATTTTGAACTGTTAATTGTTATCTGGAAGTAGAATACCAGTAATATATAATTTTAAACGCATTCTGTCTTCCTTTGGTAGTCAGTTCATTCTGTCTTCCTTCAAATACTTTCTTGGTCTTAACAAAAGGGCGCCTAATGTGGCTGCGAGGAACGAAGTTGGAAGAGTATCATTGAAACCACTAATTTATCGAAACATGCTTCGTTTCTGGATGCATCTCCAAGCCCTCCCCGAGGGAAGTATTGCGAAACAATGTCTTTATATGTCCAATGCCCTTGCATCATCTAATAAGATGAGCTTTATGACCTCCATAAATAAAATAGTGGAGTCTTTTAAAGATTTATCAGATTTAAAATCGTATAATAATACGCAATCAATGAAACGTTTTTTGGATAGACTTAATATAAAAATAATACAAAAATCTAGGATACATCAGATAAAACTTATACAATTAAACGCAAAACTTATTTTTTACTATTAATTTTCTAATGACACAAAAAATATTAATTCATGTTATGACCTGGTAAAGAATGCGAAACACAGACGAATGCTCGCTAAGTTCCGCACAGGAAATCATTCATTAAGAATAGAAACTGGTAGACACGCAAAACCGAAAATACCTCGTGAACAGCGTTGTTGCGAGTGCTGTTTATCAAAAGATGTAGAGGATGAGTCTCATTTCTTTTTCGACTGTGTTTCTCATTCCGACCTAAGGAAGTCTATGTTTGAAGAAATTAGTAAATATTGTAAGAGTTTTTCGAGATTACGAGATAAAGATCGAATATCTTTTTTCTTTAGTAATGTCGATCCATTTGTTTGCAAACAAGTGAGTCACTTTATATATGAAGCTTTTGAGAGGAGAAATATCTTGTTACAAAGAACTGTATAATATTTTTTTTCTCTTCTCTAATCTCAGTGTGATTGTATATTAATTAGGCAATACCATGTATGTATATGGGAATGCTAATAAACTATTGTATTGTATTGGGTAAGTCAGTTCATTTTGAACTGTTGTTATCTGGAAGTAGAATACCAGTAATATAATTTTAAACGCATTCTGTCTTCCTTGGGTAGTCAGTTCATTTTGAACTGTTGTTATCTGGAAGTAGAATACCAGTAATATAATTTTAAACGCATTCTGTCTTCCTTGGGTAGTCAGTTCATTTTGAACTGTTGTTATCTGGAAGTAGAATACCAGTAATATAATTTTAAACGCATTCTGTCTTCCTTCTCTGAAGGGTTGAAGCGAGAAATATAACACAGTTGGATAGCTTAATTACAGCTAAAAAAGGCAGCTTTTCGCTGCCTGAGCGTTGCCGGGATATAACTTATTTCTTCAGTTCTAGCGACTCCGGCATTTAAGTTTACCAAAATAAGATTGATTTCAAGTCCTAGCAGCGTAGCTGGATTCGATTCACCAGAATGCCGTGAATCTTATTAGCGAAATTCGAAAGCTGTTGGAACTTTGTTCCATGAAATGTTCTGATTTGAATTAGGTGTCACGGCGTGTTCTTTATTTGTTACTTTCGAATGCCAGGAAACAAGTTATTTGGAAGTGTTGTTTAGCGCAAACGTGCATTAGAATACATGCAATGATGTATTTCGCCTGCGTGAGGCAGAAGTCTACACGCAGGCCACCGTGTGGTTATTACGGTTTATTTTTAGTGTGCAATTTGGTCCTAGTTTTTAATAACTGAACGGAAATTTTACAGGATCCGATATCCATACGTTTTCTGTAGGTGTATACCAGACACCTATTTCACACCTAAAAGAATCTTAAAGATCTAACTCTTGAAGCAGAGCTCCTTCTCACATATCGGACACCGCTGTGAGATTTCTAGTAACGACGGGGAACCCGCATTCCTGAACCGGGTTAAGCTCGTCATAACATATTTGCTTGGCTCATCAGAAATTAATCTGTGCTGAGTTCTGGCTTCGTGTATTTTTCGCCAATCAGAGGACCAAGATAGTGAGCTGGGGTCTTCGCCGAGTGTTATGACGTGAGAAATTTTCGCAAGTTCCAAATTTAAAACAAGAGCGCCAGTTGAAATATCCTGAGCCTGTTGGAAGGCTTTCGCACGAGTGAAGTTAAATAAAACATTAAAGTGCTTACATTTGAGAGATGGGACTCCAAATTAGAGGGAAATTTCCTCGCGGGTCGACCATTTTGATTTACTGTATTAAATTGTGTAAATAAATTAACCTGGCGAGTGTTACGTGACCAGCACAGTGCAATCTGATTGGTGGTGAACTTGAAATTTAATACATGGGTCAAAAGTCACATTTTGTTGCACGGAACAAAAAAAAACAAGAGCCCATCTGGGCTTTCACTCGGGCCACATGAGATTGAAGATGAAAAACACTTTCATTTGAAATCCTCTTAGTAATATTAACCAAAGAGAATACTTATTAGCTGACTTAGCTGTCTTTAGGAGTGGCCGGTAGCGCGGTGACTTTCATTCTCTGCTCCCCAAGCATATATGTAATTTAATATTTTTGTTTTTCTCGTATGTTGCCATGACGAACTTCATGAGCATCTGAATCCGCGGCACCCTGCCGATGAACTACGATTCATTCGTAGTTCATCAGCAGGGGAGCTGAGGTCCCGGGGGGGGGGGGGGGGGTACTCCTGTTTGTGACGTATTATGTATGTGCTGCCCGGGTGGGTCAGGGTTTTGAGCTTGGTTTGGGCAGGTAGGGTCAGGGTTTTGACCTGATTTGGGCAGATCAGGGTCAGGATTTGAGTATAATTTGGGTGCAGTTAGGGTCGGGGTTCAGGTTTTTCTAGGCAGTTAGGTTTCAGTTTTTTTTAGCTACTATGTCAAAAAAAGACATTCTGTTGCCGCATTTTGATCGCCTGCCCACATGCAAGCACTGAGGTTCCCATACATCGTGACGCCGCTAATTCGTACTTCAGTACTTATCTATGTACTTCATCTGCTGATTTGTTTACCCAATGACACGTCCCGACTTGAAATGTTCCGTATTTTGCATGCAATCCCGGTACGCGGTATACCAGCCGGGGTATATATCCGACCGTGTTTTGAAAACAAATCATTTGTAAAGAAGGGGCAATCAGGGTTTTGGAGCTCGGATTGGGTCAAACAGGGTCAGGGTTTGAGCCTCTTGGCCTCACATACAAACCCATTTTTCATGTAAGTACCCCCCCCCCCCCCCGGGGCTGAGGTAGCTTCAACAGTTTAATTTAGTCGGGCGTCAATTCTAAAGCTTTAAATTATCACCTTGTGGGTTGTTTATGCGTTACAGTTGACAAGCCCTTAATGAATCTGTCAAAGAGAAACTGACAAAAGAAGCAGGAATCAATCAAACTGAACCGGTTGACAAGACCTTCGTCTGTAATTAAAACTTACACTTCTGTACATTCTCTTTAATCATGCTTTAATGTTCGAAAAGAAATCGCGATGTAACCTTCAGCGTGCGGGTAAAAAAACTAATGTACGTGATCTTCATTCAGTGCAATCACAGAATAAACTAATAAAGCAACGTTTGCTAAAGTTATTTCAATAATTCAAAGCATTAATCTGATAACGTTTGTGATCGATGAAAATGTGAAAAAGTAATTACATTTATTGACTACTAATTCTTTGTTCCTTGAAGGATTGAATGAACTGAAAATGCCGACGAGTAAACAGAATATCTAACAACTGTAAACACGCCTGACCGATAAGCATTGCTCATTGAACTTGACTGACGATAATTAAATAATTAAATTTATAATATAATGAACTCTGGGAATAAGCACGAGTGTAGTTCATCAATAAAACGGGAACAGTTCTCTACACATTCATTCGTAGTTCATCAGCAGGGGAGCTGAGGTAGCTTCAACAGTTTAATTTAGGGACGGACCATTAGATTATTGATGGGGGGGTTGCGTGAATTTTAGTTGCTCGATAATTTTTTTTCTGATCCTAGCCCTGCGCGATATTTTTTTAAAGCACCATGACCTTGCACGATATTTTTTTCTGAACTTACCTAAATATTTTTTCAGTTATATTAATGCAATATATTTTGTACCAACAATCCTATAAGTTTTTTTAGCGTGACTGTGTTTTTACATTGCACGCACTCCCGCTCGCTCAAGTAGCATTCCTGGTTGAGCCTTGGAAATTAAAGAAAGCCACATAATTAATGGCAAATGCCAAAACAAAGCATGGATATTCTGTGGCTGACAAACGGAGAAAAGGACAGTCAAAGTAACAAAAGCAAGAAATCACCACATAGAGATCAGCCCTCTATCAGCAGAAGCGATAACTGGTACCAAAAAACCTATCATTACCATTTATATTTCATATAAATATTTCAACTTGATCTATTTTTTGATCAAAAATGTTACTGTTGCATTAAGATTACCAGCAGAAGTGAAACCAGAAGAGCCTTGTGTACAAACCTGCGAACCGTTATAACCCGGATCATGTGTACTGTACGCAATGTCGGCCGACGTATCGGTCGCGGCCGACGTATCGTTCGACATGTCGACTGACGGTCAGCCGATAGGCGGCCGAGGGTCGGACGAAAGTCGACCGCTACTCGGCCGAGACTTGGCTATTCTGTATGTCGACCGACATGGTTGATGTGCACCGACAGTCGGCCGATTGATCACCGACACTCTATAGCTATCGATAGTTTACCAACAGTCGGCCGAGGTATCGGTGACTGTGATATTTTCAGCCAACGTATATGTACTTCAAAGATTGTAGAGGCCACAACTATTAATGCTTTCGTACAAGGCTAACCTTTGTAAACTTAAGATAGCATAAACTAACAGCGCTTTATTTATTTCCCAGCCATGCGCCTCTGCATAATACTCCGATTGGAGTGCGCGGAGTATATATTAGAATTAGAATTAGAACCGAGCCCTACAGTAAAAAATTGATGCTTATTAATAAATCGTAGCGACCCCAATATTTTCAAATGTTATATTTTATGTCGAATACTGGGAGCCGGCGCGGGGTTTAAGTATCGACGAATTCATTGGGATAGCTCGGCCTATACATGTGTCAGTATTAGTCGCGAACTTCAGTTTAAATTGACCCATTTATACCAGAATCGTTCGCTGCTTAGCTAAGTGGTGCGGCTAACTTCCTCTCGTATAAATGGCGCTATTGTTGCTACCCTATTCCAGATTCAAGGCGAAATCTCCCCTTCAGATAAAAAAGATCGCTACCCTGTTACAGACCGAAACGGTGCGATATAGCGATTTATATACGTAATCGATCTTGTGCGAACGGATGTATAAAATACACTAAAAAAATACAAATTAAGATATTAAACGTTGCATTTGACGGGATTTCATGAGTCGCTATGAGAGATTTAATTGTATAAAGGAACATTTTATACCGCAACAGAAAGGAATATTACTATACTTAAACTGAATTATATTCAATACAGTAAACCTTCCAGATAAAAAAATCCAAAAGAGTCACTAGTGAAAACAGTATGCAGAATAGTTTAATTATAACTTAGCATCTCACCGATACCCCACCGACATATAACCGACACCTTACCGATATACCACCGATCCACTATCCGCCGACACATACACAGCAGGAAGGGGGAAATCGACCGACGTGTCGGCCGACACACGACGGACTATCGACCGACCCGCTACCGACAGTCGCCCGCGGGTCGGTCGACAGTCGGCCGATATGTCGTCCAGACATCGACTGATACGTCGGCCAACATTGCGTACAGTACACATGATCCTATAACCCTATATCCACTAGGCCAGTAAGAACTCATCGTTTACCAGATAACTTCTTTCCGAAATATATACAGTTAATACAGGGTAAGTTTTGTCGTTAAGGCTTTGGTTTCGATTTATGAGTGCATGTGACTTTTTGCGATCGATCGTCCCATCAGTTTATCTGCTGTCTTGATTATTGCCATCTTGGATAATTTACATATGTTGACTGATTCCTGGTAATCAGTCTGTGTGATCTTCAGATCTGTATTGGGTTTCCTGTGGAAATTGTTCATAACAACTAACCAGTCTTCTTCCCTGGTTTATTTCTTTGCCTTTATTAATTTCATTTGTAAATGCGTATGAGACAAGCTAGTGCTTGCTCGATATTTTTTTTCTTGATTTTTGTGTTGCTCGATATTTTTTTTCCGATAGAAGAGCTTGCTCGATATTTTTTTTGGGATTTGCGCAACCCCCCCATCAATAATCTAATGGTCCGTGGTTTGTTTATGCGTTACAGTTGACAAGCCCTTAATGAATCTGTCAAAGAGAAACTGACAAAAGAAGCAGGAATCAATCAAACTGAACCGGTTGACAAGACCTTCGTCTGTAAATTAAAACTTACACTTCTGTACATTCTCTTTAATGTTCGAAAAGAAATTGCGATGTAACCTTCAGCGTGCGGGTAAAAAAACTAATGTGCGTGATCTTCATTCAGTGCAATCACAGAATAAACTAATAAAGCAACGTTTGCTAAAGTTATTTCAATAATTCAAAGCATTAATATGATAACGTTTATGATCGATGAAAATGTGAAAAAGTAATTACATTTATTGACTACTAATTATTTGTTCCTTGAAGAATTGAATGAACTGAAAATGCCGACGAGTAAACAGAATATCTAACAACTGCAAACACGCCTGACCGATAAGCATTGCTCATTGAACTTGACTGACGATAATTAAATAATTAAATTTATAATATAATGAACTCTGGGAATAAGCACGAGTGTAGTTCATCAATAAAACGGGAACAGTTCTCTACACAACTCTTAAAAACGCCTATACATTGAAATGATTAATACTGAACTCTACCGGGATAAGCCGATTGAGCAGTGAATCTGAGAATACTCAATTAATCTGAAGCAATAGTTCACCTTAGATATGGACAACTGACTGATATTCATGTCAATGGGAATTTTGTTTACAATTAATCACAAGAAAATGGTACTTTACGCACCTTTTGCATCAGATAAAGAGCGCAATTAAGGGTTAATTCTGTCAGAGTTGTAAGACTTCTGAAGCTCCCCGTCTGGAAGGAAAACGTTTTGAAAGTGTCTTTCAAGACACAGTCACAGATAGATGTTGCGAGGGCTTTGGAAGAGTAGACTTTTGTACCACTCTACCTGCGGAAGTCTTTCTCTGGTTCGCAGGAAATTCGCGATGTGTCGAATCTACGTTGGGTAGGGAAGCCATCGAGGCAGCCAAAAGTAAAGCCGGAAAAGGAAGGGCAACAATGAGCTCGGAAGCAAATTTTGGAGCTGGCGAAGGCAGGGCAACAAGGAAATGAAACTGATTTGGTGGCCACTGTACAACAGCTCCTCAAATGACATTTTAACTTTCCGGATTTATATCGGAAAAGTTTCATTTTAGTAAACTGACTTCTGAATCTTTGTTACAAACTAGACAGATTGATGTTCAATTCATCGATTAAAAGCTGTATATTAAGTAATCTATTTACAGTTATCTCGACTATACCTAAGTCTTTCTCGTTTGTAGCTTTTCTTTGCCATTATATTACATGATTAAACTGTCTAATAAACATTATGATAGCCCTCGTAGATCAAGTCTTATACTTTCCTCAGCCTGATTAAATTTTATCAGGAACCCGATTAAAGTGACTTATAAATTAGGCGGCTAATGCGTTAACACTGGTATATAATCACCTATAAAAGTCGATTAAGGTCGATTTTAGTTCCTTTAATTGTATGTGGGATCCAGAGCCCCATTTAAACCAGCTTGCTGAACCTGGGCTTCGTAAAATACCACAGGTAGAAGTGTCACAGCTTTCAGTTCAGCCTGGACAGTTCTCTACTGTCTCCAGGTTTCCAGTGAACTTGAATTTAATATTTACAACAAAAACCTGATTAGAAAACGCCGAATAATAAAAAGTGTAATTGTGAAAAAGAAGTTACTGAATTCCTGAGGAAACATCAAGTAAAATACTGCAGGTAGAAGTATCATTTTTATAGAGTCACAGCCTTTCAGCCAAGTTTCTCTGCTGTCTCCAGGTTTCCAGTGAACTTGAATTTAATATTTACAACAAAAACCTGATTAGAAAAAGAATAATAAAAAGTGTAATTGTGAAAAACAAGTTACTGAATTCCCGAGGAAACATCAAGTAAAATACTTACAGGTAGAAATATTTTACACAGAGTCACAGCCTTTCAGCCAAGTTTCTCTGCTGTCTCCAGGTTTCCAGTGAACTTGAATTTAATATTTACAACAAAAACCTGATTAGAAAAAGAATAATGAAAAGTGTAATTGTGAAAAAAACGTTACTGAATTCCTGAGGAAACATCAAGTAAATTACTGCAGGTAGAAGTATTTTACACAGAGTCACAGCCTTTCAGCCAAGTTTCTCTGTTGTCTCCAGGTTTCCAGTGAACTTGAATCTAATATTTACAACAAAAACCTGATTAGAAAAAGAATAATAAAAATGAATTCCCGAGGAAACATCAAGTAAAATACTTATAGGTAGAAGTATTTTACACAGAGTCACAGCCTTTTAGCCAAGTTTCTCTGCTGTCTCCAGGTTTCCAGTGAACTTGAATTTAATATTTACAACAAAAACCTGATTAGAAAAAGAATAATAAAAAGTGTAATTGTGAAAAAAACGTTACTGAATTCCTGAGGAAACATCAAGTAAATTACTGCAGGCAGAAGTATTTTACACAGAGTCACAGCCTTTCAGCCAAGTTTCTCTGCTGTCTCCAGGTTTCCAGTGAACTTGAATCTAATATTTACAACAAAAACCTGATTAGAAAAAGAATAATGAAAAGTGTAATTGTGAAACAAAACGTTACTGAATTCCCGAGGAAACATCAAGTAAAATACTTACAGGTAGAAGTATTTTACACAGAGTCACAGCCTTTCAGCCAAGTTTCTCTGCTGTCTCCAGGTTTCCAGTGAACTTGAATTTAATATTTACAACAAAAACCTGATTAGAAAAAGAATAATATAAAGTGTAATTGTGAAAAAAGGTTACTGAATTCCTGAGGAAACATCAAGTAAATTACTGCAGATTTCTCTGCTGTCTCCAGGTTTCCAGTGAACTTGAAAACTTATGAGAAATCCTAACATGGGAAAAGAAAACAGTTGTAAAATGTACGCGAAAGGAAAATCGCTGAAACATCTATCAATGCACTAGCCCTAGTCCTCGTGGGTAGCAGCTCCTAAACCAATTGGTTACTATCCCAACAGACTTGCTCACCTCCTGTAAAACATACATAACATATATATAGTTTAGTTTTCCCTGAACGTTTAAGTGATATTTATAACATTGTGGCTGTGTTATATCGAGTAGTATAGTCGGAGTTCAGAAATTCGCGCAGGTAGACTTTTTGAGTTTTGTTGTGCAAGAAAAAGTGGTATAATTTTAACTCCGACTATACTACTAGGGGGTACTAAGGGTCATTCAAAGTGTCACTAGACATTCTTACACATAAAAATCCAAACTTGAAGTATATGTTAAAGGAATGATTACTATATATTTATATCGAAGAGAGAATGGCGAGTTCAAAGCTTTTCAATGTAGGCGATGTGGTCGAAGCATTCGAAAAGGCCAAAGAAGATGGACAATCTCATGGATCCGTTGTATCATTCGACTGGACCCAACCTAGGAACGGACCTAACGGATGCAAGTATGTTTCCGTATTCTTTGATATTGGCGATGGACCTCAGCCGGCGGTCTTTCGGTTCGAAGGGGAAAAGCACGTGGGAAAGATAGCACCACACAACGAACAAGATGCAGGCAAGAAACGGGATAGACACCCTTGCCTCCAGTTCCAAAAGTGGAATGCCATCATACCTATGGAGGCAGATGGAATCACAATTAAGCAAAATGACAAGGGAGAATTGGACCTTCCTGCAGATGAAAAGTTGAGTCCTACATTCAAATTAGTAGAATACCTTGATGAGTCCTTTGAAAGTGAAATAAGCAAATTAATCGAAAACGAGAAGGTCTGTATGCGCAATCCACGGAAACGCAGTCCACACGACGCCATCATTGTTCCCAATACCAAGGTGGTTTCAATGGTACAAAGGTTCATTTCCACAAATTCTACTACCAATGCTGGATGTCGATTGCCCAATCCTATAATGAGGATGAGAATGAAGTGCGACTACAAGACTGGAACACCTAACGGTCAATTCTTTGACAAAAGTAAGTCGTACTCCGATGGGGACAACACTAAGTACGAACCTCTCGTTGATGAGAACTCTAACGGTCTTAACATCGACAACATAAACAAACTCATCTTACCAGGTTCTATTCACGATGGTATTTGCAACGCCTCAAGTATTTGCTCGAGTAGTATGGGACTTTCATACCCACTAGATGTTGAGATCGACATAGTACGACAACCATCGAAGAAGAATAGATATGATCAACAAGACGTTTATACCGCCAATACTAAGCATAGTGCCAGTGTGGACGCAGCCGCAGAAGATGAGTGAACGTAGGTAATGAAAAAAAAAAAAAAAAAAAGAATGAAGAAAGTCGTCCCTCTTCATTCTTTTTTTTTTGTCACTAGACACCTAAAGAATCCAAACTTGAGTATCTGTTAGAGACATGATTATTATACTGTATATCGATATCTTCCACTATGGATAATATATCGTACCTCCCTCTAGAAATCTTGACTAAGATCGTAGAGCATGCAGGTCCTACGTCATTCTCAAGCATTGCAAGGGTATCAAAACGCCTAAACGATGCTGCATCTCTCGCGCGCTACAAAGACGTAGACCGAGAGTTCCGTATACAAGTACTATGTTTTGGTTTGAAGTCTACTAACGACGACAACGATCGAGACGAATTGGCTAGGACTTTCGGTATTTCCGCAAGCCACATCGACGATAGCCTTCCTCTTATCTACGCCAGCGATCATGGTAATCTTAATATTGTTAAGTGGCTCATCAAGCACTTACGTTTCGATAAAATGGATAGATACACCAATCATACTCTATGCGGAGCCTTAAGGTATGGTCATCTTGATCTCGCTAAGTGGCTCACTAAGCACTTCCAGTTCACCAAAGAGGGTGAAGCCGTCAAGTTTGCTATACTAGATGCCATTACGAATGGTCAGCTTAATATCATCAAGTGGCTCATTCAACGTTTTCAGATAACCGTAGAGTGTGAATACGTTCATTATGCTCTACTATGCGCCTGTAGAAGTGATTATCTTGATACCTCTGGATGGTTCATTAAGTGGTTCATTAAGAACTCCCATCTCACCATAGAGGCTGAAAATGCCCTACTAGACTACTATGTGAATGTTTATGAGGCCAGGTATGGACCGATTGAATTTAACTGCACCTAAAAGTCCAAACTTGAAGTATATGTTAAAGGAATGATTAGTATAATGTATATTACCACCGAATGGTATTAGTATATATTCTTTATTTCACAATACTAGCTTACGTTGTCATCTTAGTACGCATTAATACCATACAGATCGAACATGTCGAAGAAGAACTCAAATGTAGACGACGCCACAATGCCTGAGATGGTAACTTGCGATTGGTTGATGAGAGGGAAGGACTCGAAATGCCCAAAGAGGATTTCGAAGACAACAAAGTTCTGTTCCCAACACAACTGCCAAATTGCAAAAGGCTGTGCCCCATATGTACCATGCTTGAAGTGCGGTAAAGGATGTCGTACTAGTTATGAGCTTTGCTCAGGATGCGACCGTCTCGCCATTAAGAAGAAGTGTCCCGGTGTCTATGTAAAACGCGCTAAGAAGTCCAGCAAGACGCTAGAGGATCCAAGAAAGGAGGAACTTGCAGAGCCAAACGTGGTGGAACCGGAGGAGCCTGCTGAGGTAGCATTGACCACGGAACCAAGAGTGGTGGAACCAGAGGAAGGTCTCGGAGAGTCTCTCAACCGTGCGCTCAACGAGGTGTTGGCTGCCTTGAGGAGCGAGAAGGACGATTAGGAATAGCCACGAAAAAAAAAAAAAAGAATGAAGAAAGTCGTTGCGTGACCCTCTTCATTCTTTTTTTTTTTTTTTTTTTTTTCTATTTAAACATATAAACATCTATAGTTGTATCATGGACGAGCTAGTCAGATTGTTTGGTCCTGGAATTCGTAGAAGCCTGAATATCAAACCACAAGTGGAACATATTAACACCAGTGAAACATGTCCTGATTGTCTCTGCCCCTTTGAAATACAAGGAACGGAATTCGTATGTCCCACCTGTGGTCTTGTTTCCGAGGTTGAACCATGTGAAGAAACTAAGATCGATATTATTACTACTCGACTGCGTATAGTAGGTCCGGACGGATTTCAGTATCAAAGTGATCTAGACCGCACAAAACCGAAGCAAAGCGATAACACGGAACTACAACGACGAACGCTCCTACAAGAACTACAAGCATACAACACTATTTACAAACAAAGTTATGACCTATCGTTCCCTACGAACACTTTAGGAATCGTAGCCGACGCATTCACCCAAGTAATGAAAGTTCATCCCAAGCGTAGCGATGCTAAGAGACATATTCTAGCTTCTCTACTCTACCATGCATGCATACAATGTGGATTCGTCCGATCTAAAGGTGAGGTTGCTCGCTTCATGCAACTAAGCAACAAAGGCATCCATAGAGGAGAGGTCTTTATACGTTCTATGTGTGACGACGATGAGATCGATGTAGACTTGGATGCCGAGCGCATAGTTCCTCACATTGCAACGACTTTCCTTAAACTCGATCCTCAAGGAGTACTTATAGACGCTCAACAAATAGTCCACGAGGTTGTTACTATGGCAATAGAAAACAATGTAGGCAGATCGGTAATTAAGACGAAAGTTGTTGGAGCAAGTTACGAGGTGCTACGTCGTTTAGGCTCGTCTATGTCTCTTAACGAAGTCATTGGGCGATGTGACGTATTTAGAAATTCAGTCAAGCGTTTTGTCAAGAAGTTGTCTTCTTACCATTCCCACTTCGAACCAATCTACACTAGACATGGGCTAACTAGCAGTAGGACTTAGCGAAGTGGAAGTGAGAGCCATGTTCATTTCTTTCATAGGAAACGTTGATTCTTACATTCCAAGTTTTTCTCGCATTTCCTTTTGCACTTCTTGCTTGAGTTCGGCTCGAACCCGATCTGGACTTTTTTCACCTATGGAAGCCTTGCGACGAATTTCAGATCTCATGATCTCATACTTATTCGCTTCGTTCAGGATGAGACTGTATTCGGAGTCGGATATGCTTTCATCGCGTAAGGCCTTCGATACTAGATCGCGAATCGTATTGATTTTCGCCTTTGCCAACATAGTTGTCCTTTCATGCTTAGAAACCTTCATTCCTAACTTCTTAGCTCCAAGGGTCGTAGATGCTGAAATTAATCCACATAGTCCACCAATAACTCCAAGTGGTAGACCAATCACTATTCCAACCCCAGTCAACGCTGCGCCCAATCCAGATCCAGATAAGATCACAGATAGACCTCCAGTTGCCACTGCGATGCCATGAACTATTCCTTGAGAACGTGCATATTTCTTGCGCACACCTTCGTAGTGCCTTTCTTGAACTTCTATGTCCGAAAGCGTGTCTCGGATTGTTTGCAGTCTAAAGTTCTTTCCAGTGTCACTAGCAATCTGTGGATAGATACTTGGTGCTGATGGAAACGGTTGAATCGAGTCGCCTTCCATTGTACATTATACATATGACTTACTCAAGCTTCAACACGTATCGTATCGGTCGACCACGGAAGTCTACCACGTTACCTTTCTCATCACGAATTGTCAGACGAAGACTGTTTAGCGTCGTACCTAGAGCTTGCAGGGTTTGGGGATTCGTTATAGAGTACGTTGATTTTGCGAATTTTTCGCCTCTGATCTCTAAGCTAGCTATCACTTGCGATCGTTTTCCATCTAGAATTGAGAAGCTAGGATACGCCACATCACAGTGGACATATACTGTGTAGATATCTTGGAGTACCATACTGTGGCCACCCACCGCGATTATCATATCATCTACCCCCTCTTTTTCGCCATTGACTCCCAATAGTGTACAGAGATTTCTGCTGAATCGGATTGGTTTCTTGACGCTTAAGATCCAATCCCGCACCGGTGAGGTCCTTATGAATTCTACGACACCATCATCGACTGCGGGTTTTAAGTATGCTTGAATGCTTACCATATCATGATGCCCTGCAACGACAAGGTGTGGAAACCCTATACCTGGGGTAGACCACCAGAACGAAGCCTCCTTTTCTAGATTCCACCAACTGTTCTCGAAAGTGACCTCGAGTAGTGAAACATTCTGTATAAGAATGGGGTCGTCGAAGTAGACAGTATGGTCGGCTAATGTTGTGGTGATATATAAGAGAACCATCTTATATGTTGAAGGTATAACTATATATACGTATAGCTTCAACATGACAGATGCTTGGAAGCAGTTCAAGTACTTATTTCCAGAGGCCGTATTCCAATGGTTCGAACCCACTTCTGATAATGTCAATTTCATCGACCATAGAGGATCCCACCGCGTATTCACAGACGAAGGACCACCAACGAAAACGGGTGGAGGTAAGTTAATGAGATGGCTTGGTACCACAGGTGATGCATTTAAAATAGCACTTGGTACGAAAACAGTTTATGAGAGGGTACTATTTGCACGGAATACCGAAGAAAATAAAAAGGTCGCAGCACTGAATGCCGATCTATTAGCGAAGTTCAAGAAAAGATACCCACATGCAGATCTTCACAAGTTCTATGCCTCTACGGAAGTGAACGGTCCAGGCAAATATTCGACGAGTATTTGGTTTCGAGATGGAGATTCTAGCTATGTCGTTTACGGTGACGATGTCTCAAAGTTATCTGCAGTCACTCAAAGACGCATCGATGACGCATTGCAGGGAACGGTCCATGGTTTCCCATTTACGTTAACACTAGACAAAAGTGCGAAATATCCTATTCGAGCAGTTCCTTTTACCGAACCGGCACAAGACATAGATCTCACCAAGTTATTGATATACGGCACACCTAAGGAGAATTTCGAAGCAGGCGTTCCAAATATATTCAAGGAGACCGTCGTAAAACATACGACAGCAAAGGAGTCCCATGCGTGGTTGTCAGGTCCGGATTTCAAATATTGGCCTCAACAATTGAATTTCGCAACGTGGTGTGCGACTTCTGGATGTGGAGTGTCATTGTTTGACCCCACTTTCAAAACGTATCCACCAATTGTCCAAGGGTTCCTACGATTCCATGTTTATTTCACGATACGAAGAATTCTACATGAACTTGGTTGCCCTCTACCTGATACCCCTCATTTCAAGCAACTCCACAATCTCTATAACCAATCAGTCCTTGAGAAATTGTGCATCGAATTCGGTATATCTCGAACACCAGACTTCAGATGGAAAGGAGGTCGTAATAAAGGATTAGGTGACATATTCGTTTACTCCCCCAGGTACGGTGATAAGAATGAGTATGAGTTAAGGTCGAGTGCTCCAGATATGTATACATGGACACAAGAGCACCCATTCTATCTATTCAAGGACGAGGGTGGCAAGTTAGCCAATTCCAATATGATTCACTTCATTATGGGCGACGAGACTAATGGGAAACAATACAATTGGTTTACACCACCAATCGGTAGAGGTTTGACGAATGCTGGATTAGGTAGATTAAATAGATCTGTCGAGGCTTTTGGATATTGCATGCTTGGTGCTCAAGCCGACTTGAACGAATCCATCATAGATAACCATAACGTCAAAGAACAGTTTAAGATCTTAGTCGAAGCTGCTATTAAGGTAAACGACTTAAAGTTAAGTTACGATAACTATCTTCTTGTTATAAAGACGACGCATAAGAGGCTCGATCTAGCAATAGCTCCAGATGTGCGATTATTGCCAAGCAATCTAGTGTACTATCTTGGTAAAAAAGATGACTATAGTAATCCAATCCCGAAAGCTACGAAAGATATGGTGCTAGGCACTAACGACATCAATGCGGAAGTCAAAGGACGCCCACCTCTTCCTATGGAAGGACCATCAGATAAGAAATTGGTGTCACCTCTTCCTATGGAAGGACCACCAGATAAGAAATCGGTGCAGCCTCTCGAGAAACAAGTTCCTGTACCAAAGGCAAAGGCAAAGGCAAAGGCAAAGGCAAAGGCAAAGGCAAAGGCAAAGGCTGTCTCACAACATGAGATTAATCTCGCAGTGACATCCATTGCTGCAGCTGGAATCGCATGGACGTTGTTTCGTTAACGTCGTTTATATTGCTCCACTACGAAGACCACTGCTGCTACGATTAACAACCAAACGTTGTTTGCTAAGACTCCAACAACGTCAGCAGCCATACTGAATATGAAACTCGCAATTGGCCCAATCATCTTAGGTAGAATCTCTTCTAACTTTTTACCTATTGCTTTTAAGCCTTTGACAGTTGTTTTAGCTGCTGCTTTGGCAGCCTCTCCAAATCCCGGTACTATCGCGGAAACTGCCTTCGTCAGATTGGAAACTATTACGCCGATCACAGTACTTACCGCAGCTACCACGCTAATTATACTGACTCCATATTTCTTGAAGATGATTCTTATACGATCCCTAAGTGGCAGCCGTTCTACTATAGTTTCTTCTATTTGTTCTAGGACTGCTTGCTCCTCCTGATCGGTCTTTATTTCATTAGTAGCGTTTTCTTTCTGAGTTTCGGTAGACGTAGGGTCTTTGAGTATTTCTTCATTTCGTTCGATCCTCCCACTCAATTGGTCTCGAGCTACTATGACTTCTTCTACCATTTCTTCCCTCGAAGGTCCTAAGACTCTTTTGAGACCTTTTCCCATCTTCTTATATAACTCACCTTTCGTGGTGGTCATAGGAATCTCTTTTTCTTTACTTCCATACTCTTTGATAGCGACTCTACCATCAGACAGGGTTGCAACCTCAAGCGTGCCTCGAATTCCCACATCGTGGTATTTTTCCCAGACAGTCTCGAATATATCCTGTCTCGCATTTTCCGATAAACCCTGTTTGAAGACTACGCCTCGATCGGTATACTTTGGGACTTTCTCTTCCTCCAGCCTCTCCAGGATTCTTTCATTTCTAGAAACGTTCGAGCCTTTCGAGTCGATGAGTTCGTCGAAGTAATCGTCATCTTCTCTAGAAAACGAGGTTTCCTGATCCTTTGGTCTAGCACCTTCTTTGCCATAGTCGCGTCTGGTTTTCATTGGGACCATTTCTCCTGACTCTTCTGGAAATGTTGCATCCCACTCCTCATCCACATTGATAGTATCATCTTCATCGTAGTCTCCACCTCCTTCAGCTTCATCAGTTCTTTCCTCATACCTCCCATCGGCCATGTTAGACATAACTATATATATAGTTATATTCAACATGATCTCATTAATGTTGGATCCCACACAATCACGAAGAGAGCCTCATGCACTCAAGGCTCCGCGAGACTTGTATAGGAAAACTTTCACTCGATCATCTGCCAATCCAGGTGAGACTCTATACGTAGAAGTCCCAAAGCTAGCAGAAGATGTAGTACTAGTACCTGGTAGCTTAGCGCTATTGGGTGACATCGTACTATCTGGTGGACATGTGAATAACAGAGTCGTTTCGAACGTTGGACGCTGTTTGGTCATGCGTAGAATCTGTAGGATGGGAGCTGAAACAGTAGAAGACCTTGTCAGGCCAGACCTCCTACAAACGTACTCCGATGTATACCTATCTATGCAGGAGAGAGAGTCTAGAGTACAACAAGGCATTCAATCAGAGAATGTAAACAAGCTACGATCGAAAGCTGGTGACGCAAGTACTTCGTCTGCTGCAGACAACGCGCTCCTAGCTGCATGTGGTTCCAAGTATAGGATTCCATTAGATGTTGACATTCTGACACAACATGGAGTTCTATATCCACATGCCTTAGAAAATACAATTACATTCGAGTTGACTCTAGCGCCTGCCAACGAGGTAGTAATTGGATCGGATACGACGAAGATAGGTACGTACCAACTTACCAACATCCAACTAGAATACGAAGCAATCAGGAACGAAACGCTGGCTAGTAGTGCACTTCACAAATATGAAATAGGTACTGCATTCCTATACAACTACGCTGTTCACTTCAAAACAGTAGATATCGCTAAAACATCCGATACTTTGATATCTCAAAACATCAATGTTCCACGACGATCCTTTGCTGGACTACTTCTACTATTCATAGATCCACCTACCATTGGCACACGAGATAGTGAAGCATTCTCGAATCCCGATATTTCGAAGGTAGAAGTAGATGTCAACGGGATTCCCAACAGACTCTTTCCAAGCGGTATGCTTCCCCTAGATTTCTGGGAGGCTGCAAGAAGCTGGTTCGGTACACCCAATACTTCTATGACTCCAAAGAAGTTCTTTGAAAATAGATTCGCTATCCTAATCGATTGTCGCACAGCAAAAGATTCCACCGTTCATGGTGATGGATTGGCACAAACCGGCAGTGGAAAGGACATCGACATTCGCATACATAGAACTGCGAAGGGAAGTGGAAATGTGAAAATGCACATCTATGTCCTTGCGGATGCTCAGGTCACGATATTGAACAGATCTCTGCAGAGTATATTATACTGATGGATTCTCTCGTAGAGCACGTGCCGTTCAACGCACTCATAGTCGGTCCAACGAATTGTGGGAAGACTGCGTTTCTCATAGAACAACTTCGTGGATCATTTCGTGGTAAGTTCGATTACATAGTACTGATTTGTCCTACGTATGCCCACAACAAAACTTATCGTGGATTTGCAAATCGAGATCCTCGTTTCTTCGTCATATCGCCACCACAGGATGCCATTGATGCTACTTTGAGTATTTGCGCAACATTTTGGTCAGGTACCAATACTCTATTGATTCTCGATGATTGCGCCGCATCGAAGGACGTCAAGAAACGAACTGACAAGCTAGTGGACTTAGCCTTTTCTGCACGACATATAGGGCTTTCCGTTTGGGTGCTGTCCCAACAACTAACGAGCATATGTAAACCCTTCCGCGAGAACGTAGCTATCGTAGTAGCATTTCATACAGCATCGGCTATAGATGGTAAAAGGATATTTGAGGATTATGGAGGCTCGCAAGAATGCAAAGAGTTACGAATGATACTTGGATCCCATAAGTTCGCTCGCATGTGCTTCTGTCTCCGCCATCCTTTCGAGGTAGTGTTAGAGCTCCCAGCACCTACAACATATTATCATGGATAAAGAAATACTCGAGATATTCGGTGAGGATGTAACAGGCCCACCACCAACCGACATAGACGTTGCATCGGACAATCGTGAATCACTTTCGATCTTAGCCGCAACAGGCGTAACGAAAGAATACTTAGGTAAGAACTTTTCCTTAGGAGACATCTCTAGACTTCCTGAGAAAGAAGTAGACAAGTTGTATAGGAGGTATCAGGCTGTTCTAGCTCAGCAAGTAACGAAAGGCTTAGTCGACGGTGTGACACGTCTAGCTACCCGCCTAGTTGCCTACCTAGTACCAATAGATTCTCAAGAAGCACTGATCAAGGACCTACAAGAAGACCCTCTAGTCCGCAGCGAAATCAGTGCTGCAACTGGCCTACTATCGCTCAAAGCAGGTCGCCTTGTAGCTCTAGCTAGCGTCCTATTCCACATATCTGGTCACGTAGTCATTCCTGGTACAACTGTTGAACCTCCACATATACCTACTATATCGAATCAAGATGGAAGGACAGACGGATCAGATAACTGCGAATCCTCCGACGACTGCACCAACTAAGGTAAAAAACCCAAAGCGCGTCGCAGCTGGAAAAGCATTAGCATTAAGCAACAAGCTCGCTAGAGAAGCTCAGAAAAGAGAGTCGACACGCGAAAGCGAATCATGCAAAGAAGTCTACGTAGAGAAAGGTCGGGTCGAAAACCTGACTATCCTCGCAGTCATCGGTACTGGCGCTACATTGTTTGGCACGTACTTTGCATACAAGAAGTATGTAGATGGCAACACGCGAGCTGCCACCGTTAGCACGACACAACCTGCAGCTCCAGCAAAACCAACGGCACTAGACATGGAGTAACACTTAAAGACTCGAGACCATACTTATATATGTCTAGATGGAGAAGGAATTGATGAAGACGACAACCGATGCAGTCAAAATCGTTGGACTCGCTTCTGGTATTGGGTGGATCGTAAAAAAGACTACCAAGGAATCTATGCTTAGCGATCCTTCTTCTTCCCTAGTGAATTACGCAAAGTGGACTGCCGTGATAATTGGTAGCTTATACGCGAAACAATATCTTGAGAAACAACTTGAGAAACCTAAATTGCCGACGATACAAAGTGTTTCAACACCATCAGAAACTCAGGTGACATTGCAAACTTGCAATCTGACCTCAACCTTATTGCGTCTTGGGCTTCTCGCAATGAACTATTCTTCCAACCCTCTAAGTGTGAGAACCTGTGCATCTCCCGTAAACGTCTATCTATTGATAGGAACTACATTCTAAATGACACAACCCTTAAAGTCGTAAATACTACTCGTGATCTTGGCGTTTCTGTTTCCAACGACCTTCTCTGGAGTGAACATGTTATCTCTATTATCTCCAAGGCAAACAAGATGCTGGGTTTCCTCAATAGGAACTGCACTAAAAATGTTTGTCCTACTTCTAAAACAATTCTCTATACCACTCTTGTTCGATCTCATCTAATTTATGCCTCACAGATTTGGTCTCCTACTTCCTATGGCTCCCTCCGTCTAGCTCGTAATCTTGAAAGTGTTCAAAGGCGAGCAACTCGTCTCATCTTATACGGTTCCGACTTGGACTACAAATCGAGACTTCATCGACTAAATCTTCTTCCTCTCTGCTACTTCCTTGAATATCTTGACCTGCTTTTTCTATTCCGCTGTCTTAAAGGTGAAATTTTGATCGACACCTCTGACATTCTACTATTTAACAGATCTGTAACTCGTCGCGGCTCCTCTGGTCTAGACTTACGCTTAATTCCTGCCCGTACCTCGACTTTTCGTTCTTCCTACTTTGTACGTATCTGTCCTCTATGGAACGCTCTTCCAGTCGATCTTCGCTCTTCTCTCTCTACCTCCTCTTTCAAACTCAAACTGAAAAAACTTTACTTTGAAAGGCTAAACTCGGTCTTTGATACCTTCAACATTCGAACTTGGTTCGTTACTTGTCCCCTCTGTCGTCGTTCTAACCTTGTAACCGTATGCCCGTGTTAAAGTAGTTGATTATTGTTACTATCATCATATCATCCAGTTGCGCTGCTTGCATTCAAACTATTTGTAGCATAATGTTATTATCGTACTTGATTTTGTATTTATTCATTCATTATCTAATTATTGTATGTATATATATATATTCTTTTTTTCTTTTTTCTTCTCGTTAACATCCATCGTTACTGCTGGCGGAGACAAGCCTCGTAGGGGACTTTGAGTCCTATTGTTTGTCTCCTGTGGCGTTACGCCCAAATGTTGTAAATAAATAAAAATAAAATAAAATAAAATAAATAAATAAATCTTGAGAAACAAAAAGATCATACCATAATGGCGGCAGCAATTGGAATGGCCATTTTCGGGGCTATATTGAATGCAACGGCATTTACTGGTGGTGGCATACTAGCTAGAATGATTGGAAAAGGTAGTAATGTAGATGCAGAACGAGAGAGACACGATAGGGCCATCGAAAAACTAGGACGCGCAATGAAAGCGTATAAGATCGAGCATCAAAGACGATACGACTTTGCACAAGATGTGGAAATTAGTGAACGCAAAGCACACAACGATCAAAGAGATACCAACGAAGCCTTAGTGCAATCCGATAGGTTACGTAAGGCGCTAAGACGGCTCAAAGATCTGAAAAAACCCCGCTTATCTGACTACTACCGACACTCAAACAATCAGAAGACTAGCGAGTTGCTCTACGTTGGTGGTGGAATGCTAGGCGTTGGATACACTATTAGTAAATGGATATAGAAACGTACTAGGTACTACTACTAAGCTACTACTAAGCTACTACTAAGCTACTAGTAAGCTATTAGTAAGCTACTAGTAAGCTACTAGTAAGCTACTTAAGCTACTACTAAGCTACTTAAGCTACTACTAAGCTACTTAAGCTACTACTAAGCTACTACTAAGCTACTACTAAGCTACTACTAAGCTACTTAAGCTACTACTAAGCTACTACTAAGCTACTACTAAGCTACTTAAGCTACTACTAAGCTACTACTAGGTTACTACTAAAAAAAAAAAAAACGGAAAAAAAAAAAAAAAAAAAGGAAGGAATGAGGCCTGGTTCTCATTCCTTCCTTTTTTTTTTTTCCATCTGTTGAAGGTTAGAACGTATAGATGTATGATGGATTCTAAACTTGCGAATATCTTCTATGGTCCTATGGGCTATTGGAAAGGTCACTCTGCAATTGGTAAGCTATCAGTAGCAGCGAAAGCATCAGAAGACGTGGCTAGGAGTTGGTTGGAAAAGCAATCTATGTGGCAAATATATCTACCACCACCAAAACACATTCCACGACCGCATTGGACTGTATCGAAACCAAATGAAGTCCACCAAGCTGATTTGATATTTCTACCACACGATCGACCTGGGCGTGGACGGAAGCTATACAAGTACGCATTGGTGGTAATAGATGTAGCTTCTCGATAAAAAGAAGCCGAACCCTTGGCATCTAAAGATAGTGGTGAAGTTGCTGCGGCATTCGAACGAATCTATAAACGTAGTCCACTAGAATGGCCAAAGACGTTGCAAGTAGATCCTGGTAGAGAATTCATGGGACGTATGTCTGAAACTCTAGAACTACATGGTACGAAAGTTCAACGAGGTGAAGCTGGTAATCATAGAGCGCAAGGCTTCGTCGAACGAGCAAATAGAACTCTAGCCGAGAGATTGTTTGGGTATCAGTATGCGCAAGAGATGGTACTTACTTCGGAAGGATCAGATGAGCGTAGTAGAGAATGGGTACTTCGTTTACCAATGGTTATCAAAGCCATGAACAGTGAGGTGACTCGACTTACAGGAAAGGAGCCTTCAAATTCTGTAGTGACGCAACAAGTAGATCTGAAGACTCCTACGTATTCGCGCACCGTTGGATTGAGAGAAGAGCGTCTACCATTCGACGTTCTAGTTCGATATCTTTACGCACCAGGAGAATTGGAAGGGGGTGAAAAACGTAGAGCTACTGATCCTGTGTGGAGTTTGCAGATATACACCATTTCGCGAAGTGTAGTATCTTCGGGACAGCCTGTGCTGTACTACCTTGTGAAGCGAGAAGGGGAGAAGGACGCACCCAAACGTGGATTCGTTCGTGAAGAGCTACAAGTTGTTCCTAGGGATACGGAACTACCACCAAAAGGAATTCTGTTTGTACCCAGACGCTAGACAGCGTACTCTATTGGCTCGGTGTGGATTCCATCGGGAAGAACGCGTCTTTTGTCGTAGTAAGCCGATAGCCCAAGCTTCCGTTGTTTGTAGGTTGCTATACCTTCTGGCGATAGTCGGAAGCCTCGGTTTTCCGCCACGTCGATATCACCCTGGAGGGCTGCTTTGAATCGATCCCACGAAATGTCGTTGTGCCGCCTAGACATACCTTTGACGGAATACTTCTTGCTGCCACCCGTATCGACGTAGTAGGCTTTCGAGCATAGGGCAATGGCGCGCTGTCCTTCGAATTCGAGTTTGAAGAGTCCTGGGGTACGACTGCTCCACTTGTCCCAAGCTAGCCATTCCTTCCTTTCGGCTTCGAAATCCTCTCGTAGGTCTGATCTTACAACCTCATCGAGGCTATTTCCTGAGATGGCAATGTACGCACTGTCCGTGTCCATCTGGATGTATTCGAAGTCCTTGCGATCGATGTACTTGTCGAGGAAGTCGTAGTAGAACTCAAGCATACGCAGCTTTGCGAGCTGGTACACAGCGATACCTACTTGGAAAGGGCGTTTGATTCGGATCTGGTCCTTCCTACTCTCGAGTTCGTATGCCTCGCCAATCTCTTCCAAATCTTCGAACCAAACACTTCGCAAGGCTTTGTCCACAATCTTCTCATCTTTTGTATAGGTGACCTTTGTTTGGCGTCCCAAGTCTTCGAGCAACTTTCCATAAGCGCTGTTTCCTAGCAGCTTGAACACATCTGCCAGCAAAGCCTCACCTTTGTCTTCATCTCCCATACGACGTGCCTCGGTGACCTGGTCTACGAACCAACCGAAGATTTCTTTGGGTTCGTATTCTATTGTACGGTAGACAGCAGTGATCACTGCGCCATGATCTACATACCAACGTAATAGAGGCTCATAGAGGAGCAACTTCTTTCCAGAGAGACTCCCAACTAGCTTTGTTTCCTCGCTGAGCTTTCTACCTGTCTTTGTGAGGTAGGCCAACATTTGTGGAGGAATTGCTTTCTTGGGGATTTTCTTGTTGTAGAAGAAGGGTGGCATCTCCTCAAATTTCTTCCACAATTTCTTTGGTATCTCAATGTCTACTTCTGCATATCCAAACCACGAACCATTTTGTAGACATTCGACAAATCCTTCGGCTTCTAGACCTGGCTCATCGTAGTGAATGACCTCTTCTTTTCCACAAGGCATTTCGAATTCCATCGTGGAAAGATATAGGGCGTTGGCATCATATCCAAGAATCTTGCGACACACCTTGGTTCCACCTTGGTGACTACGAATCTTAGTTTTTCCCGCTTCGTGGAGTCTGGTGAACACTATGCTTGGACCTCCCACGACAGCGTCTTTCAGCATGTGGTAGGCTTCCTTACTTGGAGCGTACATCTCAGCTCCCCTTTCTACACTACCTCGAAGCAGGAACTGTAGTGAGACTCCTGGAATGGACACTGCGTCTTTCAGCATGTCTACTCCTTTCTCGTGATAGAAATCTCGCATCTTTTCGAGTGCCTCTAGGAATGGAACTACGTCTAGGTTGTTGTAGTATCGTAGCCAGTCTGCAAAGGTTTCCATTCCTTTGTCGAGAAAGGTGCGCTTACAGTCTTCGAACTCTGACCTAGATAGTAGGTGTTCTCTTTTCAACTTTGAACCCCACTCTGGATAGTCTGGTAATCCAACGTGATCCAACTTGTCGGGAGAGTCAAACCACTCATATGGGAAGAAACTCTTTTGCAACTCGCATCCATAGGCAGTGATCCAACGTTCGTAGGAAGTACCTGGTCCAAGGTAGTTCATCACATCGAGGAAACGGAAATCGGGAGTCAAGAGAAACATAGTGGTGTTGGCTTTCTTTGCTACTCTGACTTTCTTACAGGTGTCGGCAATGGTTCCTACGAAGTGCTCCCTGATCAGATTGAGATCGTACCTGCCAGAGTTGAATCCCAATACTGGAACTTGACCGATCCATTCTTCGATCTTCGCTTGTTGTCCCTTTGGTAGGGTGTCGAAGGAGAATTTGGGCTTATCGAGCTGGTACCATCTTGCTATGGCTACTTGGATTGCCTGTGCTCTTTGCTGAAGTTCTTCGACGAAGGCAGCTATGAGTTCTTTTGGATCGCGTCGACAGATGTGGGTTGGCGTTCGATCGTACGTGTCGGCAATTGATACTGATATTGGGACATGAACGTTTTCGATGGTCAATTGGTCCGTTGGTTGTCTTCCTTTCGTTGTATCGAGATAGGCTTCGAAGTCGTAAACTATGGCATGTGGGTAGGCAGTTTGCGTTGGCGTGGGGACCGGTTCGTTTGTCTTCTTCGTGGAGCAACCCCAAGCCTCCACTACTACATAACCTGCCTCACGTAGACTCTCCGTTCTTTCACAGGTCTTGAGATAGAGCCTCCTTTCCCTAGGGAAGCATTTCGGGCAGCCATGGAAATAGCATCCATGAAATTGGAAGATGGTTTTCGAAAGAGGTTCGTAGCCGTCGACCGGCGCTCCTTCGATCCAATGCTCTCCACCATGCCCACAAGCTGCATGATGAATGTGTTGCCCAATCCTTTCGGTTTCGCGTTCCAACCAGCATAGAGCGACTTTGCTGGCTGTGCTCTCTGGCCAGAAGGCTTTTTCATATGCCGACTGAGGTGCCTTGATCACTTTTCCGGGGCAAACAATCTTCGTTTCTCCACGACTGCAACGATTTGCATGGCGTTGAAGGTTCGAGGCGTTTGTGAACCGTTGCTTACAATCGTTGCATACGTAGATGCTCCCTAGCTTTTTGACGTCCTTGATATAGAAGGCATGTCCTTCGTATATCCCAATCGTCATCGTATGCTTGTAGTGAGCTGCATGTCGCATCAGATGCCAAGCGCCATCCTCCGTGGGTTCATACACCCGAATACCGATTCCAAAGTGCAACTCGACTTCCTCCAGCTGGTCTATGGAAGTTCTGGGAACGTCTTGTGTGGGCGCTGTCAGGCGATAGAAGTCCTGGGCAAGTTTTCGAGCTTTGACGCAACACCTATCTACTCTTGCTCCTTCATGCATAGCAAGGCAGCGCCAAAGACATAGGTTGTCGCCATATCGATCAAGGGCAAGCATTCCTTTCTTATGGCGAAGCCATTGGGGTAGTGGGCCTGTTCCCAACAGAAGCTGACGATCGATCACGACCTTGACATCCACATATATCCAACGAACGAAGGCCCATTGGGTATTTGGTCGATTGATGTTGTCGGGATTCAAACGAGCTGTCTCCATGCTATTGATCCACTCTTCTGCATCTCCTAGGATGTTCACCCATGGAGAGCCTGGGACAGTCTTGGAGAATAGCATAACGCGTCCGTCATTCACATTGCGAATGCGATAGGTGTAGCTGTAGCGAAGGTAGAAGCTGGTGTTTACCTTTGCAACTAACTTTGCCATGATCCTAGGGGTCAAATCTCCTGCCACACCTTGGAAGAAGCGCCATCGAATAGTACGGCGGCCTATCTCCACTCCCTCGAGCATTCCATCTCTCTCATCGAGAATAGCATCTGCCTCTCGAGCTAGACTCCGTGGAAGTGGCTCACTACGCAGTCTCGCCATTCTCCCTTCGATATAACTATACGTTAGGATAGCTTTAACAGATACTCGAATTTGGATTTCTAGGTGTAAGGCTGTTGCAGAGCAATCGATGTCGATATAACTATATGTAATCATATCTCTAATAGGATTATCAAGTTGGATTTTATGTACAAGAATGTCTAGTGACACTTTGAATGACCCTTAGTACCCCCTAGTAGTATAGTCGGAGTTAAAATTATACTACTTTTTGTTGTGCAAGAAAACTCAAAAAGTCTACCTGCGTGAATTTCTGTGTATACTACTTATCGAAAGGCAAGAAACTAAAATGGAGCTCGGAAAAGCGGTGTAGTTTAAAAGAAATATTCCGGCTTTAATCTTTATTTTAGTTTACTTTGTCCCCCCCCCCCCCCCAAAAAAAAAAATGGGTCGGTTGGGCAATGATAAACAAAACATTTTTTTGGGATGGCCTTATCTATATTAAACTAATATTTTATATAAACTTTAATGACTGGCATACTTTAATTGTACGTGATGACAAGGTACAAAATAGACAACACTGCGTGTTGATGGAAACCTACATTGGATTATTACGTTACAATAACAACTAATCATTTGGCCCCAGTCGCCTGCTGTGAGATTCAGATGCTCATGAAGTTCGTCATGTTTTAATTTAAACACTACTTATTCATGTAACACACGTTTACAATTTAGTCTGCTGTTCTGTTATACTGCAGGTTCCGAGTACTAATAGATGATTGTCTCAAATGTATGTTTATATTTGTACCATATTATAAGTTGTATCCTGTCCATCCTGTGATGGAGCTAGCTATGTCAATTTGTGTGCCTCTATGTAACTTTATCTGCTGTTCTTGCTATAGCGATACTTACTGTTTGTAAACACGACGTCATTTATATATTTGCATATATAATGTGGTTGGCAAAAAAAAACGCGTGTTTGTATGACTTGTATGGGAACTAGCGATTTGGGACTCACAAAATACGGCTAGTCTCAATTCTGCTTCCAAATCCAAACATGGTTATCAAGCTCAATGAAGGATTCTTCAGTTTTCCCCATGTTAACAGACATGTAACAGTATCTTAATCCGGTAGAGACTCTCTAGCTAGGTTATTCTGTCGTCAAACATGTCTTAGCTGTGTAGTTGACCTGACCCAAACTGTCAACAGTGCCTAACGTTACGGCCGGGAATAGATTTCTGACAGTGACTCATCGATCGATACTCCTTGTCTCGTAATGACAATAATTCACTCTGTGATTAAGATTCTTGTAAACAGGTACTTTTGCTATTACTAGAAGCTTCACACTCTACATTTCTGGACAAATTACCTGCAGCAATCTTATAGTCAGCATAATGACCAAACACTGAAACATTACCCTGCGAGCAGAGGTTTCTCATCTCTTTGCCTTTCCTGTCGCCAGGAAAGGCAAGGAGATGAGAAACCTCTGCTCGCAGGGTACTGAAACATTCCCTTGGATCCACAATAAAAGACCAAAGTAGATCTTTAATTTAAGCTTACGTTTACCTTGAGTGAGTCGAGAGTTGAACATATTTGCTTGGCTCATCAGAAATTAATCTGTGCTGAGGCCTGAGGGCGTATTCTGGCTTCGTGTATATATCGCCAATCAGAGGACCAAGATAGTGAGCTGGGGTCTTCGCCGAGTGTTATGACGTGAGAAATTTTCGCAAGTTCCAAATTTAAAACAAGAGCGCCAGTTGAAATATCCTGAGCCTGTTGGAAGGCTTTCGCACGGTGAAAGAAATTTCCTCGCGTGTCGACCATCTTGATTTACTGCACGGTGAAAGAAATTTCCTCGCGTGTCGACCATCTTGATTTACTGTATGATTAAACGAGATCGGTAAACCAACCAAAAACACGGTCAAAATTATTTTAGTGTTGGCCTACAGCTCACGTTGTTTGCACTGGTATGTATTATCACCGAGAGTAAAATGAAATGTGGCATAAAACCTACGAAACGTACCTCAAACAAGACTACCGTCCGATGGCGAAATCTATAATTAGCGCCACGAGGTCAATTAATGCATAATTGAACGCATGCGCAGAAATTGTGTTGCACCGAGGATGTTTCAGTAAACTGCCTAGATCAGATGAAAATTACTTTTGTAATAATCCCTAATTTCAACTTGAAATTTCACGCGTAATTTGTAATTTCACATGTGAAATTTCAAACGCCGTCTACGCGCGTTTAAAATAATTTGTTTTCTGGACCGTAATTTGCCCTCCATAATATTAATTGGTTCGGCTTATTATATTAATGCATTCAGTAATTTTTAGTGTTTTTATATGAATTAGTATAGTTTTTCATTATAATCTCGCCCGGATAGTTTTGTCTTTTCTTTAGATTCTTTTAGTCTGTGGCAAGACTGCTAGCTTTGAATGAAATGTAAATTAATCTTTCATCAGTAATTTCAATAAAAATAAAGGTCGCCTGTGTTTACCTTTTCACTTTTGTCTTGCAGTTCGCAGTGATCAGTGTTGTTCAGTCTATTTTTAGTATATATGTCTCTATGTTTACCTTCCCGTGACTAAATAACTTTGAATATATTGCAGACCCGAAACAAGCCAACAGCAGGCGAACTGCAGAGCTTTAAGACAAAAGAGCTGCACTGAGACATGCTAAAGACAGGTCTGCAAGTGAGGAAAAGACATGATATCTGTACGTTTCGCTTGGTGCGGGTTGGCCTTGGAGCCTAGCCTGCTTGGAGCCCGACTCGATTTTATGGCTAATGAAAAGCCTGCCAATTTAGTTTCTGCTGAGTACGGTGGCCCATAAGTGCAAAACACAATACACACAGCGAAAACACAATACATTAACTGAAAACACAATACACTAACTGAAAACACAACACACACTGCGAAAACGCAATACACATTCGCGTAAATGGAAAGCGCTCTATGACTACACGACAATTTTGAGTTTTCTTGAAAAAGGTCATGGAATAAGAATTTCGAAAAGAACACTTTTGAATCGTTTAAATCAATATGGTCTATGCAGGCGAGGGCAGAGTGTGGATGAAGACATTGTTTGGGAATACATTACACAAGAGAGCTGGATAGTCCGGCTCGCGGCTTCTCGAATCTCGGTTACAGGTCTATGTGGCGAAGGCTGCACTCAAAATATATGGCAAAACAGAGTATGTACGCCACACAATCTTTAGCAACTTTTTGAGCTCACTTCTGTAGTAACCATAAGATCGTAAGGAGATGGTAGAAAAAGACAGGAAAATGGTCTATTATACCACGTGCACAGAAAAGTCATTTTCTCCCATAAAAACGAACAATGAGTATGAACGAATTGCTGTTAAATCATTGTCTAGCTTAGTTCGCAAACAGTTTCTAATCCGGAAAACCGCGTTTAAAATAGGGGTCTCGTAAACACAGACCTCGAAAACACAGACCCCGAAAACCCATTTTAATAATATCCTCAGTGGTGCAATTTTCCTAAGACGTTTTGCCGGGCTCCCTTGCAAACAACCTGATTTGTTTCTTACCCTGCTAGCCGAAAATCCCGGTTTTGCAACAGCTTTCTTGCAGTACTTTGTGGCAGCCTTTTATTCAGTGGCATCGGCCGGCTCGCCAAAAACCTTAATGCGATGTAGTAAAGCCTGGCTTCCATACGATGAGCTGACGATCGCCGGATGTCTACCACGGTTTGTTTACATTGGCTTAGCGATCCAGCGATTGTGGGTGATCCGTCGTGATCATGAACTCAAGTAGGTTCCGCATAAGTAACACGATGATAATAGTCACTGCGCAAAGGCTAGCCGCATTGATATCGATTGCCTAACCTGTATTATGTTTTCGAGGTCTGTGTTTTCGGGATCTGTGTTTCGAGGTCTGTATTTTCGAGGTCTGGGTCTATGTTTTCGAGACACCCCTATTTTAAACGAGGGCCTGAATGGGGTTAACTGCCTATACTGGCAAACGGCCTTAAAAATAACTGACAAATGACTATTTTTTTACTGACAACTGACAACCAAAAATTAACTGACAACTGACACATTTGGTTTTTGTGGGTCAAACATTGTAAATTTTCTCTAGTAATGATTAATTAGGGCTAACTGACAACTGACAAATGGCCAAAATTTTAACTGACAACTGACATGTAGACCCCCCCCCCCCCCCCATTGAGACCCTCTTAAACGCGGTCAGTTTTCCGGATTAGAAACTGTTTGAGAACTGAGTAGTTTCTAAGCCAGACAATAATTTAACAGCAACTCGTTCAGACTCGTTGTACATTTTACGGGAGAAAATGACTTTTCTGTGCACGTGGTATAATGGACCACTGTTTTTTCTGTCTTTTTCTACCACTACAGAAGTGATGTAGCCACCAAATTCTTTGTTTAGGTGTTCGTTTATTGTTCGTACAATGTTCGTGAGTACTTCGTAAATAATTTAGTCAGGCGTTCTTTGCATTTGTAGCATGTTGTATAAATTCGTTTTCGCGCCTTTTTTTGTGAGTCGAGTTAATGCCGTCATGTTGGGTGGACGTACTTCGATTCGTTATATATATTCGTTCGTCAATAATCGGTAACTAATCTCTAGATGTCTGTAAGCTTTGAATTTGTCCTTTATCTTTATATTCGATGTATTGACATTTATTTGTATTTATTGTAGTAAACCTGCTAGAACAGCTTGAAATGAACTGGAGTTTACGAGGCGAGTCATTAGCGCGGACTTAAAGCGAAATTGGTCGCTAACAAGTGAGCATAGACCTGTAACCGAGAATCGAGAAGCCGCGAGCCGGACCATCCAGCTTTCTTGTGTAATCTATTCCCAAACATTGTTTTCATCCACACTCTGCCGGCCCTCGCCTGCATAGACCATATTGATTTAAACGATTCAAAAGTGTTCTTTTCGAAATTCTTATTCCATGATTTTTTTCAAGAAAACTTACCATCCTCAAAATTGGTTTTGGGCTTCCTGTGGATTTCCCCCGGATTTTGCCTTGTTTATCTCAAATTTGTAGGATGCATATAGCGTTAATTCTAAAGCTGAAATCTTTAAACTTGTATCAAAATAAACTTTACTTATTATATTTACCAGTTCTGTGTGACTTCCTGTCGTCCGATGAATTTTATTTAGAGATGCTACAGGCCATAGTCGAGAACGTCCTTGTCAATATTCATCTACATGAAGGACGTACCCGACTATGAGCTGTAGCATCTCTAAAATGCATCGGACGACAGGAAGAAGTCGTGCTTCAGCATCCGCCATTTTTCAAATTTCTGGCGGGTGCGGCTGCGTTTCAAACTGGTAAGCGGTAAAAGTATTAGTGCCCAGTCCTCGGCTACTTACCATGCTTTGTGTATTGTGTTTTCGCTGTGTGTGTTTTCAGTTTAGTGTATTGTGTTTTCGCTGTGTGTATTGTGTTTTCAGTTAGTGTATTGTGTTTTCGCTGTGTGTGTTTTCAGTTTAGTATATTGTGTTTACGCTGAGTGTGTTGTGTTTTCAGTTAGTGTATTGTGTTTTCGCTGTGTGTATTGTGTTTTCAGTTAGTGTATAGATCCTTTGCATGTGACGTCATCAACATTCTAAAATCTAAACTATTAGATGTATGAAGCTGTTCTTTTAATATGATTTAGATATCGGTATTCTCAGTAATCTTCGAAAAATTTACGTCGATACGGTGATTCGTTTTTGAGTTACAGTACTTTGAATTTTGTGACAGCCCAGGTCAGCGTGTTTCCTAAATGTCAAGGAAATCCATATATTTCGGCCAATTTCAAATTTTAGACTTGATAAACCTTTAAAAGTGATATGTAAAGTGGTTTTAAGTGAATGCTAATCATATTGATGCGAAAAACAGCTTTATTTGTAGAGTACGTTTTTGGCCGCCATCTTGGTGTACTAAAGTGTACACCAACATGGCCGCCGCATACTAATTACACTAAATTGTTCGAATATTATTTGGCCGACAGCTCGGTTACGAAGTACTCAATTGCTCCAAAATTTCAGTCATTTCTATATTTTTACCTGCTCTATACACAGCTTTAAACATATTTTACTAATATAAGTTTTTTCCTGAGGCAATTTTTTTTGTGACGTCAATGCAAACTATCAATTGTGTTTTCGCTGTGTGTATTGTGTTTTGCACTTATGGGCCACCGTAGCTGCTGACTTCTCGTTGAGCAACAGTTTGGTAATCATCCTCAGACGTAATATACGTAATGTGAAGGGGATCAAACAGTTTGTGAGCTTAAATTACGAACCTTAGAGCGGATTTCAATTGAGTGTCGGAAGTGTATTGCTTTTGCATTTACTAAGCTCTCTTATTGGCTGAGAAAGCAAACCAACCAATCAGAATCCAAAGTAAAACCAAACGCAAATTGGTTTTTGTTTTGGTTTGTCATTGGCTCACAGGGGAGCCATTTATGAGTTACTTGTGATTACTTGCTCGTATGATTGGCTGGCTGTGGGTAATTTGCGTTTGGTTTTACTACACTCAACTAAAAACCGCTCTATATTCGCATCCATCGCACACTGCCTCCGCTCTCAAAGGAACCAGCGTTAGGCGGAAATTCCTTGGTTATTTGCTCGTGTGTACACGTACGTCCAAACGCGAGTATCTAGAGACTGTGAACCCGGGGGGGAGGGGGGGGGGGGTACTCCTGTTTGTGACGTATTATGTATGTGCCGCGGGGGTGGGTCAGGGTTTTTACCTGATTTGGGCAGATCAGGGTCAGGATTTGAGTATAATTTGGGTTCTGTCAGGGTCGGTGTTCAGTATTTTTTAGGCAGTTGGGGTTCAGTTTTTTTTAGCTACTATGTCAAAAAAAGACATTCTGTTGCCGTATTTTGATTGCCTGCCCACATGCAAGCACTGAGGTTCCCATACATCGTGACGCCGCTAATTCGTACTTCAGTACTTATCTATGTACTTCATCTGCTGATTTGTTTACCCAATGACACGTCCCGACTTGAAATGTCCCGTATTTTGCATGCAATCCCGGTACGCGGTATACCGGCCGGGGTATATATCCGACCGTGTTTTGAAAACAATTTAAAGAAGGGGCAATCAGGGCTTTTTTCCCCAAAAAGGGAGCAATCAGGGTTTTGGAGCTCGGATTGGGTCAAACAGGGTCAGGGTTTGAGCCTCTTGGCCTCACATACATACCCATTTTTCATCATTTTAAGTACCACCCCCCCCCCCCCCCCCCCCCCCCACCAGTATAGGTTTCTGCTTAAATTTCAAATTTTGCAAGGCCACAACTTAATTTACACAACAGTTATCTATCTCCCTAAAAATTACACAGATGCTAATATGCACTACAAGCCATGGAATTAGTTTTTGCCTCGAGTTTTATTTACCCCTCTGAAAAACCCTCATACGTTCAGTGTCTTCAGTTATCTCGGTATACTGAGCGACTGAGATTTTGTATATTTGTTTGACTTGTCAATACCTTGCCGCCATCTTGAACGCCAACGGGGCACCCATGGCATGCACGATTCGATACAGAGGCCACAATAAAAAAATGATTTCGTTACATTAAATACCTGAAATACCTTGTCCAAACCGCAGATCCTCCCCCCCCCCCCCTCCCCCTCAAAAAAATATATTTCATTATGTACTATTGACGTGACTCGGTTAGGAGGGTTACCCTAGTCATGTAAACCCGGGCTATTTTTGACCCGGGAGCTAGGGTAACCCTAGCGCCTTGCATGTAAACAAGCCCTTAGAAAATACAGTCCTAGGAACCAAACACGTTGCATGGCACTACCCAACACACACTATGACGTAGCTAGCGTCTATATAGCTAATACGAATGCTCACATCTTATTACCGGTAGAGTGGCAACCATGTACAGCTGTTTCGTCCTTGTTAGGACTCATCAGCATGGCATAGCCCCGGCCAAGACCGTCAGCCTCACTATAGATCATAGGCCTCAGAATCTGGTTACTCTAGCGGCGAGCTCGAAAGCTGCTTTAAACCCCAGCCACCACGCTACACGTGTGGGAGCTAGAGATGTGAACAAGCGCTATAGCAATGTGGATCTCTCCGAAGAGGATCTGGTATGCAAAATGGAAATGGCACGGCCAAATCCGAAATTATAAACCAAACACGTTGAGGTCAAAATATAACACTGTATAAATGATACATTCCCGCTATGTCCCGGGGGTCGGGGGCCGGAATTTCAACTGACTAGTGCATTACGTCCAATATTTCCTGGAACAACCACGGTTGGCTTTCTTATTAATCTTGTCTACATTCTCTCGGTTTCATCAAGCGCACTTGCGGTTTCCATACTAACATCTCTGCTAAAAAGCTTCTCTACCTTTCACTACTAAACATACGTTGTATAGTGCACTTTTCTGCTATACATACGTTGTATAGTACACTTTTCTGGTGGTAAAAATGTTTAAGGTCGAATGAAGTACGAAATAAGTTGTAAATGCTACCCGGTTCCTACGGCAGTTATTCATTATAACCAGGGGATACGTTTTTAAAGTAAATTATCAATTTGATTGAAACGCAGTAGTTCACTATCTTGTACGAGAAATTTAACAAAAGAACCAGCTAGAGCTTATGGTTCAATAAAGGATTTCAAATTCAATGTGCCCCAGTTAACTTTCTAATTTACGAAGAAAACTAGCAGCCTAATTTTCCGCCTGATAATGCTGTATTTTAAGGTCAAGTTCTTCACCCTCCGGTTATCGGTGAGGTTAGATCTCAGTGAAAGGAAACAAGTTCAAGTCACTAAGTTCTTGAAAGTTACTTTTGTTCGACGAGGTTTTTGTTCAATATGGAAATTTCAGTTCAGTGAAATCACCGCCTAGATATTATCGTCCAAGTTCACTTTCTGTGGTACTCGAAATCTAGTCTAAATAATGATTAAGCGAATAACATGAACGCAAACTAAAGACAGGCAATAGGAGGAAGAAGACTAACGAAAACTGAAATGAGTGAACGACTCTACCATGTGTTCGGCTAGGATTAAGCGCATAACATGAACACAAAACTAAAGACAGGCATGCAATGAATTCAAAACGATTCTTGATTTTCAATATGTATTTCGTGAAAATTGATATTTACAAGACAGTGCAATGTGTAAGTAGTATAGTCGGTATTAAAATGATACCACTTTTTCTTGCACAACAAAACTCAAAAGTCGAATTCAGAAATTCACTTTTGAGTTTTCTTGTGCAACAAAAAGTTGTATCATTTTAATACCGACTATACTACTAGGTGGGGTACTAAGGGTCATTCAAAGTGTCACTAGACATTCTTGTACATAAAATCCAACTCGATAATCCTATTAGAGATATGATTACATATAGTTATATCGCCGCAACATCCTTACACATAAAATCCAAATTTGAGTATCTGTTAAAGCTATCGTAACGTATAGTTGTATCGAAGGGAGAATGGTGAGACCACGTAGTGAACCACTTCCACGTAGTCTAGCTCGAGAGGCAGGTGCTATTCTAGAGGAGAGAGATGGAATGCTCGAGGGAGTGGAGATAGGTCGCCGTACTATTCGATGGCGCTTCTTCCAAGGTGTGGCAGGAGATTTGACCCCTAGGATCATGGAAAAGTTAGTTGCAAATGTAACCACCAGCTTTTACCTGCGCTACAGCTACACCTATCGCATTCGGAATGTCAACGACGGCCGCGTGATTCTATTCTCCAAGACTGTCCCAGGCTCTCCATGGGTGAACATCCTAGGAGACGCAGAAGAGTGGATCAATAGCAAGGAGACAGCTCGTTTGAATCCCGACAACATTAGTCGACCAAATACCCAATGGGCCTTCATTCGTTGGATCTACGTAGATGTAAAAGTTGTGATCGATCGTCAGCTTTTGTTGGGAACAGGTCCACTGCCTCAATGGCTTCGCCAGAAAAAAGGAATGATTGCCCTTGATCGATATGGTGACAATCTATGTCTTTGGCGCTGCCTTGCCATGCATGAAGGAGCACGAATAGATAGGTGTTGCGTCAAAGCTCGAAAACTTGCCCAAGCCTTCTATCGTCTGACAGCGCCCACACAAGACGTTCCCAGAACTTCCTTAGACCAGCTGGAGGAAGTCGAGTTGCACTTTAGAATCGGTATTCGGGTGTACGAACCTACGGAGGATGGCGCTTGGCATCTGATGCGACATGCAGCTCACTACAAGCATACGATGACGATTGGGATATACGAAGGACATGCCTTCTATATCAAGGACATCAAAAAGCTAGGGCACATCTACATATGTAATGACTGTAAGCAACGGTTTACACAGGCTTGCACCCTTCAACGCCATGCGAATCGTTGCAGTCGTGGAGAAACAAAGATAGTTTGCCCTGGAAAAGTAATCACAGTACCTCAGTCGGCATACGAAAAAGCCTTCTGGCCAGAGAGCACAGCCAGCAAAGTCGCTTTATGCTGGTTGGAACGCGAAACCAAAAGGATTGGACAACACATTCATCATGCAGCTTGTGGGCATGGTGGAGAGCATTGGATAGAAGGAGCGCCGGTCGACGGCTACGAACCTTTTTCGAAAACCATCTTCCAATTTCATGGATGCTATTTCCATGGCTGCCCGAAATGCTTCCCTAGGGAAAGGAGGCTCTATCTCAAGACCTGTGAAAGAACGGCAAAGCTACAAGGAGCTGGTTATACAGTAGTGGAAGCTTGGGGCTGCTCCACAAAGAAGAAAAACAAACCGGTCCCCACACCAACACAAACTGTCTACCCACACTTCATAGTTTACGATTTCGAAGCCTATCTCGACACGACAAAAGGAAGACAACCAACAGACCACCTGACCATCGAAAACGTCCATGTCCCAATATCAGTATCAATTGCCGACACGTACGATCGAAAGCCAACCCACATCTGTCGACGCAATCCAAAAGAACTCATCAAAGCCTTTGTCAAAGAACTCCAGCAAAGAGCAGAGACAATCCAAGGAGCTATGGAAAGATGGTTTTGGCTTGATTCACCCAAATTCTCCTTTTACACCCTACCAAAGAGTCAACAAGCGAAGATCAACGAATGGATCTATCAAGTTCCAGTGTTGGGATTCAACTCTGGCAGGTATGATCTCAACCTGATCAGGGAGCACTTTGTAGGAACCGTTGCCGACACATGCAAGAAAGTCAGAGTAGCAAAGAAAGCCAACACCACTATGTTTCTATTGACTCCAGATTTCCGTTTCCTAGATGTGATTAACTACCTTGGACCTGGAACTTCCTACGAAAGGTGGGTCAAGGCATATGGATGTGAATCGCAAAAGAGTTTCTTCCCATATGAGTGGTTCGATTCTCCCAACAAGTTGGATCACATTGGATTACCAGACTATCCAGAGTGGGGTTCGAAGTTGAAAAGAGAACACCTACTATCTAGGGAAGAGTTCGAAGACTGCAAGCGCACCTTTCTCGACAAGGGAATGGAGACCTTTGCTGACTGGCTACGATACTATAACAACTTAGATGTAGTTCCATTTATAGAGGCATTAGAAAAGATGCGCGATTTCTATCACGATAAAGGAGTAGACATGCTGAAAGACGCAGTGTCCATTCCAGGAGTCTCACTACAGTTCCTACTTCGAGGTAGTGTAGAAAGGGGAGCTGAGATGTACGCTCCAAGTAAGGAAGCCTACCACATGCTGAAAGACGCTGTCGTGGGAGGTCCAAGCATAGTGTTCACCAGACTCCACGAATCAGGAGTGACTAAGATTCGTAGTCATCAGGGAGGAACTAAGACTTGTCGTAAGATTCTTGGATACGATGCCAACGCCTTATATCTTTCTACCATGGAGCTTGAAATGCCTTGTGGAAAAGAAGAGGTCATTCACTACGATGAGCCAGGTCTAGAAGCCGAAGGATTTGTCGAATGTCTACAAAAGGGTGCGTGGTTTGGATATGCAGAAGTAGACATTGAGATACCAAAGAAATTGTGGAAGAAATTTGAGGAGATGCCACCCTTTTTCTACAACAAGAAAATCCCCAAGGAAGCAATTCCTCCACAAATGTTGGCCTACCTCACAAAGACAGGTAGAAAGCTCAGCGAGGAAACGAAGCTAGTTGGGAGTCTCTCTGGAAAGAAGTTGCTCCTCTATGAGCCTCTATTACGTTGGTATGTAGATCATGGCGCAGTGATCACTGCTGTCTACCGTACAATAGAATACGAACCCAAAGAAATCTTCGGTTGGTTCGTAGACCAGGTCACCGAGGCACGTCGTATGGGAGATGAAGACAAAGGTGAGGCTTTGTTGGCAGATGTGTTCAAACTACTGGGAAACAGCGCTTATGGAAAGTTGCTCGAAGACTTGGGACGCCAAACGAAGGTCACCTATACAAAAGATGAGAAGGTTGTGGACAAGGCATTGCGAAGCGTTTGGTTCGAAGACCTGGAAGAGATTGGCGAGGCATACGAACTCGAGAGTAGGAAGGACCAGATCCGAATCAAACGCCCTTTCCAAGTAGGTATCGCTGTGTACCAGCTCGCAAAGCTGCGTATGCTTGAGTTCTACTACGACTTCATCGACAAGTACATCGATCGCAATGATTTCGAGTATATACAGATGGACACAGACAGTGCCTACATTGCCATCTCTGGAAATAGTCTCGATGAAGTTGTACGACTGGAACTACGAGAGGATTTCGAAGCCGAAAGGAAGGAATGGCTAGCTTGGGACGAACGGAGTAGTCGTACGCCAGGACTCTTCAAACTCGAATTCGAAGGACAGCGAGCCATTGCCCTATGCTCGAAAGCCTACTACGTCGATACGGGTGGCAGCAAGAAGTATTCCGCTAAAGGTATGTCTAGGCGTCACAACGATATTACGTGGGATCGATTCAAAGCAGCCCTCCAGGGTGATATCGACATGGCGGAAAACCGAGGCTTCCGACTATCGCCAGAAGGCATAGCAACCTACAAACAACGGAAGCTTGGTCTATCGGCTTACTACGACAAAAGACGCGTTCTTCCCGATGGAATCCACACCGAGCCAATAGAGTACGCTGTTTAGCGTCTAGGTACAAACAGAATTCCTTTTGGTGGTAGTTCTGTATCCCTAGGAACGACTTGTAGCTCTTCACGAACGAATCCACGTTTGGGTGCGTCCTTCTCCTTCGCAAGGTAGTAAAGCACAGGCTGTCCCGAAGATACTACACTTCGCGAAATGGTGTATATCTGCAAACTCCACACAGGATCAGTAGCTCTACGTTTTTCACCTCCTTCCAATTCTCCTGGTGCATAAAGATATCGAACTAGAACGTCGAATGGTAGACGCTCTTCTCTCAATCCAACGGTGCGCGAATACGTAGGAGTCTTCAGATCTACTTGTTGCGCCACTACAGAATTCGAAGGCTCTTTACCAGTCAACCGAGTCACCTCACTGTTCATGGCTTTGATAACCATTGGTAAACGAATTACCCATTCTCTACTACGCTCATCTGATCCTTCCGAAGTAAGCACCATCTCTTGTGCATATTGATAGCCAAACAATCTCTCAGCTAGAGTCCTATTTGCTCTTTCAACAAAACTTTGCGCTCTATGATTACCAGCCTCACCTCGTTGAACTTTCGTACCATGTAGTTCTAGCGTTTCAGACATACGTCCCATGAATTCTCTACCAGGATCTACTTGCAAGGTCTTTGGCCATTCTAGTGGACTACGTTTATAGATTCGTTCGAATGCCGCAGAAACTTCACCACTATCTTTAGATGCCAAAGGTTCGGCTTCTTTGTATCGAGAAGCTACGTCGATTACCACTAATGCATACTTATATAGTTTCCTTCCACGTCCAGGACGATCGTGTGGTAGAAATATCAAATCAGCTTGGTGGACTTCATTTGGTTTCGATACAGTCCAATGTGGTCGTGGAATGTGTTTTGGTGGTGGTAGATATATTTGCCACATAGATTGCTTTTCCAACCAACTCCTAGCTACGTCTTCTGATTCTTTCGCTGCTACGGATAGCTTGCCAATTGCAGTGTGACCTTTCCAATAGCCCATAGGCCCATAGAAGATATTCGCAAGTTTAGAATCCATCATACATCTATACATTCTAACCTTCAACAGATGAAAAAAAAAAAAAAAAGGAAGAATGAAGAAAGTCGTTGCGTGACCCTCTTCATTCTTCCTTTTTTCCGTTTTTTTTTTTACTAGTAGCTTAGGGTAACTTACTAGTAGCTTAGGGTAACTTACTAGTAGCTTAGGGTAACTTACTAGTAGCTTAGGGTAACTTACTAGTAGCTTAGGGTAACTTACTAGTAGCTTAGGGTAACTTACTAGTAGCTTAGGGTAACTTACTAGTAGCTTAGGGTAACTTACTAGTAGCTTAGGGTAACTTACTAGTAGCTTAGGGTAACTTACTAGTAGCTTAGGGTAACTTACTAGTAGCTTAGGGTAACTTACTAGTAGTATCTATATCCATTTACTAATAGCGTATCCAACGCCTAGCATTCCACCACCAACGTAGAGCAGCTCACCAGTCTTCTGATTGTTTGAGGGTTGGTAGTAGTCAGATAAGTGGGGTTCTTTCATCTCTTTGAGCCGTTTTAGCGCCTTACGTAACCTATCGGATCGTACTAAGGCTTCGTTGGTATCTCTTTGATCGTTGTGTGCTTTGCGTTCAAGGGCTCCCTGCTCTTGTGCATAGTCATATAAGCTTTGACGTTTGATTCTATACGCTTTCATTTCACGTTCTAGTTTTTCGGTGGCCCTATCGTGTCTCTCTCGTTCTGCATCTACATTACTACCCTTTCCAAACATTCTAGCTAGTATGCCACCACCAGTAAATGCCGTCGCATTCAAAACAGCGCCGAAGATCGACATACCTATTGCTGCTAGTGCCATTATGGTTTGGTCTTTTCTTTTTCTTTCTCAAGTTGTTTCTCAAGATATTCCTTTGCGTATAAGCTACCAAGTATCACGGCAGTCCACTTTGCGTAATTCACTATGGAAGAAGAAGGATCGCTAAGCATAGATTCCTTGGTAGTCTTTTTTACGATCCACCCAATACCAGCAGCGAGTCCAACGATTTTGACTGCATCGGTTGCCGTCTTCGTCAATTCCTTCTCCATCTAGATATATACTACTATGGTCTCGAGTCTTTAAGTGTTACTCCATGTCTAGTGCCGTTGGCTTTGCCGGAGCTGCAGGTTGTGTCGTGCTAACGGCAGCAGCTCGCGTGTTTCCATCTACATACTTCTTGTACGCAAAGTACGTGCCAAACAATGTAGCGCCAGTACCGATGACTGCGAGAATAGTCAGGTTTTCGATCCGACCTTTCTCTACGTCGACTTCTTTGCATGATTCGCTTTCGCGCGTCAACTCTCTCTTCTGAGATTCTCTAGCGAGCTTGTTGCTTAATGCTAGTGCCTTTCCGGCTGCGACGCGCTTTGGGTTTTTTACCTTAGTTGGTACAGTCGTTGGAGGATTCGCAGTTATCTGATCCTCCATCTTGATTCGATATAGTGGTTATATGTGGAGGTTCAACAGTTGTTCCAGGAATGACTACGTGACCAGATATGTGGAATAGGACGCTAGCTAGAGCTACAAGGCGACCTGCTTTGAGCGATAGTAGGCCAGTCGCAGCACTGATTTCGTTGCGGACTAGGGGGTCTTCTTGTAGGTCCTTGATCAGTGCTTCTTGAGAATCTATTGGTATTAGGTAGGCAACTAGGCGGGTAGCTAGACGTGTCACACCGTCGACTAAGCCTTTCGTTACTTGCTGAGCTAGGACGGCCTGATACCTCCTATACAACTTGTCTATTTCTTTCTCAGGAAGTCTAGAGATGTCTCCTAGAGAAAAGTTCTTACCTAAGTATTCTTTCGTTACGCCTGTTGCGGCTAAGATCGAAAATGATTCACGATTGTCCGATGCAACGTCTAGGTTGGTTGGTGGTGGGCCTGTTACATCCTCACCGAATATCTCGAGTAGTTCTTTATCCATGATAATATGTTGTAGGTGCTGGGAGCTCTAACACTACCTCGAAAGGATGGCGGAGACAGAAGCACATGCGAGCGAACTTATGGGATCCAAGTATCATTCGTAACTCTTTACATTCTTGCGAGCCTCCATAATCCTCAAATATCCTTTTACCATCTACGGCCGATGCTGTATGGAATGCTACTACGATAGCTACGTTCTCACGGAAGGGTTTACATATGCTCGTTAGTTGTTGGGACAGCACCCAAACGGAAATCCCTATATGTCGTGCAGAAAAGGCTAAGTCCACTAGCTTGTCAGTTCGTTTCTTGTCAGTTCGTTTCTTGACGTCCTTCGATGCGGCGCAATCATCGAGAATCAATAGAGTATTGGTACCTGACCAAAATGTTGTGCAAATACTCAAAGTAGCATCGATGGCATCCTGCGGTGGTGACATGACGAAGAAACGAGGATCTCGATTTGCAAATCCACGATAAGTTTTGTTGTGGGCATACGTAGGACAAATCAGTACTATGTAATCGAACTTACCACGAAACGATCCACGAAGTTGTTCTATGAGAAACGCAGTCTTCCCACAATTCGTCGGACCGACTATGAGTGCGTTGAAAGGTATGTGCTCTACGAGAGAATCCATCAGTATAATATACTCTGCAGAGATCTGTTCAATATCGTGACCTGAGCATCCGCAAGGACATAGATGTGCATTTTCACATTTCCACTTCCCTTTGCAGTTCTATGTATGCGAATGTCGATGTCCTTTCCACTGCCGGTTTGTGCCAAGCCATCACCATGAACGGTGGAATCTTTTGCTGTGCGACAATCGATTAGAATAGAGAATCTATTTTCAAAGAACTTCTTTGGAGTCATAGAAGTATTGGGTGTACCAAACCAGCTTCTTGCAGCCTCCCAGAAATCTAGAGGAAGCATGCCGCTTGGAAAGAGTCTGTTGGGAATCCCATTGACATCTACTTCTACCTTCAAGATATCTGGATTCGAGAATGCTTCACTATCTCGCGTGCCAATGGTAGGTGGATCTATGAATAGTAGAAGCAGTCCAGCAAAGGATCGTCGTGGAACATTGATGTTTTGAGATATCAAAGTATCGGACGTTTTAGCGATATCTACTGTTTTGAAGTGAACAGCGTAGTTGTATAGGAATGCAGTACCTATTTCATATTTGTGAAGTGCACTACTAGCCAGCGTTTCGTTCCTGATTGCTTCGTATTCTAGTTGGATGTTAGTAAGTTGGTACGTACCTATCTTCGTAGTATCCGATCCAATTACTACCTCGTTGGCAGACGCTAGAGTCAACTCGAACGTAATGGTACTTTCTAAGGCGTGTGGATATAGAACTCCATGTTGTGTCAGAATGTCAACATCTAAGGGAATCCTATACTTAGAACCACATGCAGTTAGGAGCGCATTGTCTGCAGCAGATGAAGTACTTGCGTCACCAGCTTTCGATCGTAGCTTATTCAAGTTCTCTGATTGAATGCCTTGTTGTATTCTAGACTCTCTCTCCTGCGTAGATAGGTATACGTCGGAGTATGTTTGTAGAAGGTCTGGCCTAACAAGGTCTTCTACTGTTTCAGCTCCCATCCTACAGATTCTACGCATGACCAAACAGCGTCCAACGTTCGAAACGACTCTGTTATTCGCATGTCCACCAGATAGTACGATGTCGCCCAATAGCGCTAAGCTACCAGGTACTAGTACTACATCTTCTGCTAGCTTTGGGACTTCTACGTATAGAGTCTCACCTGGATTGGCAGACGATCGAGTGAAAGTTTTCCTATACAAGTCTCGTGGAGCCTTGAGTGCATGAGGCTCTCTTCGTACTTGTGTGGGATCCAATGTTAACGAGATCATGTTGAATATAACTATATATGTAGATATGTTTAACATGGCCTCTGAGGGTAGGTATGATGAAAGAACTGATGAAGCTGAAAGAGGAAGAGACTACGACAACGATGATACTGTCAATGAAGAAGCACGGAAATTGGCGTCAGACTCTACGAATGTGGATCCGAGTGAATCATTAAACCTGAAAACTAGACGCGACTTCGCCAAGGAAGGTGCTCGACCAAAGAATCGGGAAACCTCGTTTACCGTAGAAGATAACGATTACTTCGACGAACTCGTTGCGGAGGATGAGGATAGAATCAAACATCCGAAATTTAGCGATCGCCACGTAGTCTTCAAAACAGGCACATCGGATGAAATGAAACAAATGCTATTCGATACTGTATGGAAACACTATGTGGATGTAGGGATTCGTGGAGGAGTCCTTGAGATAACTGGAATATGGGAGGCCAATAAGGAACTGGCTAGAATCTATCTTCACGTACTTGGAAGTAAAGAGAAGCCCATACCTTTGACCACAGTGAAGGGTGAAAGATATCAAAGTATGGGTAAAGATCTCAAATTTGCCCTAGGTCCTACAGATGCAGAAAGAGAAGACCAAGTCATCCAAGGTCAAGAAAAGGCCGCCGAACATCTCAAAGTAGAAGATAGCATACTTCAAGACCTAACGTCAACTGAGGATCAGAAGGAAGCGGCTAAGAAAGAGAAAGTACACATCCATAACGAAATAGAATTACTTGAACGTCAAGAGGGAGCCATACTAGAACGTATGTCGCTACGTGAAAGGATCAAATACATTTTCAGAAAGCATGGAATGACCGTTCTTGCAGTGGTAACTTCCGTTGGCGCCATCATTAGTACGATAGTTTCCCTGTTGTCGAGATCCGTACCGAAACCAGTAAAGGGTGGTATTGATAAAGCAGCAGATGCAGTAAAGAAGGGATTGCAAACGACTGGGGGGTTGTTGAAAGAAATGGGAAAGAAACTTGGACAGATCCTACCTGGAATGATTGGATCGATTGCGAGTTTCATATTTACCATGGCTGGTAAAGCTCTGGGAGTACTAGCGCAGAACGTTTGGTTATTCATCGTAGCAATAGTGGTGATCACGATAGAGCAATACAAACGACGTTAACGAAACAACATCCATGCAATTCCAGCTGCGGCAATGGCTGTCACTGCGAGATTAATCTCATGTTGTGGGGCAGCCTTTTGTACGGGATCTTGTTTCTTGTGCGTGACAGCTTTTAGTACAGGATCTTGTTTCTTGTGCGTCTCGAGAGGCTGCACCAATTTCTTATCTGGTGGTCCTTTCATAGGAAGAGGTGAGCGTTCGTTAACTTCTGCATTGATGTCGTTAGTGCCTAGCACCATACCTTTATGAGCTTTTGGGATTGGATTCTTATAGCCATCTTTCTCACTAAGATAGTACAATAGATCGCTTGGCAGTAATCGCACGTCTACAGCTGTTGCTAGATCGAGCCTCTTATGCGTCGTCGTTATAGCAGTACGATAGTTATCATAACTTAACTTTAAGTCGTTTACGAGAATAGCTTCTTCAACCAAGCTCTTAAACTTTTCTTTGACGTTATGGCTATGTATGATGGATTCGTTCAAGTCAGCTTGAGCACCAAGCATGCAATATCCAAAAGCCTCGACAGATCTACTCAACCTACCCAATCCAGAATCTGTCAAACCCTTTCCAATTGGTGGTGTAAACCAATTGTATTGCTTTCCTTCATGTTCATCGTTCCTAATGAAGGCCACAATATTGCCCTGATCCTCCTTACCTCCTTGGTCTGCAAATAAATTATTTTTCTGAGGCCATGTGGTTGCACCTTTGTCATAGCTTCGGTCTCCATGGACGTTTACGTATCCTCTCCAACCTGGGTACAAAAGGAATATATCTCCTAGTCCATTATTCCTACCTCCGTGCCATCGGAAATCTGGTGTTCTAGATATACCAAATTCGATGCACAATTTCTCAAGAGCTGATTTGTTATAGGGGTTATCCATTTGCTTGAAATTAGAGTTACCAGGTAAAGGAACTCCATGAGTACCACCAAGTTCACGTAGAATTCTTCGTATCGTGAAATAAACGTGAAATCGTAGGAACCCCTGAACGACTGGTGGATACGTTTTGAAAATAGGATCAAACAATGACACTCCACATCCAGAAGTCGCACACCATGTTGCGAAATTCAATTGTTGAGGCCAATATTTGAAATCCGGACCATGTAACCAATGGTAGGACTCATTTGATTTCGTATGCTTTATGACGGTCTCCTTGAATATGTTTCGAACGCCTGCTTTGAACTTTTTCTTTGGGGTGCCATATATCAATAGATTAGTGAGATCAATATCTTGTGCCAGTTCAGTAGAAGGAACTGCTGTAATAGGATACTTCGCACTCCTGTCTAGGGTCAACGTAGATGGGAAACCTTTATGCACATCCCACAACGCATTATCGATGCGTCCTTGAGTGGCTGCAGGTAGCTTGGAGACATCATTACCGTAAACGACATAGCTAGAATCTCCATCTCGAAACCAAATACTCGTCGAATATTTGCCTGGACCGTTCACTTCCGTAGAGACATAGAACTTGTGAAGATCCGCATGTGGGTATCGTTTCTTGAACTTTGCTAATAGATCTGCATTCAACGTTGCGATCTCTCTACTTTCCAACACCCCCTCATAAACTGTTTTGGTGCCAAGGGCTAGGTCAAGCGCCTTGCCTGCGCGCCCATGCAAGACCCTTAGCTGACCTCCACCTGCCTTCGTAGGGAGGCCTGCATCTGTGAACACCTGGTAGGTTTCCCCGTGAAAGAATAAATTAATGTTCCACACCCCATCCCGACCCACGAAAGAGTCGAACCATCCGGTTACAGCCTTTGGAAATAGGTACTTGAACTGCCGCCATGCGTCTGTCATGTTGAAGCTATACGTATATATAGTTATACCTTCAACATATAAGATGGTTCTCTTATATATCACCACAACATCGGCTGACCATACTGTCTACTTCGACGACCCTATTCTTATACGGAACATTTCACTAGTCGAGGTCACTTTCGAGAATAGCTGGTGGAACCTAGAAACGGAGGCTACGTTCGAGTGGGATACCGGAGGCTTAGGGTTCCCATACAAAATCTATCCGGGGTCTCATAACATACGTAAACTCCAGGCCTTCTTCAATGAAGCTATGTCGAATAAAGTCGTAAGCTTCATAAATAGAAGCGGTAAGAGGGATTGGATCCTAAAGGTTCAGAAAACAATCAAGTTCAGTAAGAATCTCTGCGAACTATTGGGTATCGAAGGAAATGAAGATGTGGAGGGAAACGTATCGCTAAAAATTGGACACTACGATCTGGTGATCAAAGATATCAACACAATGTATGTATACTGCGATGTGGTAGATTCCAATTTCTCGCTACTAGAGGGAAAGCGATCGAATGTACTGGCTAGCTTTAAAGTACGAGGCAGCTGGTTTGACGTAAATACGTATTCTACAACACCCCCACTACCTGTCCGAGCTCCAGGGACAATGCAAAGCAGCCTTCGCCTTACGATTCGTGATGAGAAAGGCAACGTGGTAGACTTCCATGGTCGCCCGATACGATACGTGTTGAAGCTTGAGTAAGTTATATGTATAACGTACAATGGAAGGCGACTCGATTCAACCGTTTCCCTCAGCACCAAGTATCTATCCACAGATTGTTAGTGACACTGGAAAGAACTTTAGACTGCAAACGATCCGAGACACGCTTTCGGACATAGAAGTTCAAGAAAGGCACTACGAAGGTGTGCGCAAGAAATATGCACGTTCTCAAGGAATAGTTCATGGCATCGCAGTGGTAACTGGAGGTCTATCTGTGATCTTATCTGGATCTGGATTGGGCGCAGCGTTGACTGGGGTTGGAATAGTGATTGGTCTACCACTTGGAGTTATTGGTGGACTATGTGGATTAATTTCAGCATCTACGACCCTTGGAGCTAAGAAGTTAGGAACGAAGGTTTCTAAGCATGAAAAGACAACTATGTTGGCAAAGGCGAAAATCAATACGATTCGTGATCTAGTATCGAAGGCACTACGTGATGAAAACGTATCCGACTCCGAATACAGTCTCATCCTGAACGAAGCGAATAAGTATGAGATCATGAGATCTGAAATTCGTCGTGAGACTTCCATAGGTGAAAAAAGTCCGGATCGGGTTCGAGCCGAACTCAAACAAGAACTGCAAAAGGAAATGCGAGAAAAACTTGGAATGTAAGAATCAACGTTTCCTATGAAAGGAACGAACATGGCTCTCACTTTCACTTTGCCAAGTCCTACTGCTAGTTAGCCCATGCTTAGTGTAGATTGGTTCGAAGTGGGAATGGTAAGAAGACAACTCCTTGACAAAACGCTTGACCGCATTTCCAAATATGTCACATCGTTTAACGACATCTTTAAGAGACATAGACGATCCTAAGCGACGTAGCACCTCGTAACTTGCTCCAACGACTTTCGTCTTAAGTATTGATTTGGGACCTATATTGTTTTCCATTGCCGTAGTAACGACCTCGTGGACTATTTGTTGAACGTCCCTAGGTACTCCTACAAGATCTAATTGTAGGAAAGTCGTTGCAATGTGAGGAACTATGCGCTCGGCATCCAAGTCTACATCAATCTTATCGTCGTCACACAGAGAACGTATGAAGACCTCTCCACTATGGATGCCTTCGTTTCTTAGTTGCATGAAGCGAGCAACCTCACCTTTAGATCGTACGAATCCACATTGTATGCATGCATGGTAGAGTAGAGCAGCTAAAATATTTTTCTTAGCATCACTACGCTTGAGACAAACTTTCATTACTTGGGTAAATGCGTTGGCTACGATTTCTAACGCGTTCATAGGGAACGATAGGTCATAACTTTGTTTGTAAATAGTGTTGTATGCTCGTAGTTCTTGTAGGAGCGTTCGTCGTTTCAGTTCTATGTCATCATCGCTTTGCTTTGGTTTTGCGCGGTCTAGATCACTTTGATACTTAAACCCGTCCGGACCTACTATACGCAGTCGAGTAGTAATAATATCGATCTTAGTTTCTTCACATGGTTCAACCTCGGAAACAAGACCACAGGTGGGACATACGAATTCCGTTCCTTGTATTTCAAAGGGACAGAGACAATCAGGACATGTTTCACTGGCGTTAATATGTTCCACTTGTGGTTTGATATTCAGGCTTCTACAAATTCCAGGACCAAACAATCTGATTAGCTCGTCCATGGTACAACTATAGATGTCGTACGTTCAATAGAAAAAAAAAAAGGAAGAATGAAGAGGGCCACGCAACGACCTTCTTCATTCTTCCTTTTTTCTTTTTTCGTGGCTATTCCTAAGCGTCCTTCTCGTTCCTCAAGGCAGCCAACACCTCGTTGAGCGCATGGTTGAGAGACTCTCCGAGACCTTCCACTGGTTCCAGCACTCTTGATTCAGCGGGCAATGCTACCTCCGGTTCCACCATGTTTGGCTCCTCCTTTCTTGGATCCTCTAGCTTCTTGCTGGACTTCTTAGCGCGTCTTATATAGACACCGGAAGACTTCACCTTGATGGTAAGACGGTCGCATCCTGAGCAAAGCTCGTAATCAGTACGACATCCTTTACCGCACTTCGAGCATGGTACATATGGGGCACAGCCTTTTGAGATTTGGTAGTTATGCTGGGAACAGAACTTCGTTGTCTTCGAAATCCTCTTTGGGCATTTCAAGTCCTTCCCTCTCATCAACCAATCACAAGTTATTGCGGTGTCTACGTTCGAGTCCTTCTTCGACATGTTTGATCTGTATGGTGTTAATGTGTACTAAGATGACAACGAATGCTAATATCGTGGAATAAAGAATATATACTAATACCATTCGGTGGTAATATACAGTATAATAATCATTCCTTTAACAGATACTCAAGTTTGGATTTATGTACAAGAATGTCTAGTGACCAAAAAAAAGAAGAATGAAGAGAGTCACGCAACGACTTCCTTCATTCTTCTTTTTTTTTTTTTTTCATTACCTACGTTCACTCATCTTCTGCAGCTGTGTCCACACTGGCACTATGCTTAGTATTGGCGGCATAAACGTCTTGTTGATCATACCTATTCCTCTTCGAGGGTTGTTGTATTATGTCGATCTCAATATCTAGTGGGTAGGAAAGTCCCATACTACTTGCACAAATACTTGAGGCATTGCAAATACCATCGTGAATGGAACCTGGTAGAATGAGTTTGCTTATGTTGTCGATGTTAAGACCGTTAGAGCTCTCATCAACGAGAGGTTCGTACTTAGTGTTGTCCCCATCAGCGTACGATTTACTTTTGTCAAAGAATTGTCCATTAGGCATTCCAGTCTTGTAATCACATTTCATTCGCATCCTCATCATGGGATTGGGTAAGCGGCATCCAGCATTGGTAGTAGAATTTGTGGAAATGAACCTTTGTACCATTGAAACCACCTTGGTATTGGGAACAACGATGGCGTCGTGTGGACTGCGTTTCCGTGGATTACGCATACAGACCTTCTCGTTTTCGATTAGTTTGCTTATTTCACTTTCAAAGGCCTCATCAAGGTATTCTACTAACTTGAATGTAGGACTCAACTTTTCATCTGCAGGAAGGTCCAATTCTCCCTTGTCATTTTGCTTAATTGTGATTCCATCTGCCTCCATAGGTATGATGGCATTCCACTTTTGAAACTGGAGGCAAGGATGTCTATCCCGTTTCTTGCCTGCATCTTGTTCGTTGTGTGGTGCTATCTTTCCCACGTGCTTTTCCCCTTCGAACCGAAAGACCGCAGGATGAGGTCCATCGCCAATGTCAAAGAATACGGAAATATACTTGCATCCGTTAGGTCCGTTCCTAGGCTTGGTCCAGTCGAACGATATGATGGATCCATGGGATTGTCCATCTTCTTTGGTCCTTTCTAATGCTTTGATCACATCGCCTACGTTGAAAAGCTTTGAACTCGCCATTTTCTCTTCGATATAACTATACGTTAGGATAGCTTTAACAGATACTCGAGTTTGGATTTTATGTGTAAGGATGTTGCGGCGATATAACTATATGTAATCATATCTCTAATAGGATTATCGAGTTGGATTTTATGTACAAGAATGTCTAGTGACACTTTGAATGACCCTTAGTACCCCACCTAGTAGTATAGTCGGTATTAAAATGATACAACTTTTTGTTGCACAAGAAAACTCAAAAGTGAATTTCTGAATTCGACTTTTGAGTTTTGTTGTGCAAGAAAAAGTGGTATCATTTTAATACCGACTATACTACTGTGTACTAGTTGTATGTGTTACGATATGAACTTACCTTAAATACGTGGCATGGCCATCATCCCTTACGATACCCTTGATGACTTCCATGGTCAGATTATGCATTCCTTGAACTGTCGATGGCATGATCAGACACTTGAATTCTGTGAAGGATATATCGTTGGTGTATCGTCATCATTAATTTTTAGAACGCGCAGGACTACACCAGACCAGCAAACATGGTAAATAAGTTGAAAATGATGTTTAGTATATAGGATTGAAATTAATGTTCGACTAGGCCTATGGAGTTTCTGGTTGAAAGAAATACGAGATACTCGTGGTGGAACGTAGAACGCGTATGTTCCTAGTTAATTATCTTGTACGACATGGTTAACAAAGAACCAGAGCTTAATATCCCGGGGGGGGGGGGTACTCCTGTTTGTGACGTATTACTGATGTATGTGCCGCCCAGGTGGGTCAGGGTTTTGAGCTCAGTTTGGGCAGGTAGGGTCAGGGTTTTGACCTGATTTGGGCAGATCAGGGTCAGGATTTGAGTATAATTTGGGTGCAGTCAGGGTCGGGGTTCAGTATTTTTTAGGCAGTTAATTTTTTTTAGCTACTATGTCAAAAAAAGACCTTCTGTTGCCGCATTTTTATCGCCTGCCCACATGCAAGCACTGAGGTTCCCATACATCGTGACGCCGCTAATTTTATCTATGTACTTCATCTGCTGATTTGTTTACCCAATGCCACGTCCCGACTTGAAATGTTCCGTATTTTGCATGCAATCCCGGTACGCGGTATACCGGCCGGGATAAATATCCGACCGTGTTTTGAAAACAATTTAAAGAAGGGGCAATCAGGTTTTTTTTCTCCAAAAAGTGGGCAATCAGGGTTTTGGAGCTCGGATTGGGTCAAACAGGGTCAGGGTTTGAGCCTCTTGGCCTCACATACATACCCATTTTTCATGTAAGTACCCCCCCCCCCCCCCCCGGCTTAATATGTGTGTTGTTCAATAAAGGATTTCAAATTCAATGTGACCCAGTTAACTTTCCGATTTACGAAGAAAACTAGACTCCATCGCCTAAGTTTTCTCTTGATAATACTGTATTTAGGTCAAATTCTAGCTTCATCCTACGGTTATCGGTGAGGTCAGATCTCAGTGAATTAGGAACCAAGTTCAAGTCACCAAGTTCTTGACAATTACTTTTGTACAGCGAGGTTGTTTTTGTTCAATATGGAAATTTCAGTTCAAATCACCGACTCGATATTAACATCCAAGTTCATTTTCTGTAGTTCAGAAGATCTAGGCTAAATCGCTCTTTTTGTTTGAAAATCTATGGATTTTGATATATTTTACCGACTCGTTTATCGTCCTATTTCGGTTAGTATCAGATCTCAGTTCACGAAATCATGATCATGCAAGTTCAGTCAAGTCGTCACTAAGATATTGAACATTGAATGACATAAACCAAGTCGTGGTAGAAGTACGAAAATTCTTAAATAACGTATGGGTTGTTTTGGGTGGTTTGCCGACGAAGTCATGTAGGACTTTTAACAAAACCTAAAACTCCGAATGAAAACGGCGTTATGTAGGTTAGGAGTATAGGTTCTCACCTTGAGACAAATTTACCACTGTCATATACCAGTAACCACTGATGCAGTCACGACTAAAGAAAGGGAACAAATTCTAAATAAAACATTTAATTAAGAGAGACATACACGAAGAGGTTCAGTTTGTGTTAATCACACCCTTAAGAATCATGGTTTGCTAAAGTCATGAACGACCCTTGTTTTTCTCGTTATTTTGCCGAAATTACGAGGAAGGCAACGATTATAGCGTTAGTGACAACTTGTTAAACATTTTATGATGCTAACAGAGATTCATATGAGTATATTTTTCTTTTCCTTTTCACCGGTAAAAACTAAACTTGAAAACGTAAGGATTCTGTTGATTTCTGCGTTGATTTTGTGGAGAACAAAAGAAAAAGCATAATAAATTTGAATGAGCAAAGCTCCTTTTGCGAGTTACATGACTACAGTATTAACACATCGTTAACTTTAATTTGTCATTTAGGGAGTACGCATTTCGCTCATTGGCTTGGTAAAACACATTGGATGTGAAGAGAATCAGAAGTAAAATGTAGTCACATTACGAAAGTTTTTACTTGTGCAAATTTGTCTCAACTTGAATTTTCTTTTTAGGTTTCCATTTTCTAGGGCTACCGAATGGTCAATTCGAGCATTGGCCGGCGGCAATCAGTCTTGTTTTTAGGGCGAGCACGAGCAATTATATTTTATCACAGCTGCGAACAATGATCTGTACAAAAAAACGAGCAAACAAACACCTTGGGAAAAAGCAAGTACCAACAATTCGAACACACACAATCTTTTTTGCGATCATTCCAGTAAAGGCCTAAAACGACGAGCACTTCCAAATTTTGACTGACCATTCGGTAGTATATAGTATGCGTTGGTGATACAAACGCCAAACAATTACTCTGAGCCAGTGCAGTGAGTTAGCTTTTGTCCTGTATCTTTACCAATATTACTCCTTAACATTGAACTATTTTGATCCTCTCATCAAAAAGCCTAATTCTCGCCCTTATATGGTAGGCGGCGAGCTGTGCGCACGTGTTCACTTAGTCCAACTATATTGGGTTCCATATATCATGTTCAGTTTGAGTTGTTTGTCGTACGACTACGACGCGCTTGATACAGTTAGTTAGAATTTTTCAACAGTTAGTTAGAACTTTTTCGACAGTTAGTTAGAACCTTTTCGAACCATACCGTGTTATATATGTCTACGTCAAAGCGTTCAGGTTTGCGGAGTCGTACCAAGAAAGTTGATTACGCGGCTCTCGTAAAAGGGCTTCAAGGCGATACTTGCGATCCGGCTGAATACGCCTCCCTAATGGCGGGATTGACTCTAGCAACACCGCCGCCGAGAACCTGGGAGCCACATGTACGGGTTTAAGCCAGCAAAGAAAGGATGATGGCACAACCACAACACTGGCGGACCTCACCAAAACGATAGAGAAACTCTTGTTGAAGACCAAGCGACTCGAGGCACTGAGATGTTCGGGGAACACCTTCCAAGCCCATAATCGAGAAACTGATCAAAGCCCCATACTTCTCGTCTTGTTTTAGATGATTTGAGGGAAATGGAAGCCCTCTCCCGAAAGTCAGAGAAGAATCTTACCAGGTTCGGGGCCAGTTCCATGGGTTCGAGCAGTGGCTCTGAGGGCGACTCATCAGAATCCAGCGAACACGAGCATCGCAATCGCAAAGGTAAACAAAAGTCTAAATGCAAATCCGGTAAGACGGCAAAAATTACGTCCCGCGTAGTACGACACCAGATCTGGCCGCACAGTGAGCTCAGTTTGTGTTACATCGCTAAGAACTTAGGTTACGATGACCTGAAGTTAGAAGAGTTCGTTGCCGGTTATTGTGCGATCTTAAACAGACCACGCATTTCAACTCGGGGGAAAATGGCCAGGATCGATCATCTCATGAGGTTGATGTACTCGTCCCTACAATACGAATGGCCGGCAGTGAGGGATTTGCATGCAGCAGTTTTGCTCGAAATCGAGAGAGGATCGTTAACGTGGGGTGACTCGTTGGCGCATTTAGAGCTAATGGGGCGATGGAAAACACTTCCCTCTACTCCTCAGAGAAATCAGGCTGGTTCCACGGCAGTGCTGTTTTGTCGAGACAACCGTGGTAATTGCCAGATCGACAAAGATCACTATGGGATCATAAATGGTGTGCGAAAATGGTTACAGCATGTCTGCGCCAAGTGTCTCACAACCAACAAGACGATTGCTCGGCACGCTGATCATGATATGAAACGACCAAGCGCGGGGGCTTCAGTGGGCTCGCCCAAAAACCCGACTCCCGGGTGACTTGACAGTCTTCCCCGTTTGTCGGGGAATATTTTTCAGGACTCAGGATTTCAGAACTTTGTTCAGGACACAGGATTTCAGGACTTTATTCAGGACTCAGGACCAGAGGATTTAGTTTATATCTACAATGCTCGCGACGGGCGGGCTCAGTTTCAGGACTCGCAATCAGGACACGTTATGACGCGGGACTCAGGACTAGTTTCTCAGGATAATAGCAATGTTTTACTTGCGGGACCATTTCTACAGGATATTGTACAGGAATACCGTGTTTCACAGGATTGCGTGCGACCTACGGACTGTGATTTTGTGTATTTATATGAGGGTGTGATTGCTCGAGGGGTTCCAAATTATCGGGGGGCTCGTATTTCTGTCCCTTCAAGTATTAATATACCGGCTTGACGAGCAAGACTAACGAATTACCATGACCACATAATTTGTGATATGTTAGAATTTGGCTGGCCCATTAATTATGATTATGAAAATTATGGTTTTCCAGTGGGGGAACAGCGCAACCATAAAGGAGCATTATCATTTGATCAGGACGTTTCTACATGTAGTATCCTGGAAACCAGAGGCTCAAAATCGTCGGTCGAGCGAAGCGAGAACTGCTGAAATCGATTTCAGCACGAGTCGCGAAGCGACGAGCCTCTGGCCTCCCGAGTAGAGATTTTCGTTTCTTCCGGTACAGAATCTGTACCTCGTCCCCGATTGGTTGATTGAGTCGTGGCCATGGAAACTGAGGCATGTGGATCTAACGAACATTTTGATTGGCTCCATCTTGAGATCGTGTTACAAACCGGTTCACGAGTCTTGACAGCCAAATTATACACACAAACGTTAAAGTTTCACAGTGCTGTACAATTTGATTTATGTTCTTGAAGCGGCGTGATGTCTTCTCAATACGGCCCACTGGCTAAGAAAAATCGCTGATTTTTCAACTCATACCCGGCTGGCATTTGTTTCTTCCTTCACGTTCGATTATCCAAAACGAGTAATTGTACTGGTGGTTTGCCCTCTAAATGCCCTAATTGACTCCCACATAACAGAGCTAGAACAATGAGGAATCAATGGATGCTCATTGGGAGAGCCAAACATCAAAGTCGACGAAGTAAATCGAGGAGAATTTTCCTTTATTTTCGCAAGTCGAGATACGTACGTGGAAGTGACATATGCAAATTAACCCGTGAGCCGAAACCGGTTTGTAAACATAAAAGCGAGGCTATGGGCATGAGATTGAGGCTGGCTATTCGAGCGGCCAGAGGTGCTCAACGGTCTTCTCGCAAAACAAAACTCCTTTGGGAATCAAAACTCCTTCGATCGCCGCACATTACGGTATATCCGTACATGAGCACCTCTGGAACCTCTGGAATGTAGTAGGTGTCAACAGAAATACCAGCGTTCACTGAAGACTCGAAAGGCCAACTCAAGTCCAAAATGATTCGCCTCTCAGTACTATCTCCTTTTCGAACGGAATTCAGAGGCGATGTCATAAACCGACCAGAACGAAAGGGGCAACTTTCAAACGGCAACTTTCAAACGGCCCAGCGACAGTCCGCTTAAAATGTTCATCCCGCAAGTTATGAAGGCCAGCCTTGTTTACTTTCATATCATACTGTGGACGTTATCGCGGAGCACATTAATTCCGAGGGTGCTAATTGTCTCCTGTACAAGCGTGATTTACGAAAGGCCTACAGACAGATTCCAGTGGACCCGCAGGATTTTCCTATGCTTGGATTTATGTGGCACGATAAGTTTTATTTTAATACGGTGCTACCAATGGGGCCTCGGAGCGCAGCTATGGCCTGTCAGCGGGTGACATCTGGAATTACATATATATGTGCGCCGCTAACGGCTTCAACGTTTTAAATTATCTCGACGACCTTATTGGAGTCCAAGGCCTGTTCTCCTACCAAGGCCTGTTCTCCTACTATCACCGCCACGTGTCTGGGCGTGTTGTTTGATACGTCAAACATGACAATGTCAATAACCCCAGATCGCCTTGAGGAGATCCAGAATCTTCTCAGAATTTGGGAGAATAAACGTTCTTGTAAGAAGCGGGAACTGCAATCAATTATCGGAAAGCTAGTGTTTGTCTCGAAATGTGTTCGTCAGAGTAGGGTGTTTATCTGTCGCATGCTGGAAGTGTTGCGGAAATTGCGTCATAACCATCATCACACTCGCCTGTCGTTGGAATTTCGCAAGGACTTACATTGGTGGAAACATTTCATGCGACAGTACAATGGAGTGTCTCTGATTCCAGCTCTCCGATGGTCCACTCCTGACTCAGTCTTCTCAACTGATGCTTGTCTGACTGGTTGTGGGGGCATCTACAGGCGATCTTTCTTCCACGCCGAGTTTCCGGAATTCATTCAACGTCAACACCTCGCTGTTCATCAGTTGGAAATACTGGCAGTTATGGCCGCAGTGAGAACTTGGGGGCATTGTTGGACGCTCCTTAACACTACAGTATTTTGTGATAATCAGGCAGTTGTAGCTGTTTTGAATTCGGGTAGAACTAGGGACCGTGTCTTGGCTCAGTGTGCGCGCGAGATCTGGTTGTGCTCGGCACTACAACAGTTTCAGCTGCGCGCTGTTTATCTGTCGTCTTCCGGCGCTAACCGTTTAGCGGACTGTTTATCGCGCTGGCATCTTACTTCTAACTTTGAACGACAGTTCCGGGAGCTTACATGCTCGGACGCGCCTGCGGAAGTTGTCCTAGATGCAGCAGTTTTTCAATGTCGTGAAGAATTTTAATTTTCTTCTGTTCACAGATCGAGATCTGCAGTTGCAAACTCTAAAGCGTGACCTCCAAAGGGCTCGACGAGCCGCATACGCAGAGGCACGCAACGTAATCACAGGACACAGTGGCGAGCATTCATGTTGTTTTGTAAATAATTTGGACTCCAGCCAGTGCCAGCAACGGTTAATGTACTTTGTTTGTTTTGCCAATTTCTTTCGCGTACAATGACACCTAGTTCAGTTATAAATTATCTTAGCGGTGTTAAGCTCTTGCATGTCATTTTGGGGGAGGAGGTCGTCCAGTTTCAATCTTACGAAGTTAAAGTTACCCTTAAAGGAATTGAACGGCTCATTAAGCACGTACCTTTACGCGCTCCTCCAATTAGCCCTACTATGTTACTTGCTATCGCACGCGGCCATTCCTTCCGGCGTGGGGCAACAACGTGGGCCTTTAGAATGGGCATTCCTGGCGAATTTATACAAATTTACGGCTACTGGGCCTCGGAATCTTACAAGAAGTACTTATAATTGTCATTGCCTTGCAGGTTGTTTGTAGCGGACATAATGCGTCGGCGCGTGGCAGCTCACTTCACATATAACACCGCTTGCCCCCTCGTCCTTGTTTGCTGGGTTTGGCGGGCAGAGAAGTTTATGGTTTGTACATTTTGAATTTACGGTTCTGGTGTATACTTAATAAACTTCTTACTGTGCCAAACATAAGGACGAGCATTGTGTTTGTTTCTTGTTTCCCCGGTCCTTTAACCCCGCGAGAATTGTGATTGTGAATTGTGATTGTGAATTTACCCATTGTGGTTCAATCCAAGTAAGGGACCATTCATTATTTTTGCCAGGGGGTGGTGGGCTGGCAAGATCCATCATAAGCCTAAACAAAACCTCTTGACCCCCTTCCAAGGAAAAGCAAAAACTCATGATCCCTCTAGATGTAATTTGTAAAATAGCCCCCGGCCCACCCCCACATTTGTTTCCATATTTTCTGATGACCCCTTTCGAGTGTCCTGAATTTATCGTGCACCCCCCCCCCCCCCCCCCCCCCCTCATTCTTGCCAGCCCACCCCTGGCATAAATAATGAATGGTCCCCATCGCCCAGAATTCTATTGTTTTCGGCGACATGTACTTACGGCTGTGTCTGCATAATTATGAGTAATACTAATTATTATTTAATAACACGACTATGATTGGCTACTAACTAATCGGTGTGGGAATACCATACTCCCACATCACATTAAGCACATGTCAATCACTGTCGTTCACTCTCCGGTATGGGACTAATGAAATCCCTACGCTCGTTAAGGAGATGTCAATATCCCTAACCTCAATTAGTAATTAATCCTAATCTTGTTATATCGATAGATGAAACTTCTGTGCCACAAAATGAAACCTTGAGAAGCACATACCCGTTATATGAAGTTGCCACTAGAAAATCGTTCTGGACGCTTGGCCAAGAAGTTACCGTGTTAGTTTGAACTCAAACAAGTGCGGCTCTTAGCCAGTTCGGAGTGAAGAGTTTGACTTCTATGGCAGACAAAAAATCGAGAAACGTCTTATTTTAAAGATACAGATTATTTGGTTTTAATCCGCTATCGCCTTTCGCGTTCTTCTCTGATCGAGGTTGTCGTGTTCACTTTTAATTACCGAGTTAGCTTGAATTCTACAGTTCCGCTCTTAGCCGGTTCGGAGTGAAGACGGGAGGTTTCATTTTTAGGAGTTTCACTACTGGCACAGACAGAAACACCAGGAACGTCTTATTTCAAAGTTGAAAATTTAAAAAAGTCCGTTTCTTCATTTGATTTTGATGCGCTATCGCTTTTCACGCTGTTCTCCGAGTTTGTCATGTTTACCTACAAACGTTTTGCCGCTCTGGCTTCACACTTAGCCGGTTCGGAGTGAAGACGGGAGGACGTTACATTTTTAGGAGTTTGACTTCTAGCGCAGACAGAAACACCAGAAACGTCTCATTTCAAAGATGAAGATTTTAAAAAGTCCGTTTCTTCATTTGATTTTGATGCGCTATCGCTTTTCACGCTGTTCTCCGAGTTTGTCATGTTCACTTTCCTGAACGTTTTGGTTTTAACTCCAAACAGTGCCGCTACCGACTGGCTACCGCGGAGTGAAGACGGCTTTTTCTTTTTTTTTAGAGTTTGACTTCTAGGGCAGACAGAAACACCAGAAACGTCTTGTTTTACAGCTAAAGACCTTAGAAATCCGTTTCTTTATTTGATTTTGATGCGCTTGGATTTTCCTACGTTGTTATTTTGAATCATATAGTTTCAAGACTTACAAAGGCTCGTGCGATACAACTCGTCGGACACACTTGTTTTCTTATTTACAACCTAAAGTTCTAAGGGTTTCCGGCCCTTTGTGTGGTAATGCTTTTGTTTCCAAATTGTTTACGACCAAAACTTCTAATGCTTCCCGCTTCCCTTCTTGCATTGTGTCTGCAAGCTCAATTTCAATGCTGAATTAGGTGTATGTGTGCTATTGTTCATGGAGGAGGAGCTTAGAAGTTAACAGAGGTCTCGCGGGAATATTTAAAATTCAAATTTAGCAAGCGAATTTCTGTTTGCAAAATGTGTTCTAGAAATGTTGATTTCGATAGAACTAACAGCCGTCAGATTTCAACGAAAAAACGGCTAATAGTTCCCAAGATACCAAACTAACTTTTGCCGTGGACCTCAAAGTCAATGGTCCACTCAAAAAACATAAAAAATAACCGATTTTGAAGTCAAAACCGATAAAGCTTTTATTCACTCTAAGAATTTATTCTTAGTCGCAAATTCTTAATTGACATCTCTTCTACAAAAACCCGTGGATTTTGTCCTACTACCAACTTTTCTTTTCCGAAAAATAAGCGAATCCGTAGCCCCTTTCAAGAGTTCTAGGCCATTTACTCTATTGTTTGCGTTAAAACTCGTTGCATAGCTTTTGAACTTAGCGCTCTTGCCCGTAAAAATGTCCCGGATGTATGTCGCGGCATTCTGGGCGATGCTTAAACGACTTCTCGTTAAACAATTTGTAGGCTAATCAGTTGAGCTTTGACTGAATATCAACGCATTTTAATTTTAATTTTAAAACTATGACTCCATGGTTTGTACGAATTGACCTATTGTGGCGGTTTATAATTCAAATAACGCCTGAAGTCTCGTTCAACACTTTAGTTGTGAACAGAGCGGAGTATAAATCGGTAAACAGTACGTTCCGAACACAAATTTTGTTCACGTCAAAACGTTGTTTTCTACCTTCTTCAGATTGTGTTTCTTTTTCTTTATTTCACCGGTAAAATACGAGGTTGTACTGGAAAACGAAAGTTGAATTGTGAATTGAATTAATTTTGGAAAACAAAGGCTCAACCGTTAACCTTGAAATGATCAACTCACTTTTCGTCGGTTAAACGACTATACGTTAACATTTCATTAACTTTGTAGTATTGACAGTTACATGGTTATATACTGATCGTAGGTAGATTACAGTTGATGTTTCTTGGTATAGAATACGGTAACAAAACTAGAACGACGCCTAAATTACAAGTAGACTAAGAAACAAAAATATACACGATAAACAAGTGAATTACAGAGTAGAGTCACTTACTTCTATGTCTGTAGACTGACTAACGATGTGTCGATAAAACTGTAAAATCGGTGTAACTCATACTATGAAATCCCGACTGGCTCACATACACAATCTGAAATAAAACTTGTCACTTAAATACTCACAGAAGTCCTGGTATAGAATACGGTAACAAAACTAGAACGACGCCTAAATTACAAGTAGACTAAGAAACAAAAATATACATACACGATAAACAAGTGAATTACAGAGTAGAGTCACTTACTTCTATGTCTGTAGACTGACTAACGATGTGTCGATAAAACTGTAAATTCGGTGTAACTCATACTATGAAATCCCGACTGGCTCACATACGCAATCTGAAATATAACTGGTCACTTAAATACTCACAGAAGTCCTACAAAAGTTCAACACATACAGTAAACAAGCAGTTATATAAGCAAAATTGACCAGTGACTAAAAATAAAAGTTAATGTGTTGTTTTAACCAAAACAGTCACCTAGAGTAATTAGAAAAAAAGAATTAAAACTGAAAAGAGATTTCCTAGAAATCAGTCACACAGCAAAGAGGATTCATATTCTTAGCTAAATAGTTTTATCAAGAGAGGTATGAATGAAGAGGTCTATATTGATCACACTCTTGAGAATCATGGTTTGCGAAGTAAGCACCTGTTTTATTTCATGGCGATCATGCACTTAGGAACTCATATAGTTTCGCAAACAACTACGAAGGCCGCCAGTTTTGAATATGTTTTGTGAAAGCGAAGTCTTTGATGAAGCTGTAATTCGTTTTTTTATTAGCTTAGATGTGAATGGTCCTTTTTCTGAGTGCGGTTATTTGATCAGTTGTCAGTTTGTAGTACAATGGGTAAAATAGTTTTCTTCTTAATGTATACCTTTGTGGATAGCTACCCTGTGAAAACATATTTTATTGTCTTGAAGTTTACCTTTCTCCAGTGATAGATTTCGAGGTCTGTGACGGGATGTTTACATATACTAACTCCCTAAGTTGTGTACAATATGCTACGAGTCTTCTGTTTCACGAACCCGGGATCACGAAGTAGGTACATTGTGCATGCATGTCGGGAACTATTTGGGAGCTTAATGCGACTATTCAAGTGGTTATTTTATGTTTCTTACCAGTCTCACTTTGCTTTGGGCATAAACATGATGGTCAATTATTGTCTTTCAGGCAGACATTCCGATTTTACGGATAGCCCCAGCTATCAGTTATGACAGCAGCTGAAATCCCGGTGAAAGTTACAGAAGTTTTACTGAGAACAAGTGGATAGTTACCATGTCAAACACATTTTATTGTCAGAAATGCAAATGTCAGAAATGCAAATGAACCTGGCATCAGTGACTGGATATAAAAGAAGAGGTTTGGGGACCTACCAAGGACTACATATCAAGGTTGGCTTAGTTGTATGGAGGTAATATTTGACAGACCGAGGCTTCAAAAAGATGTTGAGAAGTAGCCGAAACCTGAAACCTTTGACTCACACCAAAGAAGATGAATCATCCACAAAGAAAACAAAGCCCGAAAAGATAGGAGATCTCTGTGACAAAAAGACTACGAGAGCTCGATGCAAAAACAGGAAGAAAGCTCACTCTGAGTGACCTGCTTGGCTGGAAAGCCGATGAACAGTTTTGGAAAAACGCGTTCAATGCTGTACAAATTCGTTTGGGAGTTGAATTTCCGCTAAGAAAACTGGTCCAGCTGTTCCCTCATCTTATGGAACAGGAATACTCTACTAAACCTGAGGACCCGAAGTACGAGGAGACTGAACGAATCTTGCACCAGTATGTTAATGATCTGTATGAATTCAATAGCTACACAAAGATGATCGAGATCATGCGAGAACAAAGTCAAGGAAAAAAACAACCGTTGGTGATACAAGACACAAAATTGTATCTCGAGCAGATAGCCATTGACTTGGTGTACCATGTATTCTATGATTCCACCAGTAAATACGAGAACAACCTAGCATGGGATAAGATGTTGAAAATATCAAAGACAATCTGCTGTTCCATACCCGAACTGAATGGTGGTCTCACAGTAAGAAAACGACCGTTCCTTTATTTTAGTTTACCTGCTTTGTACGAGTACCTTGTTTTGGAAACAGGTGAAAATTTTAAAAGTCCTGAACCTGATGCAAGGAGAGCCACACTACTACATAACAGATGTACACAGCAGAAAACCGTCCTGCTGTGAAATGGAGGACAATTTATAGCAAAAAAACAGTATTACGATTTAGAACTGACTTCTATACGTTGTATCCTGTAAGGAAATCAAGACCAAGAACAGACAAAACATTAAAGATGGAATCAAAAGCTTTAACACTATGATATGTACAGTTTGTGAGGAGTGGTGTGAATTTTGAAATAAAACGCGAATACTCCGAATCGTATTTACAATGTTTTTTTCTTCGAACTTTTCTTTTCACGCTGATGTTTAGTATGTTTTGTTTGATTTCCCTACTTAAGTATAATACTGGATGTCGACTCGAAAACTATAGACTCTAACAAATGAGTTATTTACGGATAGCACTAGTACTTATCAGATGGCATTCTTACCAATAAACAAGAACACTAGACTTTATTTTTGATGAGATATAACTAATAATGGCACATGTTCTTTTTCAATTTCACGTAAGTTCAGATTAAATGATTTTGTATTGTTGCATGTTTAAGACTCCGAATTAACAATATTGATGATCATAGGATTATATTTTTTAATCGTAACTTATTATGAAGATATGAATCAAAAGTAATGAGTAGTTGGGAAAGTACAACGAAATTAATGCTTCATAATCGTTTAAACCTATATATCAACAGTATGGTTGAATAATATGTGCATGGGTCCAAAGTATTTTGATCATAGTGTCAACCAGCTCGGTCTTCCATACGAGCCTGCCTGTGCAAAATATATTGTAGTGTCTGTTCAAGGTTGTTCTTATCCAGGGGCACTCGTTGAAGTTTCATCGGTATTCGGTAAACAAAGTCCAAGCTTACTAAATCGTAACCATTTCTTTCTTTCTTCGGATTCCATATGATGCACTTGTTCCAAGTAATTCGCGATTCTAATAAGATTTTTGGATGCACATCCAAACACTGGACAATCTCTCCTTCGTCTTGACATGATGCCTAACACAAAAGAAGCGTTCTACAACTAAATTCCCTTAGCTCAAGACAACATTTCTATAGATCTGGCCCTCGATAACTTGACCCCACTTGACCCTTTATTACCATTTATGGCCCTAAATGTCCTTTTGTGACCCTTTTTAGCCCGATGGCCCTTTATAACACGTTTATTCAGTGAAGTTAATAATCCGAAATCAAGGGATATTACAATACTCCTCTGACTCATAATAGATCCTATTGTTTCAGTCACTGACATGAACTATAGACTCTAACAAATGAGTTATTTACGGATAGCACTAGTACTTATCAGATGGCATTCTTATCAATAAACAAGAACACTAGACTTTATTTTTGATGAGATATAACTAATAATGGCACATGTTCTTTTTCAATTTCACGTAAGTTCAGATTACATGATTTTGTATTGTTGCATGTTTAAGACTCCGAATTAACAATATTGATGATCATAGGATTATATTTTTTAATCGTAACTTATTATGAAGGAATGAATCAAAAGTAATGAGTAGTTGGGAAAGTACAACGAAATTAATGCTTCATAATCGTTTAAACCTATATCAACAGTATGGTTGAATAATATGTGCATGGGTCCAAAGTATTTGGATCATAGTGTCAACCAGCTTTGTGCAAACATCAATTTTGTTTTTCTTTCTACTACCACACTGCTTTATATTCTTTTTCTTATCGGTCGAACACTGTTGAAGGTAAACGTTAAATCGGTCTTCCATACGAGCCTGCCTGTGAAAAATATATTGTAGTGTCTGTTCAAGGTTGTTCTTCATGAATTGACAATGAGGTAAAGAAATGAGTAGAACACAGCGTTGAAGTCAAACCTAACTTTATTTAACATATGTTCCCTGATATTTTGTTATTGTTGTTGTTTTTAATACAAGGATTGAAAGTTCTATTTACTCTGTCATCTGTCTTACTTGCTTTTCAATCGTAAGTGATGCATCCCGCAATCCCTTAAGTTCTTTCCCATAGACAGGGAAAATATCTAGTTCATCAAACATCTTTGCCTTACACAAAGTTTTTGCATCTATCTTTCCTTTAGGAAGTAATGTACAAAGGTGTTCGATCTTTTCCCGATCCTTAGTATTTGTATCGTAGAGAACCTCCGACATCAATTTTAACATCTCGTAAAAAAAACAGTGAACTTTTAAATAATCTAGGCAAAGTTGAAAGTAATTTCTGAACACGTCGTAGAACGCCCCCTCTACTAGATCATACGGTAAATAAGAAAAATGCAATGCAGAGTCATGAGGTAAGAGTACAGGACTCTTCTCAAGCACTATTCTATCCCCATAGCTAGTGTTTCGCTTGTATCGTTCATGTTTCAGGATTCCATTTGATACACACTCTAAGAAAAGGTCTGCCAGAACTTGATATTCATCAGTCTTCCATCCGCGCATGAATGTAGTTAACTATGACTCAGCATCAGATTTGTGGTTCAGACACCAGGGAGAATTATACGAACGGCAACCGGCCTCGGAGATTTCTTTTACTAATGAATAAATTCAAGATTCTGAAATAGATCAAAATATTCTTACATAAGTTGGCTGCATTCCGATCATATTTGTGAAACCATAAGGATTACAATTGATAGAACTAGATTGACACAAAACAGTAAAAATACATGATTATAAAATAAGCTACTCGAATGAAATGCTATATTACACAATAGGAACAATTTAACAATCAAACTGAGGTACCTGAAGGGTGGATCTCCGCGCGGTCGCGAATCTGGATATAAATCACACAAGCTAACGACAGTAACGTGACTGACGCTAAACTGGAATTGAGCTGGCTAGGTTACTCGGTTCAAAGCTATCGTGAAATCACATGTAGGTGTCGATTGACGATGTCCTTGAGTAAAACAGAAATTAATGCACTGTTATTTTCAGGGAGTTATTTTTACTCTAAATGTGTGTTAAAATAACTGTGGAGTAACATTTTTGGAGTTAGTTTCACTCCCGTAAAGGAGTTCATTTAACTCCCACATGGAAATTGAAATTTATTATACTCTATATTGGAGTCAATTTAACTCCCTCAAAAGAGTTATTGCAATGCTTGAACATTTAACTCCAAGTTAGGCGTTATTTTTACTCTTGTCATTTCAGAGATAGCGATGAAATTATTCCCAATTTGGCGTAAAATTTAAGGAGTTAAAATCACTCAACCGAATTAGTTGAATTAACTCTACCTTGGAGTTAACTAAAAGGTCTTTGAAACCACATAAGCATGAAGTCAAGTGTTCTGAGCTGATTCCTATGCGGTAGACCACGAGTGGGTAAAACATAAAGCAGAGTCCGGAAATTTTCTCAGATACGGAAAACTATTTAAATAGTCTGCTTTGTGAGGAAATTAGCATGTAAATTGCTTATGCATTAATAAATGAAAAATATACTATAGTACAAAATAATTGCGTTCGACGAAGGAGAACGCCATCCTAATCTGGTGTCCGTTGGGTTTCCTGTGTCTCACAGGCAAGAGAAATCGAGAATTTTGTTGTGGTCGTGTATCTTTTTTTTCGTCATTTTGAATAAATTAACCTCGTTCTGGCGCGTGGTTCACTCGGTAAGTAGAGCGGTTTTCAGTTGAGTGTTGTGAAACCAAACGCAAATTACCCACAGCCAGCCAATCATAGGAGCGAGTAATCACAAGTAACTCATAAATGGCTTCCCTGTGAGTAGTCCAGTCATTTTACGCGAAAAATGAGGCCAACCCGGAACAAATTCCCACAGTAGAAATCTCAACGGATTTTAAATCTATAATCATCACTTAATAAGATATCAAAAGTCCCCAAAAGTCCCGACACGGGAACATCTCGTAAAAAAGGATTTATTCGGAGCATTTGGACACCGCATCTTTCGCGGCATGGAAACGAGGCTGACCTCAAAATGTTTAAATGTTGACTCTTACTGCCACTCTTACTGCCACAAAAATATTTAAGATCAAGAATATAAAAATATAATATATTCCCTTTGTCCTTTTTATTTGTAAATGGTAAAAAAAATTTTTTTTGGTTGTTGTTGTTCAAAACGGTTCAGGCAAAATCGGAAATAAAAACGATTTTAAAATACACGGAGCCATAATTACTGACAGAAAAAATAGCGCGTTCGTTTGCAAGAATTCAAATCAGTTTTGAAAACAGCAAAACATTAACGGGATAGCAAGAATACGTGTACAATATATATTTTATTTGGCGGGAAAACAGCAAGGTCATGTGTTTAGTAAAATGGCCGGACGGCGAGCGCGAAATGTATCACACGGATATCAAGTTTCACTCTGCAGTACAGTAGCTGTCGTGTATGTTCTACATCAGATCTTCGCTAACAGAAATGAAACCTTGACTCATCGTTTTATTAACCAGGTGAGTAAAATATTTTAGATTCTAGTTGCATGTTTATTTGGGTACAAGTCTGCGCAACTCGGGGGACGGGGGATCGACAGACTTCAGCGAGATTGTCCGGGAGAACTTCGTTTATTATTCAGATCTGTTCACTATCTGATCTTGGTTGCATTTTTCGCTTCTTAATTTTAGTTCTTTATTGTTTACATTCAATCAGTTAGGAGGATCGGGCATTGACTTTCATTCTTATTCGTACAGCAATGTAGCGCGAAAAGACGGCTGACGGCAATTCAGGCTAAAGCAATGGAAATACATCGTGTCTGAGTCGAATGAATTTTTTATTGCTATCATGAAACCTGGTTCTTTTCTTTAGCCGCGAGGGGACGCACCACGGGCGCTAGGGGGGGGGGGGGGGGGGGGTACTCCAGGAGTAGGGGTGTGCCGCCCTGACCTTAAAACCCTGACCCTATCCCAGACCTAAAAATGTACAAAATTGACACCCTATAAAAGACCTAGAGCGGAAAATCCATACCCTATCCCAGACCGGTAGCTCTCAAAGCTTTCCGCCGTTAGCAAACTTGAACAGTGCTGTTGTAGGAGTTGAATTGTTTACTCAATTTGACAAGATTTGCGCACTTTGGAAAAGTCGAAGTCTGTATATATCGTCGCTGTACCTCCAAAAACGTATCCTATCCCAGACATAATTAGATACCCTATCACAGACTTTTTGACAAAAATGATACCCTATCCCACACTTCAGAGCGCAAAAAAAACATACCCTATCGGGCGGCACATACCCGTATACCTTATGAGGGAGACGCACAAATGTTCATTTGAATTATTTATGTATATTTTATAGATCCATGGTATGGATTCAAATTGTTGCGCAATTTGCACAGAACAAGTTGAAGCAGATGACGGGGTAACACTCACTAATAAAGGCAGCAATAGCATAAACCAGGCGAGCGTGGAACGAGGAGATGTGATTGTTGTTACAGCGGGTGATACGGTCCATAAGCAATGCCGACGAGATTTTTGTCGTCCGAGTAATATAAAAAAAGCTAACAGGAAGAGGTCACACGAAGAGGTTGGCCACACCCAACGGTTGCGCCGTTCGCAAGAGTTCGATTTCAAGACCGCCTGCTTTTACTGCGGGAAGTTAATCGTTGAGGAGGAAGAAAAGAGAAGATCTAGAGCGGTGTACAAGGTGGCATTGTTAGATGTACAGCAAGCCGTGCTAAGAGCGTGTGATGCGAGGGCCGATGACTGGGCCGAGGTGGTGCGCGCTAGGGTATTGCACGTCCATGATCTGCCAGCGGCTGATGCAATCTACCATCGTGCATGCAGCACCAACTTCAGAACAATGATGCAAATACCCAATCAATTTTTATCAACTCGGCCATCCAGCAAGAAACGTAAAATCGGACGCCCTCAAGACGAGAACGCAGACGCAGCATTTCGCAGAGTTATGTGCTACCTACAAGATAACGAAGACGATCAATTAACAGTATCGGACTTAGTTGAAAAAATGCGGGAGTATTTGGGCGAGTCGGGCGATGCTGCGTATACCAACCAGTATATGAAGGTCAAGACTGAAGAGTATTTTGGCGAGAACATTATTATCACTAACATGCACGGAAGGGCCAATATAGTAACGCTGAGAAAGACCGCAGCATCCATTCTTCATGACTTTCACTTGAAGCAGAAGGTAAATCCTAATGATCCGGAGCAAGAGAAGCTTAATATTATCGAGACTGCAGCTAGGCTGATTTCGAGCGACATAAAACTTGTTTCATCATGCCGCGAGAGCTACCCCTGTATCGAGACAGACGTGCAGAACCATCTTGATTTCCTGCCTTCTATACTGAAATCGTTTATTCGAGGTATTATTGGTGAGGGCAACGACATCAAAGTGGCGTCTATAGGCCAGGCTATAGTTCAATCCGCGCGACCGCGTGCTATCCTTGCGCCGATGCAAGTGGGTTTAGCTGTTCAGCTTCATCACTGTTTTTCCTCGCGTTTCCTGATTGACACACTGCATCAGCTTGGCTTCTGCTCCTCGTACCAAGAAGTTCTAACCCATAATCAAAACGCGGCAGTATCCCAAGGCACCGATATACCAGAATACGGAGGAGAGTTCATTCAGTACGTGGCCGATAATGTTGATCACAATCTCTGCACACTAGATGGGACTGGGAATTTTCATGGCATGGGCATAATTGCTACGGTGACGCCGGGCACCAAACATGTGAACAGAGTGCCGAAACAAAAGGTTAGTGGACAGGATATTGTAACAGCTGGAAATATCGAAATCCATTCGCCGTCGCAACCAAGACTGGGAAGTATTGACGTACAGTATAACAGCATTCCTCTTTCAAGAATCGATGACCCAACAGGGAATCTCGACATATTATGGAAAACCTCTCTACTATTTGGAGCGAGTCGACCAGGATGGGCGGGGCTTATGCAAAGTGTTCACACGGGAGACCACAGGGGCCAATCTTCAATAACATTTCTACCAATGATTGACATGAATCCAGTGACACTACTTGCTTCAATTCTACCTTGAAATTCGTTCTGAAGCACGCACAAGAACACCACATCGCCAACCCTATAATTACGTTCGACCAACCCCTCTGGTGGAAGGCCTATTGTCTGCATGATCAACACAGAGGTAGCTAGCAGTGCGTTACGAAAGATCATTGTGCGTCTTGGAGGATTCCACACAGAGATGAGCTTTCTGGGGAGCATTGGCCATCTTATGGCGGAGTCGGGCTTGAAGGAGTTGTTAGAGATTATCTACGCGCCTAATGCTGTGGAGCATATGTTGAGTGGAAAGGCGGTGTCACGTGCTGTTCGCGGTCATTTAATCGTTGATGCTGCTCTGAACGCGCTGCTGTACTCGGCCGCACTGGGCACTGCAATACCTCAGATAGATGCTAGAGGTAAGCCTTTGTCTTGTTATTAGTTGTATTATTTTTATGAAGATTTCACGAATTAAAATACTAAATCAGTTGAATGTTTTTGTATAACAGGCGATGAATGTCTAGAGCCGACCGCAGCATCAGATATCACAGTGAACGAGAGTACGAGCCAACAAACGGATACTGAAAACACTATTGGGACAGTCTCTGAGGCCAAGCGTTTACTGACAGACCTTTTAGAGAAAACGAAGGCAGCAGAATACGTTAGTAATTCAGAGGCCCTGAATACCATTAAAGATTGCGTACGCCGACAACGAGATATCGCGAAAGCGTCTAGTCGCACAGCGGCACTATGGCTACAGTATATGGACATGATAGATATACTACGCAAGTTTATCAAAGCAGAGCGTACTGCAAACTGGCAGATGCACCTGCAAGCAGTCTCACAAATGCTGCCGTACTTTGCGGCATCTGGACACAACCTTTACACCAAGTGCGCGCATTTGTACCTACAGTCCATGGAGAAATTGAAAGAAGACTGTCCTGCAGTTTACAATCAGCTGGCATCGGGTTACCATGTGGTAAGGAGAAGTGATCGACTGTGGGCAGGGCTTTCCACCGACCTTGTTATTGAGCAAGTCCTTATGAGAAGTCTGAAGACGACTGGTGGATTGACGCGGGGAAGCGGCATGACCGAACGTCAAAGACTAACGTGGTTGTTATCGATGCCTGCATGCGCAGAGACAAACTTCGCAATGCAAGAGTTGACGGGTATCAAGTACGAGTCAAGCGAGCAAAACAAGGACATGACGAACTCTAGACAGAAGCGTGATATGGATGATACAATGGAAATTCTGAAGACACTAGCCGATGGCAAAAACCCGTTCGCACAGGAACCAGGTCTGAAGAACATTATGAATGGAGTGAACGCCGAAGAACTGGTCGACGTTGACGAGGCTCGCGTCAAAGGAGATAAGATATTGACCTCGCTGGTAGGAAAGTCTGTTATCACTTATTCATTCAAGAGAAAAGAACAAAGTGTTACACTTGCCACCAAATCTTCGATAAGAATTGATGATGAAAGAGTCCACGTAGATCCACAACTCTTATTCCAACGCCTTGTGTTTGCTTGCATGAACATTAACGACCTAGAAGAGGTCTTTAAATACGAACTGTGCAGCATTCCGGCTGCGCTTTTCGAAACCCCGGTAACTCTTCGCAAGCCCCAAAAAGCTACGCTTGCTGATACTCTGTGGGCTAAGCTTTCATCTGACGCCAAGACTGGCCCAGACCGCGACGTCCGGTATGTTCTTGATGGAGGCGCGCTTCTTCACCGAATCACGTGGCCACGGAAATGCACCTACCAAGAACTCTGCCGGCTTTACTGTCAGTACGTTCAGAGAAAGTATGGCAACCAAGCGATTGTGGTGTTTGATGGCTACAACAACAAGCCCTCCACCAAAAGTATGACACATCTTATGCGCTCAGCGGGAAAGGCGAGTACGACCGTCACCTTCACAGATGGCATGAAAGTCACGATGAAAAGAGATGCCTTCCTTTCTAACGCTGATAACAAGAAGCGCTTCATCGCCATGCTGCGACGCTACCTTTCTGAGGGTGGGTGTAGCACCTTACAAGCGGAGGGTGATGCAGACGTCCTTATCGTTAGAACAGCTGTTGACTCTGCCGCCAGCCACCCAACCGCACTTGTCGGGGACGACACAGACCTACTCGTCCTTCTATGCTACTACACGCTGGCAGACGGACACGACTTGTACTTCCGGCCTGAGCCGAAAATCAACTCCAGAGAAAGTAGAGTATGGAATATGAAGAAGGTTAAGCAGGAGCTTGGACAGGCGTTATGTCAAAACATACTCTTCCTTCATGCAGTTTTGGGCTGCGATACAACATCTCGACCTTTCGGCATCGGAAAAGCCGCGTCGTTTAAGAAGTACGAATCTGTTCACTTTCAAAGCCAGGCAAAAGTGTTTGACAAGGACGTGTCATCACCGGTTGACGTGGCAATGGCGGGAGAGAAGGCGCTGGTGGCACTCTATGGAGGGAAAGAAGGAGAGAGCCTAGACAGTCTCCGCTACCGACGCTACTACGAAAAAGTGGCGTTGTACTTTTTTACACAATGGCAGAAAGAACAGCAAAAAAAACAAAGCCATGTTTGTGGATAAACACGACTGGTCTTATGAAATATTTTGCAATTCGTCCGTTTACTCACGTGTTTTGGAGCTCACGTTAGAAACGATTAAAATCGCATATTTGCTGCCGTTAATGTAAACATTATAGCACTAAAACGGGTAAATAACGTGTATTGTATCATGATTTTATTGTATCATTAAAATAAAACTAATTTTCGCTGAAATAAAGCGAGAAAAACGGCACTTCCGGTTTTAGCCTCGTTTTCATGTTGCAGCAAAGAGGCTCCTCCACGTTCTCCTAAATTTCGGGATGTTCCCGTGCTCGGATTTTTTGGGACTTTTAGTATGTTCATTAGGACATTAAATCTAAAAGATTTTTGAAGAGAAAGCTACTGTGGGAATTTGTTCCGGGTCAAACTGCAATATTACTGGACTAGAGCCAATGACAAACCAAAGCAAAGCCAAAACCAATAGACCTATGTTTAACAAACTTCCCGGAAAAGGTCTCAAATTCGGGTGTTTTCCAACTTGGTATCAGCGATCACTCCCTCATCTATCTAACTCGTAAAATCAGTTATGTACGCTCTGGTGTTCAAATACCATTCACGCGAGGCAGCTTAAGCATTTTAACAAAGATAATTTTCTACTCGATCTAAAGCAAAAAGAATGGTCTATCGTTTCTACTTACAATAACCCAAATGAAAGGTGGCGTGTATGGAAACACGCTCTAATGAGTGTCATTGATAAACATGCGCCACTTAGGACAAAAAGAATCCGAAACAAAAAATCCCCGTGGATTACAAATGAATTAATAAGCAAAATGCACAAAAGGGACTTTTTAAAAAGAAAACTAGCGTCAACAAACGACCATACGATTTGGGAACAGTATAAAGTAGCTCGAAATGACGTCAACAACTCCATTAAGCAAGAAAAACGCAAATATTTCACTAACAATCTTGAAGCCAATAACAATGACCCAAGAAAAACTTGGAAATTAATTAATGACCTGCAAAGTCGACAAAGCAAATCAACCAATGTCTCTGAAATCGAAATAGGAGACCAAACTCTCAGTTCGTCTGCTGACATTGCTGAGGTTTTTAACCGGCATTTCACCCACATTGGCGAGGACCTAGCGCGCGAGATCCCTGGAATAGACGTTGACCCTCTTACCTATCTAAAAACCACTGATAGGTCATTCTCTTTCCAAAAAATCGAAATTCACAAAGTCCGCAAACTATTAAACAAAATAAACGGTAGGAAAGCAACCGGCCTGGATAAAATTCCTTGTAAACTTCTAAAAATCGCCGCTGACATTGTCGCACCGTCTTTGACGTGTATTTTTAATGAATCGATAGTGTCTGGAATCTTTCCTACTGACTGGAAGCTGGCTAGGGTATCACCCGTTTATAAGAAAGGTATTAAATCAGATCTTAACAACTACCGACCGATATCCGTGATACCAATTGTTGCTAAAATATTCGAAAAAATTATCTACGACTAATTATACAAATACCTTAACAACAACAACCTACTAACGAATTGCCAGTCAGGCTTCCGGTCACTCCACAGCACTCTAACTGCTCTGCTTGAAGCCACAAATAATTGGTGTGTAAATATTGACAAAGGTTTCCTTAATGGTGTAATATTTATCGATTTAAAAAAGGCCTTTGACACTATTAATCACCAAATTATAATGCAAAAACTAGCGAAATATGGAATTGACCGAATTGCCCTGGCATGGTTCGACTCTTACCTATCAAATAGAAGTCAAAAATGTAATGTGAACTGCCACATGTCTAGTGAAAGCCCGATAACTTGTGGAGTCCCGTAAGGGTCGATAATTGGACCATTACTCTTTTTGATTTATATTAATGACCTGCCAAACTGCCTAAACGAGGGATTACCAAGAATGTACGCCGATGATACTAATATTAGTTTTGCCGCCTCAAGCCAGAGAGATCTTGAAACAAAAATCAATGCGGAACTAAAAAATGTAAATATCTGGCTCAAAGCAAATAAGATAAGTCTCAACATCGCTAAAACTGAGTTTATGATTATTGGGTCTCGCCAAAAACTACAAACTCAAAGCGATTGTACCATCGACGTTCGTATAGAGGGTAAAGAAATAAAAAAAGTGAACTACACCAAATCTCTGGGGGTTTATATAGATGAAACATTGTCCTGGCGGAAGCATATAGACAAAATATCAAAAAAGATCTCCTCTGGCATTGGCGCACTTAAGCGCGCAAGGCCTTTCATATGCAGAGATACTGCAGTAAAAATATATAAAGCCCTGATTGAGCCGCACTTTGTTTACTGTGGCTCAGTTTGGGATGGCTTAAGTCAGCAGTTAAATGATAAACTGCAAAAACTGCAAAACCGGGCAGCCAGAGTAATTACTCGATCAAGCTACGACACGAGTTCAAGTCTACTGATTGATATGCTTGGCTGGGACAACGTATATACACATCGAAAAAAACAAAAAGCAATGGCGATGTACAAAACCATGCATAAGCTTACCCCAGGTTACCTTCACGATCTCTTTACAACTCGTAATACTAACTATGATCTAAGAGATTCTGAAAGTAAATTATTTATACCTAAACCGAGGACTAACTACCTAAAACGTAGCTTCAGCTACAGTGGGGCATTCTTATGGAATAATCTCCCACATGACCTAAGAGTGTCTAAACATATAAAGCACTTCAAAAGGGAAATTGATACCCTGTATGCTAAATCGGACTCCCACACGGCAAACATGTAAAACAGTTTTAATGCATTATTACATTTTTTATTTTTAATGTATATATTTTACTATTGCAATGGTACACCTTACGTGTACAACTGATGTTTTTAAACCGTGGATAAATAAAGATTGTCTGTCTGTCTGTTTGTCTGCGTTTGGTTTTACTTTGGATTCTGATTGGGTGGTTTACTTTCTCAGCCAATATATGTACACTTCGCGTATGTAAGGGTATAAATAATATTTTTGCGTTAGTAAACGCAAAACCAAAAAACTTCTGACACTCAATTGAAATCCGCTCTAATATAACATTTCTTCAATCAAATGCAATGTTGCCAAAAAAGTACGTAGGTACGATTTATCAAAGCCTTAGAAAAGTGTGTACTACTTCTGGGCCATTTCCAAAACCCCATTCTCGAGCTACAACAAGCAAACACAGTCCGTGTTTAATAGTACAGCCCAAAATGTTTTCCTTTATCTCAGCAATTTGATAAGTTGCATCCCTTGTTATACAAGTTGTATAAATTATTAGTGAAAACATTTAAAACTTTACACCCACATTTAAAACTTTACACCCACAATTAAAAATAAGAGTCAGTCTCTTATTATCAACAGTGTAGTCCAGAACACTGATACAATCTTTCAGTCTCCAAAGGTTTTTTTACTACAGGTAGCCAAAAACATTATGTCGAACGCACTTTCATAATCTATGATTACTTCTAGTATTATGAAAATAGTCCGGTCTATTCCGCAGGGGTTCGCAGTTGTCCGCAGTTGTTCCGCGAGTACAAACACGAGTAGAGACTGGTAACTATAGTACAGTAAATCGGTCAGCGGCAACGCTATGACGCATGCTCTCATGAGTTATATCAGGTTTCGGCGGTCGAATGAACTTTAACGGTTCCACGACGAAACTAAGCTCTTTCTGAGCGGTATTTTCCTGCAACGGATTTACAGAACGTTGGCTAGTTTACGAGTTTTGGAACCAAGCTATGAACTTATCAAGACGTCGTTTGGATCCTGAATGGCTATTTATGGGCTGTTATGTTTTGAGGATAATACAGTTCGAGATGATAGACGCCAGATGGTAAGCCTAAATAATTCCTAATTACTCCGGCTGCCTGTCGTTATTTATTTATTTTTATTCAGTGTAGCAAGCGTTCTGCGCATGCGTTAAAGGTCAAATTCACACCAATCAGATTGCACTGTGGTGGTCACGCAACAATCGCCAGGTTAATTTATTTACATAATTGAATACAGTAAATCAAAATGGTCGGCCCGCGAGGGCGAAAGCCTTCCAACAGGCTCAGGATATTTCAACTGGCGCTCTTGTTGACCATACAAATACATGAACAACCAGGAGCCGTAATACATTCGATCAGCGCTGTCTGGACAGATCCAATGTACATTTAGAAACGTAAGCGAAATACAATATCCAAACACGTTTGGATATCAACGGGTATCGAATTATAATCAAAGGTTAGATTTCGTCAGGCGCGCTCAGATAAGAAAGTTCAAAGCTCTCAGACTAGGCGAGACAAGGAGATATCAATTTCAATGAGTCATTGTCAGAAATCTATTCCATCGTGGGCAATTATTGAGAGCTCGAGACATTATACATGTCTGCTAATATGGGGAAAACTGAAACAAAAAATGAACTTTGACGGCAGAAACCCTCATTGAGCCAAGCGGAATATTTACATGATCCGCTAAGATTTTTACAAACCTTAGTTAAGCAAATGTTTTCAGTGTATGCCAACTGAAATGCTGTGCTCGTTTTTTGGTTTAACGGCTCAGTGGGGCAACTACACAAACAAGAAGCATGAACTGCCAGCAAAGAGAGAGGAAAAAGTACTTGAAATGCACAGCGCTAGCTGAAGTAGGGCATATATATAATATCTGAGACGTTAAATTACGTTACTGTGAAGAGGATCAAAATTCAAGTTTTGTAGCTTGAGACTGTCTTCTGCTGTGACTCGTGAGAGAAATTGGAAAAGATCTAGCTGTTTCATTCAGACACTGGCAAATTTATTGAAAGCTACGGGCTTACTTTATGAGATTATTATTCATTGTGGAATGAAAGGAAACAGGTTGGCTGAAAGTTAAGTTCGAGGTAGGCTTCGACTTTCATTCCGATTCAGTGCATATGTGCACGAAGGTTGGATGCTGTCAACAACACTACCAAAAGATCCAAAACGAAAGATTCAGTTACGTATGTACTGTAAGTACACTCTTTTTGATTTGAATAAATTTCCTCTCAGTTTGTCTGTTAATGTACTTTTTCTTCTAATTATCGCTTTATTTAACATCTCTGTGATTTAGAGTATGCGTACCTCAGAATAAATTATTTGAAAGGTCAACTGATCTCTTGTGTCGATAAGCGCAAATGTTTTTGTAAAACAGTCTGTGAATTTGAGAAGCGGACATAGAAGAGCTTTCTCATTAGGAATTCCAATTTTTTTCTTGCTATGAAATTTATGTTTCATTTCACATTTATTCATACAGTTTTAGCCGGACATTCCCCCGAGTTTTTTTTATCTATTTTCAATCAAATTCAAAGTCTGATTATGTCATTGTATTGCATTTATACACTTGTATTTCCAGTATTCTGTTGTTCAAATCCTGCGTTATCATAGTCATGTCATAAAAGCAATTAATAGACCAGACGTTTTTATGACGTTCTCACTGGCGAATCCTAAGAGGATTTCAAATGAAAGTGTATTTCATCTTCAATCTCATGTGGCCCGAGTGAAAGCCCAGATGGGCTCTTGTTTACTTACTAGTAGATATGTTCATCAGTAGGTGCCTTTTTAAAAAATAATACTAATAAAAAGTAAATGAGTATTTCATGGACGAACTAACTATGCCAAAACGATGTATATGCATGTGGCCCAGGGTCCAACAGCTGGGTTTCCGTTTGCTTTCTGTCGCCTTTATAAATCTGCGACCGAGCAGAGTGAAAACATGAAGTGTCGTTACAACTTAAATACACATCGGCGACTCGAATTAACCATCTAGTTACAATCTTAGGACATTGCGTTGTGTTTGAGTATAGTACTAACTTAACAAGGACGTTTCTAAGCGAGTAAATAATGAAAAGAATAACACAAAAAGTCAAAACCATAGTGAACCTCGTGTTTCAGCTCGACCCAGAAGTCGTCACGCTCGGCCATCGATATGCTGATTATGTGATAACTTCCGGCGCTAGATAAAAGTGCACACTTCCTGTAAGCTACAAATAGACGAAATAATAATTGCAGAGGTCACACTTGAAGGTTTACTTCAGTAAATTTGCCTTTAAATACTGAGGTAAAACTCATGAGATTTCTTTACTACAGTAAACCTACCCGACATATCAAATCAAAAGATAAACAAAATCCAGATGAGTTTTGTGCTGTACTGTTGACACACTGGTATCTATATAAACGGAGTGATGACAGTTATCTGTCCTACGCTAATTTTAGCCTTCAAGTTTAGGCATTCGCAAAAGGCTGAGCAATGGAACCTGAACGTGTAGTTTTGCTCGTTTCTCTTCTTTTACTCATTATATATGCTCACTAGGAGAGCTAACAGATTTCGCTTCATTTTAATGTTTGTTGATGTATATTCCTTCAAGGCAAACTTGCCAATTGCAGTTAACTCTATCTATTGTTTTGAGAAGATTTTTCAAGTTCAATTCGGAACTGACTTTATACGGGCTTTATACACGCGCTAAGCATGGGCCGGCTCAAGGATGGTTCGAACGGAGACATATCTATCGTAACCTCGCCGCGGCTCTTGCCACACTCTGGAAAAAAAAAGACTTCAGAGTTTCAAGTGTTACTTTTGACTATATTTGTGGACTTGTTGAATCAGACTGACTTTGTGTATGTAACTAATGCTGCATACCGTCGGCGTGCATGTATGTGTAATGTGCCTTTTAATTTACTGATCCCTTCTTTGCGTTCCAATCTCTCAATTAGAAAGAGGTTGAAGAAAGTAAGATTGCAGTGAACAGAGTGAATTGCTGAGTGAATATCACAGTTTTTCGGTAGCCAAAATTCATGATTGGTTTTGAATGCCAAGTACAGAAAAATATGTTCTAAAGATGAAAAAAAAATACATGCAAATGTGCCTTGAATTTACTGCTACATCCCTGTCACTGTACACAAAGCAGTCAAAATACATGATTATAAAATAAGCTACTCGAATGCAATACTATATTACACAATAGGAACGATTTAACAATCAAACTGAGGTACCTGAAGGGTGGATCTCCGCGCGGTCGCGAATCTGGATATAAATCACACAAGCTAACGACAGTAACGTGACTGACACTAAACTGTAATTGAGCTGGCTAGGTTACTCGGTTCAAAGCTATTGTGAAATCACATGTAAGTGTCGATTGACAATGTCCTTGAGTAAAACAGAAATTAATGTTCAACGTTTATACTGTTTGATATTTAATCTAAATAAACAAAACAATTATCGTGCTAATGTCCAATACAGTTTGTAGGATCGATCGCTCCACTTCCCTTTAAGGATAGTTTCTATATTTGTATCCCACGTAGAAACATCTACACCGTAAAGTAGCATGATGCGCTCTCCCCATGGGGTTAAGCGTTGAACCCAGTGATCACAGGAAGCTACACCATACAGTTTAAGAAGTTTTCTTTCCGCCTCTGCCATTCTGCATTGTCTCAAACTCCTCCTGCAGTTCTTGGAAATGGTGTCCATATTTAGGAAAAAGGTCTAAATGCTGGAATAGTTCAGTTACGGAAACGGGTTGGTCTTTCGGGATCAATAACCGCATATAATTTATCTTCTCAGCGTTGGATGTGGTCAAGTCTGCCAGATACTCTTAATGATTCTGCACACGTTAGGGTACTCGTCAAAAACTTTTATCTTTTCGAATCCGTCTCCGGTTGTGTTCTTGTGGTAACATTTTCCTTCGATAATGTGCTTGGGTAAGTCACGCTTGGCACAAATGACCCTAAAATCTATCACTTTGCTATATTTTCAAAATTTCCAACATAGAAGATTGAATTTTTGTGAGATGATGAAGACCGACGACCTAAACAAAATCTGATGATTTGATCTACCGTAGACATCTTGGTGACGTCACAGTTACGTCATGTATCCATTTATAATAGGTTTCTCGATGTTTTCAATTACCTTGAACATCAGTAAATTTTATATTTTCGATTTCCCATCATGTCGATAACAAAGAAACCGAAAACCCGAGTTCGATTGGTTAAGAGGGAGAAAAGTTATTAAATTTTGAATTTTGGCAATTTTCCCGCCAATATTTGGCGGGAAATATTCAATACAGAACCATTTACAAAATAACTTCTTCATTCATCTTTTAGAGTTTAAAATATTTGGTTACGACAATCTAGCAATCAAAAGAGTAAATCGGTACCCACAACCGTATGTTTTTAGAATTTTCGATTTTTGAGAGGAAATACTTTAAAATTCCCAGTGAAAAAGAGGAAACGTCATTATGACGTCATATATTTTTGAAAACGTCTTTTAAAAATAACTATTCAAGTATTTTTCGGGTTTTAAAGAGGAACAGTACTTACTGTACACTGAATAGCCGCAATATGGTCTTTTTTATGTTTATTCAATTTAGAAAGCATGACTGATGTCAGACCCATGACGTCAGAAAATGTGACGTCACAGGAAACTTCAGTTCTTAATAACTCACCAAATATTTATCGTAGAGACTTTAAAATTGCGGCAATCAAAAACACATATTTATGTTGTTGTGATAACATGCTTTATTTCAAACGTATAGGTTACGCAGAATTTGACCTTAAAAGGAGTCGTTCGCGAATTAAACAAGATGTGCTGGTTTATATATTTTTGGCTCGCTTTTAGTGATCGATTTTGAGGTAACTTATGCCAGGCGTGAGTAATAAAAGTCTAGAGAAGAATCACAGGTTAGCAAAGTGTCTTTTTCCTTCTCATGCCAACAGTACTCCCTTAACCTCCCTTTAATCTTGTGTGCTATGTACAACCCAGCAAATGCTTGGTAGTTTTCAGTGAATATATTTTCCCTTGATAAAAAATCACACAGATGTCCGGGAACGCTTATGCCAGACTTGTGTGACGCTCTCTTTCCGTACTCGGTTAGTTCTCCAAATCTATCCCCATCAGGTGTGTAGGCTACAGCATACAACTTATCTTCCTCCATGAACTGGAGTAAAAATATCGAGAAAGCAAAAAAACACAACTGTATGCCTGAAAGGAGTTCAAATAAGAGTGATGCGTTAGTACAAGTGAGCCTCGGTTCATGTCAGTGACTGAAACAATAGGATCTATTATGAGTCAGAGGAGTATTGTAATATCCCTTGATTTCGGATTATTAACTTCACTGAATAAACGTGTTATAAAGGGCCATCGGGCTAAAAAGGGTCACAAAAGGACATTTAGGGCCATAAATGGTAATAAAGGGTCAAGTGGGGTCAAGTTATCGAGGGCCAGATCTATAGAAATGTTGTCTTGAGCTAAGGGAATTTAGTTGTAGAACGCTTCTTTTGTGTTAGGCATCATGTCAAGACGAAGGAGAGATTGTCCAGTGTTTGGATGTGCATCCAAAAATCTTATTAGAATCGCGAATTACTTGGAACAAGTGCATCATATGGAATCCGAAGAAAGAAAGAAATGGTTACGATTTAGTAAGCTTGGACTTTGTTTACCGAATACCGATGAAACTTCAACGAGTGCCCCTGGATAAGAACAACCTTGAACAGACACTACAATATATTTTGCACAGGCAGGCTCGTATGGAAGACCGAGCTGGTTGACACTATGATCAAAATACTTTGGACCCATGCACATATTATTCAACCATACTGTTGATATATAGGTTTAAACGATTATGAAGCATTAATTTCGTTGTACTTTCCCAACTACTCATTACTTTTGATTCATATCTTCATAATAAGTTACGATTAAAAAATATAATCCTATGATCATCAATATTGTTAATTCGGAGTCTTAAACATGCAACAATACAAAATCATTTAATCTGAACTTACGTGAAATTGAAAAAGAACATGTGCCATTATTAGTTATATCTCATCAAAAATAAAGTCTAGTGTTCTTGTTTATTGGTAAGAATGCCATCTGATAAGTACTAGTGCTATCCGTAAATAACTCATTTGTTAGAGTCTATAGTTTTCGAGTCGACATCCAGTATTATACTTAAGTAGGGAAATCAAACAAAACATACTAAACATCAGCGTGAAAAGAAAAGTATCGAAGAAAAGACATTGTAAATACGATTCGAGTATTCGCGTTTTATTTCAAAATTCACACCACTCCTCACAAACTGTATATATCATAGTGTTAAAGCTTTTGATTCCATCTTTAATGTTTTGTCTGTTCTTGGTCTTGATTTCCTTACAGGATACAACGTATAGAAGTCAGTTCTAAATCGTAATACTGCTTTTTTGCTATATGTCCTCCATTTCACAGCAGGACGGTTTTCTGCTGTGTACATATGTTATGTAGTAGCTAGTGTGGCTCTCCTTGCATCAGGTTTAGGACTTTAAAATTTTTCACCTGTTTCGAAAACAAGGTACTTGTACAAAGCAGGTAAACTAAAATAAACGAACGGTCGTTTTCGTACTGTGAGACCATCATTCAGTTCGGGTATGAAACAGCAGATTGTCTTTGATTTCTTCAACATCTTATCCCATGCTAGGTTGTTCTCGTATTTGCTGGTGCAATCATAGAATACATGGTACACCAAGTCAATGGCTATCTGCTCGAGATACAATTTTGTGTCTTGTATCACCAACGGTTGTTTTTTTCCTTGACTTTGTTTTCGCATGATCTCGATCATCTTTGTACATATAGCTATTGGATTCATACAGATCTTTAACATACTGGTGCAAGATTCGTTCAGTCTCCTCGTACTTCGGGTCCTCAGGTTTAGTAGAGTATTCCTGTTCCATAAGATGAGGGAACAGCTGGACCAGTTTTCTTGGCCGAAATTCAACTCCCAAACGAATGTGTACATGCAGCATTGAACGCGTTTTTCCAAAACTGTTCATCGGCTTTCCAGCCAAGCATGCATGTCACTCAGAGTGAGCTTTCTTCCTGTTTTTGCTTCGAGCTCTCGTAGTCTTTCTTCATTTCCGATTGTTTCACAGAGGTGGTAAAGCAGAAATCGAAATTTCGTTTGTTTCTTGCTCTTCGGTTTTATTTTTGATGTTCGGCTTCTGTCTTTTCTCACAGAGATCTCCTATCTGTTCGGGCTTTGTTTTCTTTGTGGATGGTTCTTCTTCTTTGGTGTGAGTCAAAGGTTTCAGGTTTCGGCTACTTCTCAACATCATTTTGAAGCCTCGGTCTGTTAAATATTATCTCCATACAACTAAGCCAACCTTCAAGATATGTAGTCCTTGGTATGCATAAATAAAGCAGAACGCAGAGGTGACAAAATCACTGAAGGTATATCAATATTTCCGCTTTATTTATTGGACTTTTTTCCTGCAAAGTGGAAACATTTTCTAGTGTCTAATACTTAGTTATTAAAACAGTTGCATCCTCTTTCAGCGACGAGACCAGACACAGTAGGACTTGGCCTCAATGACTCCCCAGCAGGACTCGCTTCATATATTATAGATTTTTTTTTCTGTGTGGAGTGGGTGTCCAACAAATGGCTCATCGACTTGTCTTGAATCACGCTTCACCAAGGATGAGTTGCTAACTAATGTCATGATCTACTGGGTTACTAACTCAATCACATCTTCCATGAGGTTTTACAAAGAGAATTTCGGCTCAAAAGATGAAAGAAAACATAATCGGTAAGTCATCTTTTGAAACATATTTATACGTTCTCTGTAAGTTTTCTTTTAGAAACGTCCACGGCTGTTTAATTAAGAAAATTACCCCATCAGAAAATCATCTGGAAGAACGTTACAGCAAACATCTGTTGTTGCCATATTTGTCTGAGTAATTAAGTAATAGCCCGTTCTCAGGTACATCAAGGCCTGGGTCTCAATCGTTTCCAAAATGGCCGCCACAAATCAAGAGGGGGTGGTCTATCTCTTTAACAAATTTCTTCGATATTCATTATTCATTTTAGCCATCTCTCGTTATTCATTATTCTCTAAGTTTTAAACGCAAATATTCATGATTCCTGCAATTCTATAGACATGATTCACGATTCATGATTCAGCTTCCACTCCCGATATTTTTATAACACTTTGACAGATTCCATAAAGTCACGAGGCTAATACTTTCGTCACAGTTTCCATGGAAACATGTAATGTGACCTTTGAACTTTAATTTAAGGAAATTTGGAAAAAGCCTCTGAGAGGAAGGTAAAGAGTTTTAACATGGCGGGTATTTTACTGTAATTCATTCAGTGTTAGTGAATACTTTCTAGAACGGTTGAAAATTTTAAGAGGAGGGCCAATTGATGTAAATGTGAAATTTGATACCCTCAAGTTTCAACGAATTTAACATACTTTTCCACGTTGTCTAGTTGGACTGACAAACTACAACTGCATTAGGTCCACTGGTTTTTATTTTGATATTTTTGATATTTTTATTACTTTCCTCCCGAAGTCTTGTATAATATTTTCTTGAAAATGAGATCAAAGGTCACAGTGTCCGTCGCTATGGCAACCATCTTTGCCAGAACGTTAAAATGTGGACTCTACATGAGATATAGTGAACTCAATCTTATCGGGTGCAACCAAACGAAAGTAGACCACCCCTTTACTTCTAAAGGGTGTGGTCGTTCTTGACCCAGGCCTTAAAACTCTTCCTAAACAAACACCCTGATCAAGATCTTTTGCAGGATGGAAGACCTTCGGTCATAGATCCCAGACCAGAGTAAATGAGAGTCACTCCTGTCGCGCCTTCTTATTTAAGGGGGTAGGGTAAAAACCTAGTTTGACTTATCCTGGTCATATTTACGTTACTTTTCAAACTTGAATAACTCTTTCTAAACAAACACCCTGATCTGAGTTCTAGGGTGCGGCAATGGGCAATTCCCAAATACGATTTTGCTTGAATACATGCCTTAATCTACAGTAAAAGTTATAAACAGACAATAAAGGAAACTGTATGTTGTTGGTTATTTTTACTGTGAAAACTGAAATCACCATCCAGCCAATAGGGAGGGGGGTGACAAAAGATCTGTCAATCACCAATTTGAGAACTTTCCCCAAATACGATTTTCTTTGAAATGAGGCCACAGTTAGTATAATCAAAGCTAAATTGAAACATTATCTAATGGAAACATATTGCCTTGCTGGTTTTCTTTTGAATGTACAAGTATCAACCAATGAAATTACGAGAAAGAAGATCTGTCAATCACCAAAGATCTGTCAATCACCAATTTGAGAACTTTCCCCAAATACGATTTTCTTTGAAATGAGACCACAGTTAGTCTAATCAAAGCTACATTGAAACATTATCTAATGGAAACATATTGCCTTGCTGGTTTTCTTTTGAATGTACGAGTATCAACCAATGAAATTACGAGAAAGAAGATCTGTCAATCACCAAAGATCTGTCAATCACCAATTTGAGAACTTTCCCCAAATACGATTTTCTTTGAAATGAGACCACAGTTAGTATAATCAAAGCTAAATTGAAACATTATCTAATGGAAACATATTGCCTTGCTGGTTTTCTTTTGAATGTACGAGTATCAACCAATGAAATTACGAGAAAGAAGATCTGTCAATCACCAAAGATCTGTCAATCACCAATTTGAGAACTTTCCCCAAATACGATTTTCTTTGAAATGAGACCACAGTTAGTATAATCAAAGCTAAATTGAAACATTATCTAATGGAAACATATTGCCTTGCTGGTTTTCTTTTGAATGTACAAGTATCAATCAATGAAATTACGAGAAAGAAGATCTGTCAATCACCAAAGATCTGTCAATCACCAATTTGAGAACTTTCCCCAAATACGATTTTCTTTGAAATGAGGCCACAGTTAGTCTAATCAAAGCTACATTGAAACATTATCTAATGGAAACATATTGCCTTGCTGGTTTTCTTTTGAATGTACGAGTATCAACCAATGAAATTACGAGAAAGAAGATCTGTCAATCACCAAAGATCTGTCAATCACCAATTTGAGAACTTTCCCCAAATACGATTTTCTTTGAAATGAGGCCACAGTTAGTATAATCAAAGCTAAATTGAAACATTATCTAATGGAAACATATTGCCTTGCTGGTTTTCTTTTGAATGTACAAGTATCAACCAATGAAATTACGAGAAAGAAGATCTGTCAATCACCAAAGATCTGTCAATCACCAATTTGAGAACTTTCCCCAAATACGATTTTCTTTGAAATGAGACCACAGTTAGTCTAATCAAAGCTACATTGAAACATTATCTAATGGAAACATATTGCCTTGCTGGTTTTCTTTTGAATGTACGAGTATCAACCAATGAAATTACGAGAAAGAAGATCTGTCAATCACCAAAGATCTGTCAATCACCAATTTGAGAACTTTCCCCAAATACGATTTTCTTTGAAATGAGGCCACAGTTAGTATAATCAAAGCTAAATTGAAACATTATCTAATGGAAACATATTGCCTTGCTGGTTTTCTTTTGAATGTACAAGTATCAACCAATGAAATTACGAGAAAGAACAATAGAAAATTAATACCTTTTACATACCTTGCCGTTGAGTTGTCCTGTTCTTACTTACGCGAATCATCACTTAACTAACAGTCCGCGAAAGAGGTAGGCACAATTCTGTTGTTCAGATGCAATTTGCTTTCCCCACTTTAGTATTTTCTGTTTTTCATACTGACAACTCATCAACCCTTAAATTATGAATTTCTGAAATTAAATCCACTAAAAATGCATTTTAAAGGTACAGTTCTTTTGTGTGAGAACATTTTGCCCAATCAGAAGAGTGCAAAACAATAACCAAGAAAACGTTCAATTTAAAAATGTTCCACATATTGAAAGTTCGTCATATTAGAAGTTATGAGAGTTTTCACAAGATGCAATTCAAATCTGTTTACAAAATGAGAAAAAATAATGTTCTTCTTCAAGTTTAGATATATTTTAATGTCTAAGCCATTGAGGTGGAAGATTGAAACAATACTACAATTAGCACCTTTTTACATTCCATGCATAACATATGCCTACCTCTTGCGCGGACAATTACTTAATGGGAATTTTGTAGGTAATTTGAAAAATCATCAAACATCATTAGAGACAAAAACTAGGCAGAGCTCCAATTATTTCAGATCACGGCTAGACTTGTGCTTTGTGTCGGTCGTAAAGTACAGTGGCTGATTGATAGGAATAGACAAGTTTACAGTTTATGCGCAGTTGTACAAATATAATACAATACAATACAATACAATGCTATGCATAAATTTGTCAGAGTATTGGACAACCCTCTTCAGATTGTTTTGATTTCTAGAAACGGCTGAATCTTGGCTGAAGGCTGAACGTGCAATGCACAATGTTTGTAAACAGTACTCTATCCCTTTCACTTTAGAAATAAATAAAGAAACATTTTGTTTTCAGAGAATACTCTATGTTCTTGTACGCTTGTTTGAAATGTTAAAAAATTGACCTTTCCTGACCCATGACCGCGAAAGAAAAAGACTGCGTCGAATTCCCGGGTAGACGTCATCTAATTAATTCGACTTTGCAGTAATTTCAATAAATACTAAGCAGTTTGTCTAAAATGACGTTTTTCTTTACTAAAAACTCACAGCCTGTCTATGCTCTCTATATATCGATGCTATTGTGATAGAAAGGCGCCATGGATGAGATGACGTCATCCCGGGAATCGACCCAGGCTTTTACTTGCGCGGTCATGGGTCAGGAAAGGCCAATTTTTCACCATTTGAAACAAGCGTAGAACATAGAGTATTCTCTGTAAACTAAAAAAATATGGCCAGAAGTACTCAAAACCTTTCAAAGCTTCATAGCTATGAAAATTGCGAAAGGGGCATTTTAAATTGAGCTAGTTTATGTAATTTATTAGTGGTAACGATATTTGGACCATTTTTATGGTTTTAGCTCTTGTTTTTACTACCACAACAGTTTTTATTTGAAGTGAACTCTTTGTAACTCAGTCCTCTAGTTAAATACAGTCATGTTTTTCGCAATCGATTGTAAGATATTATATTATATTTCATACTTTTATCATGATAATGATTGTAAACATATTGTAAGATGAAATAATAAACAATGATCGATGGCGCTTATATGCGAAGCTCCTTATGAACGGTAGAGTTGTCATAATAAGGACACTGTTATTCGAATTGAACCTTGAAGTTTCTTTAAAACAAAAACTAAAAAATAACACCCTGAGATTAGAGAGAAATACCATGTGAATGTCCTGATAGGCTTTTCAAACTTGATTACAATACTTAGTAGAAACGTGATTTCGGTTACCGGGCTGGAACGATTTCCAGTTGCTCTAAATTTCTTTTAAAGTAGCTATGTCATGGTACTTACGCATGCGTGGAGTAAGTGTTCGATTGGTGGGTTAAAACAGTTAAACCCCTCTCCTTCAATGCTTGATTGAAAGTATTTTCATTATTGTACTTGAATACTGTATATTTACACAGTTTATTAGTCATTTTTAAATATTTGCTTTTATTTTTACCATCCCCCATGTGCGCGAGGTTCGTCAGTTCATATGAGAATCGCTGAAAATGACCGTGTCCGACCCGGACATCTAATGTAATGGTCTCTCACCATGACACAGTCCCTTTACAGCGGTAGTTTTCATCCACTAGAATCTTTGCCATCTTTCATCAAAACTGCCTCTATTTCCCCCCAGTATCCGTAGAAAGCATACTCTGCTAATCCGAGTATACGTAGTTATTTTTGGGTTTCGTCATGAGATAGTTTTCCACGTAGGGGTTGGCAGTACCCCTTAGATTGATAGGAATAGACAAGTTTACGGTTTATGCGCAGTTGTACAAATCCTTTGTTTATTTGGTGGCAGTTGAAACAAAAGACTCCTTGAACAACTGCGCATGCACCGTAAACTGGTCTATTGTGCTGAGAGAGATTTCCGACAGAGGGTTTGAAGCACGTTTTCCCCTCGATCGCTTTGAAAGGCTTTGAAATGATTTCTGACTCTCGAGGATAAACTTCATATCTTGCGTCTCGTGTATACATATCGTGTATACATATTTGTCCTCGTCGTATTTTGAAGTTATCTGTGTAGTAAACAATAAGAGGACAGACGCACGGTAAAACGGTATCTCTGGTTTTCTTAGGCCCATTATACGATTTAAACTCATCATATGAACATGTGACACCAAAGTCGTGCATGTTGTTCACCAATTCCTTTGAATCCCTTAGAATCACAGCCAGGCTAATCTGCAATTGAGTTGGATAGTTTGTTAATAGTGACATGATAATGGTTCCTATGAGAAGAGCTGGCAGAGTGTTATCCAACTTTGGAGACAAACAAGCAAGGAGATCCAGAACAGTGCTGCTCACAGATTCCGAGACAATTTCGTGATTGAACCTTGTATTGTAGTTCTTTCTATCAGGAATAATTTCAGTGATTTCCTTGCAAATCTGTTTTTCTTAAGTGATTATTATTGGGTTATTTTTTGTTTATCCCGTGGTATTATTGGTAAGAAAGAAAAAGAAGCGAAAAGTAAGATTACAGTAATGACATACCTGGCATGGAGGTGGCCATCTTGGTTATACCATAATAGTTTCTACCCATAATTCCTAGTAATTAACTTAGATAACTAAAATAATTACCAAAAAATAAATCATTTATTTTATTTCATCTCCGCTATTGTTATAATAATCGACAAATTCAATTTTAAAATGGTTTAAAGGAACTAGGTAATCCTAGCCTCGTTTTCATGCAAACTGAGAGGATCGGTTTTGTTCATTTTGCTCTAAGCTAATCATCTCAAATTGCTCAATGCTGACAGAGAGCCAGTAAAATAATTTTTCAAATTGGTTGTCTGGACAAGCAAAATCCACTGAGAAAAAAACTTAAGACGCCAAAACAAGGTTTAACAAAAAAGTGCTCTTGGCTACCGGACTAAAACGTCTCATGAGCAGTAAAACAGATTGAACCAGATTGAACCAGATTGTATCAAATCTCGCCTAATATAGAAACAATTATCAACCAATCAGGCGCCACGTTACATGTATCACTGACTTGACTCTGACGTCATCAGAGGCAAATAATTCGAGATGACGGACGTCTTGAATGTGACGTCTTGAATGTGAGAGGGGAAAACCGAAGAAAAACTTCTTTACTTGGACGTTTTCAACACAAAAATAGGATCGCTTACTCATGTGGAATTCGGAAATCGATAGTTTACGGTTAACATGTCGTCTTTATCACCTAAGAACGCTCATTTTTGGCCAACAAAAGAGCTACATAGAAATGAACGATATGTTACTAAAATACTGTGTAGATCTCTAGATATTTCACCCTATAGAATACATATTCTCGGCTTACCTTTTCGTCCAGGTATTCCATGGCTGCCATCCATCAGATAAGCATCGTACAAAGCGCGGGAACACAAATCATGTGGGAGAAGATATATACTAGAAACCTCCAGAGGTGGGAGAGGAGAATTCATGTTGAAGGAATTATCTCTGTTTTCTCGGACTGTAAATATATCACAATGTGGACTGTCCCGCTCAAAAACTAACTTTAGCGTAATTATTGCTCTGGTCAGCTCAAATAACTGTTTGCGTGAATTAGTTTATTACTGTTTCTACAATAACCTTATAATTAGCGTCTTTCAAAATTTACCAAGGCAGAGTATGTCAAATATTGTAGTCTGTGGTTGCTGTACTGAAGGTCGGCTATCTCTAACAAATCGATACGTTAGATACGTTGGTTTCAACAGTTTTAATAACGGTTCCGGTGGTTTCGGTCGTTCCGGTGGTTCTGTTCCGGTGGTTTCGGTCGTTCCGGTGGCTCCGGTGGTTTCGTTCCTGTAGTTCCGTTCCGGTGTTCCATGTTTTAGTACATACCGTGTGGAACAGATATTTTGTGGAACAGTTCCGTTGGGTGCTCCTGTCCATTTGCCAGTGTATCTCCCAACATACAAAGTACAGACAAAAATGGGCTTGAAGTGCTCACTGGCTGTGTTTATCGTGTTCGTTAGTGTGCTTGTTGCCTTGGTAGGTATATTGGTGTATTTTAGCCTGACCTCCGTCGGTAGCATTCAAAAGTACGAGGATGGTTGGTGGGGCAAGGGACAGCGAGATACTGAGCCAAAAGACGAGGACATCTCGATTCACGAATTAAAGATTGCTATTCCTGATTCAGTCCTAGATGACTTGAAACAAAGACTATCGAAAACCCGCTTCTTTGACACTCTTGAAGGCATCGAATGGGAGTACGGGACAAATCAAGACTACATGAGGAACATTGTTGACTACTGGTCAACAAACTATGAATGGAAAAAGCACGAAGGCATTTTGAACTCAGTACAAAATTACATCACGCTCATAGAAGGCATTAAAGTGCATTATTGGCACTTCAAACCTGAACCAGAGAAAGGAAAGAAAATTGTACCAATCATGTTTATACACGGATGGCCTGGTTCCTATTTTGAATTCTACAAAGTAATTGAAATCTTGAAAAGTGGATCTGGGGATTATGCATTTGAAGTGATCTGCCCATCAATTCCTGGTTATGGGTTTTCAGAGGCTCCTCATAAACCAGGATTTAATGCAATTGATGCTGCTCGAATGTTTTCCAAGCTGATGGCAAGGCTTGGGCACTCAAGTTACTATATCCATGGCGGCCATTGGGGCTCCGTAATTGGCCGGATGACAGCTGTGGTATATAGCAGGTGATAATAGTTTAACTTATATATTTTTTGGACCATACATTAGGCTCTGACTATCTCAAACACTCAAGCAAGATTAGTTTGTTTATCAACGGCCGCATATATTAAAGGCCAGCTTTTAGGCGAACTAAAATGCTCTCGATTGTTTATAAGTTTCATAAAAGAAGTACACATGCATACACTTTGGATAACGTATTTCATAATTTCTACCGGATTAAAAACCCAATCGAGCCCACGATTTTTTCCCGGATGCTTCGAATATGATTTTAACAGTATTTGGCAGGAAGCCAGTATATATATATATATGTTCTAATTCGGTTTACGAGTGGAAGGTGCTGCCTTTACATAATCCAACAGTAAACAGCCTTCACATCTTCTCGGTTAAGGATGTAAAATCGTAGGACTAAGTCATCAGAGGGCCATGTGATTACTGAGCTACGTGTTAGTGGTAAACGTGTTACCCTCTATAAATAAAGTGACTTTACTTTACTTTTACTTTTTTTATGTCAGAACGTTGAAATGGTTGCTAAACTCGCTGAAAATGAACCCCAACCGTTTATGAATGTTGAACGCTACAAACGTTGAAGGTTAATTTCTGTATATTGATCGGCGGAAACTGCATTGCTGTGCTGATATCAGTACTGGAAAGAGTCACGAACCGATTCTAACGTTATGTTTTCCGTTGTCATAAATAATCGGCTTTTCTAAGAATTGCTAAAATCAACGCTCGAACCCGTGCCCTAACTACGCAAATATCGGCATGTCTCCAATATAATTCCTAATTATGTAAAGGTAACACCTACATGTAGCGGTCAATGGCTGCACACTGGGACGTTAACTTTAGTAAACCAGCCAAACTATGGTTAAGAATTTTTACTATATCTGGTTAAAATAGCAGCCTTGAGATCTGAAAGGCGTCCGATTGACTCGGCTGATGCCGTGTGTACACCTGGGAGTTGAAGTTACTGAGTTTACTAACCTAGGTAACCTTGATATAAATGTCATCCGACACAATAGAAATTTGACCTAGGTATATATAGTTGGGTTTACTCTTTTATCAGGTCACGATGACTGGCATATCTGCTTACAGTGGGATTGGATGTCATTGGCTGAGGTCACACTCGCCAAAGTTTACTGCACTATACTAAAGCGCTATTTACTATAGTAAACCATTTTTTGAATGTGACCCCCTTTTCGTAGTTTACCATAGCAAACTCATCTCAGGTAAGTTACGATAGAAACGGTGGGAGGATGAAAAGAACCTTTACTACAGTAAACCTACCTGAAAAGGGTGGGTATACCTCGTAGTTAATTTAGGTGACATATGTAAACTTTTTTGAAGCTTTTAGGGGCCGTCGACATATTCGAAATGCCCCGCTTAACGCACAACGGACGTTAAGGTCAGACCCCCTCCCCCTCCCCTTAACGTCCACCCATTGTTTTATGCTAATTTTAGGTCAGGAAAAACAGTAATCTGAAATACACGGGAGTTTACCGTATAAACAAAGTTGTACAGTCAGTCAGTACCTCGAATTCCCGTACGAGCTCATATCGGATCTTGACTAAAATACTCATTATAGCACGACTATAAAACTGAGTTTCACTTACCTGGAGGTTTGAGGTATTAGTCATGATACTTCTAATCAAAAGACCTTGTTGAAATTTCCGGGAAATTCAACAGAAATTGCGCTCTATTGTAGATCTAGCTAACTAGAAACGTTTGATTAAAAAGTGTACTTCTATTGTTTGTTCTAAATGCTCCACACTAACGTCCATGCCCTTACCCCCTTCGCATTTCGAAGGCATCGACGGCCCCTTATCAGAAAAGTGCAATCACTACTCTGAGCACAGAAATAGATTTATTCCGTTCACGCGATCAGTGTTAGGAGGATTTTAACATGCATCGGCCGCCTCATGAACTAGTTTCTTGGATGTACAGCGACAGGAATGTAGAAGTAAATGCAAGGCACATATGCATGTATTTTGTTTTCATCTAACTTGGCATTCAAAGCCAATCATGAATTTTGGTTACAGAAACACTGCGATATTCGCTCAGCAATTCACTCTGTTCACTGTAATCTTACTTTCTTCAACCTCTTTCTAATTGAGTCATTTCGACTAGAGAGGCACGAATCGAAGACTGCACATATACACACATACATGTACGCCGATGTACGGCATCATGCAGTTACATACACAAAGTAAGCTAGCTAGTCTGATTCAACAAGTGCACAAATATAGTCAAAAGTAAGCCTTGAAACTCTGAACTCTTGTTTCCAGAGCGTGGAAAGAGCCGCTGCCGGGTTACCGATACGTCCCTTCGAACTATCCTTGAGCCGGCCCATGCTTAGCGCGTGTATAAAATCAGTTCCGAACCGGTCACGACACTGCAATTGGCAACTGAGTTTGCCTTGAAACGGGTATATACATAAACATTAAAATGAATCGAATTCTGTTAGGCTAGTGAACATATATAATGAGTAAAAGAAGAAAAACGAGCAAAACTACACGTTCAGGTCCGGGGGGGGGGATACTCCTGTTTGTGACGTAGTATGTATGTACCGCGGGGGTGGGTCAGGGTTTTGAGCTCGGTTTGGGCAGGTATAGGGTCAGGGTTTTGACCTGATTTGGACAGATTAGGGTCAGGCTTTGAGTATAATTTGGGTGCAGTCAGGGTCGGTGTTCAGTATTTTTTAGGCATTTAGTGTTCAGTTTCCATCGCTAAGCTTTGCGAATGCCTAAAATTAGCGTAGAACACTGAGAACTGTCATCACTCCGTTTATATAGATACCAGTTTGTCAACAGTACAGCACGAAACTCATCTGGATTTTGTTTATCTTTTCATTTGACATGTTGGGTACGTTTACTGTAGTAAATAAAGTGGTTGGATGGAAAATGAGGGGTGCGGAGTATGGAATATGCGGAGTATGGAAAGTACGGTGTGTGGAAATTGGAGAATGAGGAGTATGGAAAATGAGAGTGGGGAAAATGAGGAGTGGGAAAATGAGGAGTGAGGAGAAAATGAAGAGAAATAATCACCCTGGATGAACACGAACATGGTTGCGTAAACAATCGAATGAAAGAATGAGGGTGTATCGGGATATGAAAACTCACCATAGGCAAAAACTGATCCCACGACTTGAAAAAGCGTATTGACATGGGCAAATAATTATGCAAAGTTTTACCTTCTTCCATATCGAAAACGTTATAGGCGTAAAGTTTGAAAATGTATGCAGAAACCTTTTATGGTAGGCAAAGTCTTACCCACCAGTATAGGTTTCTGCTTAAATTTTCAAATTTTGCTAGGCCACAACTTTACACAACAGTTATCTATCTCCCTAAAAATTACACAGATGCTAATATGCTCTGCAAGCCATGGAATTAGTTTTTGCCTCGAGTTTTATTTACGCATATAATCCCAATTGCCCGACCCACTCAAGGCTAACCAGCACTTGACCTAGCCCTAACACAACCCAGAAACTGTTATATTATAACAAATTTTATTACCTTGGAATAACTGACAAAAATAGACAAACAAATAAGCTTTACTTTCTTTCATTTTCAGTCGCACGACCGTACAAAAGCAGCTTTGAGCGCGCACTCTTTCTTCGAAAATGGTGTGATTGTTGCATCAGCAGCGCGCGCTAACTAAAATTGAAAAATTTTCACTCATCACAGCAGTTTTTACATTTTTCTTAGGCTTTCATTAAAAAAATTGTGCCAGAAATACAGGATATTCAATCCTAGAGTACATTTACGTCAGAATTTCAGCAAATATATTGATTTTGAGACACTTTATGAAAAAGTAATTTGCATTGGTGGTACAGATTTCTGACTGAAATCTGAACTCGCAAGGTTAGGAGAATCTGTACCGTGATCAGAAAAACACAAACAGTTTAAGGACGTACGAAACCTCTGTCTATGTTATAAAAGCAATGGTCAATGCTTAGCGTGAGTAAATCGAGTTCTGGATGCACTTGGATAGTTGGGAGAGCACTCTGTTAGCAAGAGTTGCTCTCGGCTATTATACCTGTGGTAGTGCCGATCAACTCGAAAGCCTAACGGCTACTTTGACCACTACGCACATCTACTAGCTCATTAAATTTAATAGCTTATATTATCATTCCTTTTTCCTACATATTTGTAAATTTTATTTAAAAAAAGGAAAAATAGTGCAAAATAAATGAATCTGAATCTGGCTACGCCTCTTACGCTACCATCGTGCTCTCCCAACTATCCGCGTGCATCCAGAACTCGATTTACGCATGGTAAGCATTGACCATTCCCAAGAGTACTTGGATCTATGTATTTTATTTCACTAATTTTATCGTCTAGTATTGTACCTTTGCCTTTTGCCTATATTTTAGTTTTATTTGGAGGATTCATTTTATAGGTGTTTTCACCTGTTTAGTCTAACTAATTTCACTATTTTATCGTCTAGTATTGTACCTTTGCCTTTTGCCTATATTTTAGTTTTATTTGGAGGATTCATTTTATAGGTGTTTTCACCTGTTTAGTCTAACTAATTTCACTATTTTAGCGTCTAGTATTGTACCTTTGCCTTTTGCCTATATTTTAGTTTTATTCGGAGGATTCATTTTATAGGTGTTTTTCACCTGTTTAGTCTCTCCTCAACGGTAGTCTATCATTTACGTCTTCTACATGTTTCGTTCTTTGTATATCTACTGTTGGAAGCCTAATAAATAAATAAGTGAGTAAGCGAGTAAGGGAGCGAGTGAGTGAAACTTTATTTATACTCGGAATTACATCAATATACAGTATATTGCTTTTCACGAAAGCCGAGTTTAACAAGACTACAATACAGTCTTGATAATATAATATAGATAAATAGATAATTATTTAAAAAAATATATATAGATAGATAAATAGATACAATAGATGGTTAAAATATAGAAAACCAGTTAATGTTCAATGGATGACAGCTCCCGTTTAAACGACGACAAGCTTGTTTGACGTCTCATATAACTTGGTAATACATTCCAGAGTTTACACCATCATATGCGAAAGCTCTTTTCAGATACTCAGTCCGAGGTTTTGGTAAGGATAACTGGTTTTCACCATTGCGAAGATTGTATGTTGTTTTATTTGATCTGAAAAGTTCTCTCAAGCACAAAGGGCCATTATTATTCTGAATTTTAAACATCGTGATAGCTTTGTGCTTTAAACGTCTTACAACAAGATTGTCCCAGTCGAGGCTGCTACGGATGTCATTGGATCTGATATCAAAACCTTGATTGGTTATGACGCTGGCTGCTCGATTTTGTAGCATTTGAAGCCTTTCAGCCGATGTGGCTGGTAAGTTATCCCAAACCACATCGCAATAATCGAACCAAGGCTGTATTAATGAATTATAGACTGTGATTGCCGTTTCTTTTGGGATAAAATCTCTAATTTGCCTTAGTCCCCCGATACCTGAAGATACTTTTTTACAGACTTATAGTCAGTGTGAGCCGCCCACGATAAACGTTCGTCAATAAGGACGCCAAGAGTTTTACTAAAAGAATCTCTTTCAATTGGATTATTATTTATATAAATGTTGAAATAATTGCTAATTTTCTAAGATTATCATCAGATCCAATATACATTTGTTCTGTCTTTGTAACATTTAAACTTAATTTATTGGCTAAAAGCCAATTCTTTATATTTGATAGATCGGAGTTTGCTGATTTTGTTATTTCTGACAATGGTTTACCTGAAGTTGTAATATTAGTATCGTCAGCGTACATTCTAGGAATTGAGAACTGTAAGCTGTTTGGTAAGTCATTGATATATATCAATAATAACAAGGGACCAAGAATAGGTGTATGCGGAATACCGCATGTCAAATATTTAAGTGATGATAATTCTACATTAACATAACATCTTTGTTGACGATTTGTGAAATAAGATTTAAACCACTGTCAGAAATTCATGCCATTGTGGGCGGGGTAGAAAATTATGCAAATCTGCCTGCCCATCATAAATTACTTGTTCTCAGGCTCGCTCAGTCATTATTCCAAGCCTAGCATCGATAAATGTAGAATTTTCCGTCTTAATGGTGTCAATATTCGATTTAAGTTTTGTATTACGTGACAACACTTCATTTATTGTGTTCCAGATTTCCCTGGGATTTCTTGAATTGTTACTAATATGATTCTTATAGTACAAGGCTTTCGCTTTTCGTATTTCTTTGTTAGTAATATTTTTGCATGTTTTATAGTTTGTCCAATAATCCTCTTTGAGTGAGTGAGTGAGTGAGTAAGTGAGGGAGTGAGGGAGTGAGGGAGTGAGGAAGGGAGCGAGGGAGTGAGGGAGTGAGGGAGTGAAGGAGTGAGGGAGTGAGGGAGTGAGGGAGTGAGTGAGTGAGGGAATGAGGGAGTGAGGGAGGGTGGGTGGTAGGGAGGGAGTGAGTGAGTGAGTGAGTAAGTGAGTGAGTGAGTGAGTACGTGAGTGAGTGAGTGAGTGAGTGAGTGAGTGAGTAAGTGAGTGAGTGCGTGAGTAAGTGAGTGAGTGAGTGAGTGAGTAAGTGAGTAAGTGAGTATTTGAGTAAGTGAGTAAGTGAGTAAGTGAGTAAGTGAGTAAGTGAGTAAGTGAGTAAGTGAGTAAGTGAGTAAGTAGGTATTTGAGCATTTGAGTAAGTGAGTAAGTGAGTAAGTGAGTAAGTGAGTAGGTGAGTAAGTGAGTAAGTGAGTGAGTAAGTGAGTGAGTGAGTGAGTAACTAAGTGAGTGAGTAAGTGATTCAGTCAATGAGTCAGTCAATAAATAAATAGGTATAACCGGTCTTGATTTAAGATGCAAAAACATTCTGGTAGAGATAACTGACCTTTTGTAAACATCTATGTTATATTTCAAGGTTATATCAGTGATTTTACCAATTATGTTGTCAAAATCGGAAAACGGTTTCATTCACAAGGAAACAGAAATGAAATGAAATTCCCGAATTTACGTCAAATTTACGTCACATCCGATTAGCATAGTGGAAATAGAAACCTCTATATATAACTCATAGACGTAACACTCAAATCAAGAAATATTCTATTATTCAACTATTCACATAATACAATCGATATTAATGATAAATATGATAATACAATCGATATTAATGATAAAAAAAATTGACCTGATAATATACACTTTAGATCAAAGGAAATATTGCATACCATTTCAATTAAGCATTGAGGGAGCTGGAACAGCCATATATATACACAACACCATGACATAGCCCCTTTAAAGGTTAAAAGTTGGTAATAATCTGATTTTATTAGTTTCAGGATTGTTATATTATTATGTACACTTAATATGTTCTTTTCAACCCAGAGTGCCTGATATACTAAATTAAGATAAATTCTATATTATATTTATGACCTGTATTTATCATGACAAAAACTCACTCCCATATTTGCCTTGATTTTGTAGTCATGTTAGGGGCCTCCATCTAACATTTTTTAATGTTCTTGGACCTCATGGGCCACTGTCGTATATCATGGCTTATATGACACTGCCACCAAAGGAGCATAAAAAGATATTCCCATTGATGGATTATTTGTCTTATGGACTTCGTGAGAGTGGATATGTTCATTTGCAAGGTGAGAATATTTGGTAAATGATAGACCAGTTCGCGGTAAATTCCGACATTTTGAAAGGGGTGCAAACAGGGCGCGAAATACAGTGCTTGTATGGGAATCGATGGGAATCCGATGCCAAATAAAATCCGTAAAATCGAATTTCTGAAATATTCTTCAGATACAAACTTACACTTTGTAAGATAGAAGGTAATAGATTAACATATCGAAATTTGAGGGATGTAGCTGTACTGGGAAGCCGTGCAATCGTGTTTTCAGTTTGCCATACATAGTCTGTAAAAACGAGTCAAATTCCGCGTGAAATGAGATTCCCATACAAACATTGTATTTCGCGCTTTGTTTGCACCCTTTTCAAAATGTCGGAATTTACCGCGAACTGGTCTATTATATAACATGTAGTCATGCATTTCTTATGCCAACAGTAAAAGCAAGGTTGCTCTATTTGTAAATTATTGGGTTGAACTATTGTACGTTTTGTGTGTTTAATATAATTAATTACCACAAAAAATATCTATAACTCGAAGGACACTGGTGTGTAAAATGATCTCGTATGTCAGGTAGGAGTAGGATTGGTCGGAACACCCAAATGCTTTCTTTAGAAAAGTTAAAAATAGTCTTGACACATCACAGAAATAAGTCTGGGTTTTCGTCGAGGGTCGAGCCGTCGAGGGTATGAAGTCGACGATTCAAAAAAATGTTGAGGGTTCCGAAAAACAATACAAATATTTTCGGGGGTGGGGGCCTTATTTTGCAATAATACGCAAATAATAAGCTGTAACGGGACAACAGAGCAAAGATTCAAAAAAGACATACTAAAATTAACTCACTACAAGACTATACTATAAAAATCAAATATGTAGAACGATAACAGCACATTGACATTTTGTGATAGCAAACACACGCATGCGCACATTGTGTTGGTTGAGTGATAGGTTTGACAGCTTGCCGTGTGACAGAAAATTCTGAGATGATTACTTTGTGACCTAGTGGGGGAAGTTCGCCGCGTCTAAAATCTTGAAATAAACTTAGATTGAGGTTACGTAGTTCTTCTCAGTCCTGTGTCAAGGTAAGGAACTGTTTTATCTATGACATATTATATCATTAGTTTTTATCAGTCGACAGCTGCTCACTGAACATGGTATGTTTCTCATGCGGTCGCTAAAGCACAAGTTTGGCTTCCGCGGCATAGAGTGAGAAAATTACACGTTTGCATGATCAGTTGATTTATTTCGCGCTGTGTTTTCAACAGCGAACGTCCAGCTACGGCTAAACCAACAAAAATATGTGAAATCGATGAATTGACTTTGTGGGCCCTGATGTAGATTTTGAGGGTCCACAATAGGTTTTACGGGATGCGGGATTGGGCATTTTTTGGACACGGGATTCGGGATATGAAAGAAAACGAGGCGGGATTTCGGGATTTCAACTTTTGACGTGATGCGGGATATAGATGATTTTTGCTGCGGGATACGGGAAATAGGGGCACCGAGAGGCGGGATTCGGGATTTTCGCGATCTGCTTATTTGTCTTACTTTAGTTCGCTTTATCTATCAGAGAAAAGAATAAAACCCGACGTGGTCAACACCGGTTTAGTCAAAAGAACACTTCACTGGTTTCTCAGGTGTCAATCAAAAGGGATTAGTCTGGCATGGAAGTGAGATTCGTACTTGGAGCGCCCAAAAGCCGCCAATAGTGTCAGAGATTATTCCGCCTTAATTAATTCTCATCGCTTCGCTGCTCGGTCTTCTCGCTGACGTTTGCTTAGAGAGGGCATTATAATCTTAGAACCTCTGGCATCCAGGGTAGGGGCTTCGTAAGCCTAGTTTTAAATTATGGCCACTGATGAACAAGCTGCGGGTGACGTTAGGTGGCATGTGGTGGATAGCGTAAATTGTGTTGCCCTTTTTATGAAAAGGGTGCGAGTGGCAGCTCTTTCATGCCGATTTGGACAGGGCTCTTGTTGTACAAAAGGAAAGTTCCGCTCTTTTTAGACGTAAAACTCGACGTTTTCAAGTTGTATTTTTGCAGACAACAGTCAAATCGTTTACGACTGCATGCATTTTCACGTGCAGTTATCGTATTTTGTAAATTAAAACTTGTTTTATGCAGTCATGGTTTCTTATCATATGCGTCTTATCATATGCGTTTTAGGATAGAACTCAGTCTGGCAGAACTTCATAGTTCTCCTCCCTGAGTAGCCAATCTGTTCTGAACCAGTTCTTAGAACTGAATCAGACCAGTCTGTTCGTGTAAATGGAAAGCGGCCTAAGTCCCTACTTTGTCCTTCATTTGGATATTGGATAATCTCCTTCCTCAAACGCGTCCTAAACTTTGACTTCGCGCGCTCATATCGATGTCCGAATGAAGGGAAAAGGACTGCTCGCAGTATAATTCTAATGCCTGCGTGCGGAGTCTCCCAAAAGAAAATATCAAATAGACTTAGTATTAAAATGCTCATGTTAAGCCTCTTCTTCTACATTAAAAAAAAATGTTTCATTGAAATGAAAATTATAAAAAACAATGACACGGGACAGAAATTAAAAATAAAGGGAAGATAAAACTCAGAATATGCCGGTTTAGGTTGGATTATTAATTTTGAATGTTGAAGTTTTGCCGGGAGCGGTAACGGGGGCAACAGAGATGGATTGGCCAAAATAGCCGAGCTGTATCAGCCGGTAGGTCTTTCTGTAGAATTTGACCACGTCGTCTATGTTTGTGATACACAAACGAACTGCATCAAGGTATTTTAATACAACCGTCCACAAAACAGTGGAATTTCTGATTGCTGTAAGGAAGATTTATAAAGCCTTCTCTATCCACGAGAAGCGTCAGCCGTACACTCTATGTAGTCTGCAAGAAGCATCTGCACTAGTTGACGGCAAAATAAGGCTGATATCAGAGATGCGATTCCCAAGTTACCCAAGTCTCTCAATGGACTCCAAGGCAACGTGGCGTCTAAGACTGGAATCGGTTGCAATGCTGAAAAGTGGTATCAAACGGCTTGACGAAGTCCTAGCAACACTTCAATACAATGCGGCAAACCTCCTCAATTGTATGACACTGGATGTTGAAAATTTTGTGTGGTTCACCATAAAGATCCCTTGTGCACTGTGCTGGATTATGCAATGAATTTTGGCAACGCAGTAAAGGAAGCCTAAAAAACTACTCATTGGGCCGTATTTTACTACACGAATCCCAAATCATGGTACCTGTACAAATCTCTGGCGGTAATTTGTCTTGTCTTATCTCAGTGCCAGCAAACGAAGTCGACTAAATGTCAATAAATCAAAAAGGCTGCAAGTATAATGACAGACCACAGGTAACCCAAGCTCTGTAAGTGGCAATATTTCCTAACATTTGTGTGCGATATTTCGTCTTGGATTTTCAAACTAATATTGAATAAAAAGCAAAAATACTTACAGGATTGTTTTTATTTGTCCATGGGCTGTGTGGGGTAAAAACTCGCCCAAAAACGCTGAAATTGCAACCACACACAGCCCACGGACAAATAAACGCAATCCTGTAAGTATTCTCACTTTTTATTCAATATTAGTATTGAAAATCCAAGATTAAAAAATCCCATACAAATGCTAGTAAATATTGCCAATTACAGTGTTTGGGTTACCTGTGGACAGATTACAAACCGACGCGTAATTAAAACAACTACGAAATGAACTATCGCAACTACTGATACTAAAACGTATTTTTAGAGAATTACGTTTCGGGATCGGGATTCGAGATAAAATATTGCGGGATTGAGAGAAAAAAATGTCGGGATTGCGGGATTTAAGAACCCCTATTGTGGACCCTCTTTAGAAATTTGCTCCTCGATAATTGCGTTCAGGGGAGATACGACGACCTCGATTGAGTTGGATGATCCTTGAACTTGAAGTGCATCAAACACAAACGGTAAACTTTGGTAAATAAACGACTTCCCATAACCGGTCTGAAGGACACAGAATCAGTCCTTATCTAAACTAATTACACGAATAGCTTCCAACCTGCTTGCTTTGTAAATAAACTGTATTTAGCTTTGTAAGTGGGAACTGAATAGCTTCGACGAAGCCCGCCATTACTGAGAATGCTAAGAGCATGCGCAGTTTCAATGTCCTAGAATCTAGGACATCCGGTTTCGTGTCTTACCAGAGCCTCCGATTTTTCAGTTAGCTGAGGAGGCACTGGGAACGTGAATGGTATGTATGTACACCGCGGCAAAACGTCAAGCGCATGCGTATTTACGATTTCTTGTCGGCGCGCGGCCGCCCCCAGTTTCCCGCGAAAACTGAAATGAAACAACAGGCACATACCGTGATTTCAAAATTTCTGCTTAAAAGTACCCATTTGTGAACTGTTTTGTCACTTAAAAGATAAGCCTAAGAGTTTAACAGGTTGAAGTTTTCTTAATTTGTAATTTACTAAGTTATAAAATTATTTACTAAAAAAGTTAAAGCCCTCGGTGATTTGTATTTGATAGCAGAGCCTTCGTTCTTTTGGCCAGCGGAGCATACCGTTTTGCCGCGATGCACACAGCGGTCAAACGTTTGCTCATGCGTCAAAAGTATTGCAACAACAACATATTCCAAAACAAATTCAAAGCGAGCCGGCGGCCGTCACTGTTCAATCATCCGTTTTCAAACCTTGAGAACTTGTTTGGTAAATTACGAAAAAAATTGGTAAACTCACAGTTTGAAGTTTGTTCAATTTCCCGTCGACTGTGAAAATAAAAAGCTTAACTTTCACGTATTTTTCTTAACTTTCGGGGGTAGAAGTTCACTGAAATATGTTTTAAGGTAAATTTATAATACAGTACAGATGACGTCGCGCGTAATTTGCATTTGACGGGAAGAAGGCAAAATGGCGGGCGAACACGAGTCACGAGCGTGTCTATATTATTATTTGAGTCTGTATACGAGACTAAACAATGCAACCTATTTCAGTTTTCATAAACACAAACTTTAAAAAAGTCAAATTACTATAACCCACGACGACAAGGGGTGGAATTACCAACCAAAAGTACATTGCAATCGTGTACGTAATTTTTTAATTTAGTAGGCTTATCAGTATATAAGGACGAAAATACTGTAATAGCAAATTTAAACAAGCATTCACTACTGACTACCCGGTCACCAGCATTCACCAGTCATACATATGCATGCACCTCATCAACAACAATACATGTACCTTGTATTTCTCTGAAATTTGGTCGACAGTCTGTAGCATAGAACAGTTTGTTTGGTATTTTTGTCCACCCGTATATTAGTAAACCTTAAGTAAACCCCAGCCGAATCCTATGGGCAGTACGCCGAAAATATCTTTCTTGGACAAACAATGTCTTCTATAATCATTATCTGCTGTGGTTTCAAGAAAAAGAAACAGTCTTTCTCTGCCTTTCTAATAACAAACTAAGTTAATAAAGCTAAAGTCCAAGCTATAAACGCCAATTCAAACATCGAGTTGTAGCCAGATTTTGGTTACAAACCTCATTTGCATATGTGGAGTTTCCCAGAGCCTTACGATTTCGTCGAGCAATTCAATTCAATTCAATTTTATTTTACACTTATCGATAGAGCAAGTTACAATGCGAGAATAGAAGATAATAAATCAGAGGAAAAATAAGAAATAAATATGAAAAAATAGTTACATATATAAGTGTGCAGAGGCCAAAGTAGCAGAGCTTTCGAGTTGGCCTCTGCCATAAAAGGACAATGCTTTTACAAATTATGTGAAATTAAGTTTAAAATCAAATAAAAAATCAAATCAAGGCAAGTACATACTACTAAGGTATTTTAAGCTATAAGCTTAGAACATTACAATTAAAAAAAAAAAAAAATTATATAAAGGAATTATATGTGTGCAGTAAGAAATAAGAGAGGGGTCTGGGGTCGAGAATGGGTTCGCACAACATTGTTGGGCTCGCGCGTGCGCACTGAATGCTTCATGCGACAAACAAGATGGATGATTAGATCTGACTTAGATCCAACGTAGCAACCAGCAGGATTTTCGTCCACGGTTCTTTGCCGTTTCTCAAGTTTATAAAGTGAAGAGATCGATCCCAGACTCCTCTGCGGTATCACTGTACACGCAGCATTGCCCAACATGTTGTGATAGTTTGAAGACCCTCAGCTAACATCGCACAATAGTTACCGAACAATGTTGGGTGATGTTGTGCCAACCGATGTTGCATTTGTTTGCACGGGGCTTTCGCTCTCGCGACTCCGTCGCTCGCCTCGCTTCCCTCATATAAAGAAAACATAAAGAGGGCGACTTGTGGCAAGTCTAACATTTAGTGTACATTAAGGAAAAGCTACGAGTCCCAGCCAGCTACTCTGGGCAAAAACAATGAGTCCTAACACCAAAAATATTGAGTCATTGAACAAAGATTAACTAAATCAAAGTTTCTCAGAATTTTATCTAGTACTAAATTGTCTGTACTAGTATCATCATAGCTACACAGTCAGTTTTGCAGGTCTCTCTATCTGCTCTATCTCTTTGAGAGGGGGACATTGGGTTTTGCAGGTCTCTCTATCTGCTCTATCTCTTTGAGACGGGGGACATTGGGGTTTGCAGGTCTCTCTATCTGCTCTATCTCTTTGAGAGGGGGACATTGGGGTTTGCAGGTCTCTCTATCTGCTCTATCTCTTTGAGAGGGGGACATTGGGGTTTGCAGGTCTCTCTATCTGCTCTATCTCTTTGAGAGGGGGACATTGGGTTTTGCAGGTCTCTCTATCTGCTCTATCTCTTTGAGACGGGGGACATTGGGGTTTGCAGGTCTCTCTATCTGCTCTATCTCTTTGAGAGGGGGACATTGGGGTTTGCAGGTCTCTCTATCTGCTCTATCTCTTTGAGACGGGGGACATTGGGGTTTGCAGGTCTCTCTATCTGCTCTATCTCTTTGAGAGGGGGACATTGGGGTTTGCAGGTCTCTCTATCTGCTCTATCTCTTTGAGAGGGGGACATTGGGGTTTGCAGGTCTCTCTATCTGCTCTATCTCTTTGAGAGGGGGACATTGGGGTTTGCAGGTCTCTCTATCTGCTCTATCTCTTTGAGAGGGGGACATTGGGTTTTGCAGGTCTCTCTATCTGCTCTATCTCTTTGAGACGGGGGACATTGGGGTTTGCAGGTCTCTCTATCTGCTCTATCTCTTTGAGAGGGGGACATTGGGGTTTGCAGGTCTCTCTATCTGCTCTATCTCTTTGAGAGGGGGACATTGGGGTTTGCAGGTCTCTCTATCTGCTCTATCTCTTTGAGACGGGGGACATTGGGGTTTGCAGGTCTCTCTATCTGCTCTATCTCTTTGAGAGGGGGACATTGGGGTTTGCAGGTCTCTCTATCTGCTCTATCTCTTTGAGAGGGGGACATTGGGGTTTGCAGGTCTCTCTATCTGCTCTATCTCTTTGAGAGGGGGACATTGGGGTTTGCAGGTCTCTCTATCTGCTCTATCTCTTTGAGAGGGGGACATTGGGGTTTGCAGGTCTCTCTATCTGCTCTATCTCTTTGAGAGGGGGACATTGGGGTTTGCAGGTCTCTCTATCTGCTCTATCTCTTTGAGACGGGGGACATTGGGGTTTGCAGGTCTCTCTATCTGCTCTATCTCTTTGAGAGGGGGACATTGGGGTTTGCAGGTCTCTCTATCTGCTCTATCTCTTTGAGAGGGGGACATTGGGGTTTGCAGGTCTCTCTATCTGCTCTATCTCTTTGAGAGGGGGACATTGGGGTTTGCAGGTCTCTCTATCTGCTCTATCTCTTTGAGAGGGGGACATTGGGGTTTGCAGGTCTCTCTATCTGCTCTATCTCTTTGAGAGGGGGACATTGGGGTTTGCAGGTCTCTCTATCTGCTCTATCTCTTTGAGACGGGGGACATTGGGGTTTGCAGGTCTCTCTATCTGCTCTATCTCTTTGAGAGGGGGACATTGGGGTTTGCAGGTCTCTCTATCTGCTCTATCTCTTTGAGAGGGGGACATTGGGGTTTGCAGGTCTCTCTATCTGCTCTATCTCTTTGAGAGGGGGACATTGGGGTTTGCAGGTCTCTCTATCTGCTCTATCTCTTTGAGAGGGGGACATTGGGGTTTGCAGGTCTCTCTATCTGCTCTATCTCTTTGAGACGGGGGACATTGGGGTTTGCGGTGTTGCGGTGTGGGTCAGTAGTTAGTGCGGTATTGCGGTGATCTCAAATCCTGCGGTGTGCGTTGTTTGTGTTTTCAAACCTGCGATGTTCGGTGAAACGATATGTTTGCGGTGTTGTGGTTATTTTCAAAGTTGAATCCATGTAAATCATGCAAGGGACTCTTAAAAAAATTATTGCGTCATTGCGGTGTCGGTATTTTGTCATCGTTACATGCGGTGATGCGGTGTTTTCAGATTATTTTCGTGGTGTTGCGGTATTGAGAGCCCCCAATGTCCCCCTCCTTTGATGTTGAGCATTTGACACATGCTGTAACAATTTTTAACGGCAGGTCTCACTACATGTATCTTTTATAATTACTTAGTTTCTATATAATCGCTTACATACCTCTTACTGCTTACTATTTCTTACTATGTTGACGATATGATACATGGCGTAATAATTTTAACAAGGGTAGCCTAGCTAGCCACATTAAATTAAATTGTTTTGCAACCTTGCCGAGACAATGTCGAAAATAAATTACATCTATTTTCATTTTTATGCATAATTAAAGCAGAACGCAGAGGTGACAAAATCACTGAAGGTATATCAATATTTCCGCTTTATTTATTGGACTTTTTTCCTGCAAAGTGGAAACATTTTATAGTATCTAATACTTAGTTATTAAAACAGTTGCATCCTCTTTCAGCGACGAGACCAGACACAGTAGGACTTGGCCTCAATGACTCCCCAGCAGGACTCGCTTCATATATTATAGAAAAGTTTTCTGTGTGGAGTGGGTGTCCAACAAATGGCTCATCGACTTGTCTTGAATCACGCTTCACCAAGGATGAGTTGCTAACTAATGTCATGATCTACTGGGTTACTAACTCAATCACATCTTCCATGAGGTTTTACAAAGAGAATTTCGGCTCAAAAGATGTAAGAAAACATAATCGGTAAGTCATCTTTTGAAACATATTTATAGGTTCTCTGTAAGTTTTCTTTTAGAAACGTCCACGACTGTTTAATTAAGAAAATTACCCCATCAGAAAATCATCTGGAAGAACGTTACAGCAAACATCTGTTGTTGCCATATTTGTCTGAGTAATTAAGTAATGGTTCTCAGGTACATCAAGGCCTGGGTCTCAATCGTTTCCAAAATGGCTGCCACAAATCAAGAGGGGGTGGTCTATCTGTTTAAAATTGTTCTTCGATATTCATTATTCATTTTAGCCATCTCTCGTTATTCATTATTCTCTAAGTTTTAAACACAAATATTCATGATTCCTGCAATTCTATATATAGACATGATTCACGATTCATGATTCCGCTTCCACTCCCGATATTTTTATAACACTTTGACAGATTCCATAAAGTCACGAGGCTAATACTTTCGTCAGTTTCCATGGATACATGTAATGTGACCTTTGAACTTTAATTTAAGGAAATTTGAAAAAAGCCTCTGGGAGGAAGGTAACGAGTTTTAATATGGCGGGTATTTTACTGTATTTCATTCAGTGTTAGTGCATACTTTCTAGAACGGTTGAAAATTTTAAGAGGAGGGCCAATTAATGTAAATGTGAAATTTGATACCCTCAAGTTTCAACGAATTTAACAAACTTTTCCACGATGTCTAGTTTGACTGACAAACTACAACTGCATTAGGTCCACTGGTTTTTATTCTGATCTTTATGCGCTCCTACTTTCCTCCCGAAGTCTTATATAATATTTTCTTGAAAATGAGATCAAAGGTCACAGTGTCCGTCGCTATGGCAACCATCTTTGCCAGAACGTTAAAATGTGGACTCTACATGAGATATAGTGAACTCAATCTTATCGGGTGCAACCAAACGAAAGTAGACCACCCCTTTACTTCTAAAGGGTGTGGTCGTTCTTGACCCAGGCCTTAAAACTCTTCCTAACCAAACACCCTGATCAAGATCTTTTGCATGGAAGACCTTCGGTCATAGACCCCAGACCAGAGTAAATGAGAGTCACTCCTGTCGCGCCTTCTTATTTAAGGGGGGTAGGGTAAAAACCTAGTTTGCCTTATCCTGGTCATATTTACGTTTTCAAACTTGAATAACTCTTTCTAAACAAACACCCTGATCTGAGTTCTAGGGTGCGGCAATGAGCAATTCCCAAATACCATTTTGCTTGAATATATGCCTTAATCTACAGTAAAAGTTATAAACAGACAATAAAGGAAACTGTATGTTGTTGGTTATTTTTACTGTGAAAACTGAAAGAAATCACCATCCAGCCAATAGGGAGGGGGAGACAAAAGATCTGTCAATCACCAATTTGAGAACTTTCCCCAAATACGATTTTCTTTGAAATGAGACCACAGTTAGTATAATCAAAGCTAAATTGAAACATTATCTAATGGGAACATAGTGCCTTGTTGGTTTTCTTTTGAATGTACAAGTATCAATCAATGAAATTACGGGAAAGAAGAATATAAAATTAATACCTTTTACATACCTTGCCGTTGAGTTGTCCTGTTTTTACTTACGCGAATCATTACTTAATGGGAATTTTGTAGGTAATTTGAAAAATCATCAAACATCATTAGAGACAAAAACTAATAACATGTTGGAGAGCGAGTATTAAAATGACCAACTGTGCAAAGTTTTGAGCAGATATTTTAGATACCAACAAAGTTACTAACAAAGTTTATGGACGTTTGTATGGTGGTGAACAAGCTTTGCCCACCAGTACGGTGGCCTGGAAGGGACATCCTTCTCAGTTTTCTGTCCGCGACTTGTTTTTCCCTGTCCATGACTTTTGTTTGCCTGTGACTTCTTATTCTAACCACAATCCATTGCGGTACGGGAATGGCGTTTGTGTGGGACAACCTATTTTGAAATAGCTGTATAGGCAAGCCTCTAGGCAGAGCTCCAATTATTTCATATCACGGCTAGACTTGTGCTTTGTGTCGGTCGTAAAGTACAGTGGCTGATTGATAGGAATAGTCAAGTTTACGGTTATAAATCGTTTGTTTATTTGGTGGCAGTTGAAACAAAAGACTCCTTGAACAACTGCGCATGCACCGTAACTGACTGGTCTATTGTGCTGAGAGAGATTTCGGAGAGAGGGTTTGAAGCACGTTTTTACGCTTTGAAAGGCTTTGAAATGATTTCTGACTCTCGAGGATAAACTTCATATCTCGCGTCTCGTGTATACATATCGTGTATACATATTTGTCCTCGTCGTATTTTGAAGTTATCTGTGTAGTAAACAATAAGAGGACAGACGCACGGTAAAATGGCATCTATTTGTTAATTAGATAATGATCAGCAAAATTCTCCTACACTGATGTATATGTACACAAGGGTTTTACACATCTGGTCCTATTGTTCTAATATTCTCTAGGATCCCTATTAAAGTACCCACCGCCTTGGCCGCGTTTCCTCACGAGATCAGTTTTTTGCGGCCTCCCAAACCCTGGGTGAGTTATACTTATGTTAACGTCGTCCAATACACGGAGATGCCTCGTGGGGGACACTTCGCTGCATTGGAAGAACCAGAACTGGTAGCTAAAGATGTCATCAAGTTTTTAAAGAAAGTGGAGGCGATGGCAGCAAGTAAGGAAAGAAGTAGTACAGTATAGCGCTGGTTAAATTATTTTGATAAAAGTAAAAGATTAGAAAGGCTCAAGTCAACAATCTGCACCATAAAAGACCACTTACCGACCATTTACCGACCACAGTTTTACGGTGTAGATTATTTACTGCAGCCGATTAGAAATTAGTATCTATAACTTAGTTTTCTAGTGAAAACTATCTTCCTTCGACATGAAGGGGAACAAAGAAACTGCTTCAGAGCGGCATAATTTTTTTGTCAAATTTACTTAGTTTCTTTTCCGTTTCTCATGTCGTACTTGCGATGACGTTGTTTTTAACTGTAATTTTTTTTAACTGATATTGCTGCGGATTTAAACCTTCAAGTTTCTTTAAAAACAAGACTACAAAAATGACAGACTGAGATAGAAGAGAAACACATGTACCATGTGAATGTCCTGGTATGTTGATGGTTGATGGTTGAGCTTTTCAGACTCTAAAAAAATCATACTTTTTCTATTTGGATCTTCCTTATTAACCAACGATGAAAATTTGATATTTTTTACCACGTTCAGTATTATATAAGAGAGTCTAATCGTTTTCATCTGTCATAACCTAATCACCTTTTTTTCTTTAATTATTATTTCTTTATCGTATAGTCTGTAGTTTGTAAAGTCCGTCTCTTTACTGTATAATACGTATAATTTTATACTGTATTATAAGTGTAACGTGTGAGCCCCCTAGATGAGCTAATAGAGCTCTTGGGGTGAACTCGTAATTAAAAAATATGTTTTAAAAAAAAATGTCCTGGTATGCTTTTAAAACTTATTTTCATAGAGGATGGCAAAGATTAAAGTGGGTTACAAAAGCTTATTCTAGAAACTCGCAATTGAATTTGATTACAGTGAACCGATTTAAAGTTGCTCTAAATTTCTTTTAAAAACAGTAGTTTTCATTCACTCGAATCTTTGCCATATATACACCTGGGCCGGGTTGTTCAAAGCCCGATTAGTGCTAATCCAGGCCTAGGTTAATTTCCATGACAACCAATAGGTTCTGTGCAGAGTTAATCCAGGATTAACACTAATCGGGCTTTGAACAACCCGGCCCTGGAAAACATACTCTTCTAATCTGAGTAGTTACGATTTTATCTTTCGTCATGAGGAAGTTTGTCATTTTTTGGGTTAACATAATCCATTTAAACATCCTTAGAGGCGCTTATCTACGTGTCCCTTATCGACTCGTCGACTGATTTCACACACGAGAAAATAGCTCATCCTCTCTTGTTTCAAAGTATTCCAAAAAAATATCATGTCGTCTGTACATTTTTGGTAAAACTCGTTAAGAATTGACAATCGTTATCGTTATCGTAGGCTTTGAAAAACATCGGCAAAAACGTAGGTAATTTGATACATTTTCAAATAGTCTTCAATGCAAGCATTCAAATATGACAGCACTGGATCTTGGCTGAAGCATACTTGTCCAGTACTCTGACAAATTTATGCATAGTTGTTTTGTATTTTATTGTATTGCTTCGTTCTACTATTGTATTGTTTTGTTAAGCTATTGTTATGTCGATATAATACAATACAATGCTATGCATAAATTTGTCAGAGTATTGGACAACCAACCCTCTTCAGATTGTTTTGATTTCTAGAAACGGCTGAATCTTGGCTGAAGGCTGAACGTGCAATGCACAATGTTTGTAAACAGTACTGTCTCCCTTTCACTTTAGAAATAAATAAAGAAACTTTTGGTTTTCAGAGAATACTCTATGTTCTTGTACGCTTGTTTGAAATGTTGAAAAATTGACCTTTCCTGACCCATGACCGCGAAAGAAAAAGACTGCGTCGAATTCCCGGGTAGACGTCATCTAATTAATTCGACTTTGCAGTAATTTCAATAAATACTTAGCAGTTTGTCTAAAATGACGGTTTTCTTTACTAACAACTCACAGCCTGTCTATGCTCTCTATATATCGATGCTGTTGTGATAGAAAGGCGCCATGGATGAGATGACGTCATCCCGGGAATCGACCCAGGCTTTTACTTGCGCGGTCATGGGTCAGGAAAGGCCAATTTTTCGCCATTTGAAACAAGCGTAGAACATAGAGTATTCTCTGTAAACTAAATTTGTTTTGCCAGAAGTGCTCAAAACCTTTCAAAGGTTCATAGCTATGAACTTTGCGAAAGGGGCACTTTAAATTGAGCTAGTTTATGTAATTTATTAGTGGTAACGATATTTGGACCATTTTTATGGTTTTAGCTCTTGTTTTTACTACCACAACAGTTTTTATTTGAAGTAGAACTCTTTGTAACTCAGGCCTCTAGTTAAATACAGTCATGTTTTTCGCAATCGATTGTAAGATATTATATTATATTTCATACTTTTATCATTATAATGATTGTAAAAATATTGTAATTCACTATATGTGCGATGCTATGTGAATAAACCCTGTTAGTATATACCACACCAGTGAATATCACTTTTCGCGCGCTCTGATTGGCTACTCAAACAGTGAATATGATTTCATATTCACCTCCGAGCAAAGCAGCAATCATCTCGCGCGAGGTTTTGTCCATTTGACAGAAAATAAAATAACTATTTGGTGCTGGCTATTCACCAGGAGTGTGGAAGCGGCTCGGGAAATAGCCATCACTATTCACCTCCACTGAGGTGAATAACTGTTAATTATTATAATATAATAATAATAATAATTTACCATGATGTATAGGTGTATTATATGAATTTTTATCTTCATAGACCCTATGCATAAGTCCTGGTAACTAGCATGTCAACGAGGCCAGTAGGTCCTCTGGAATGTTGAAATTGAAGCGCCCGGGGAGATTGTGACATGCACTGAAGGAATGTTCAGTGAAACAATGCCGTTAATTTGCTATGCGCCTGGCTGGTTGTACTATAAAGAAACATTTTTCAACTAAACAATCATTTTCATCACGTTTCACACTTCCTGCTAGCATTTCAACTTCAACATTCCAGAGGACCTACTGGCCTCTTTTTCGTGTTGTGACCGCGCGAGTTATGCATAGTGTGTATGTGTTAAGTCGTGTCAGCTATCATTAACTGTCCGTGATATTTATTATGTAGTTATCAATAATTATTAGGAACTTTAAAGCCCAGGGCAAACGCGAAACATGTGTAGTGCAATGTCGCTTTCAAGAATTACCGTTGGATGTGATAATTACAGACGCAATTACTCGGCGCAGGAGGGTCTGTGAGTCAGCACATGCCAGATAAGGTTATTTTTAGAACACCCGAGGCCGACAAACTGCTTACGTGTACACAATGGCAAGGTTTTCTCATTGTACGCAGTAACAATATCTCTTCATAAATCCGTTAGGAAGCATTGTTTGTCCAGTACATTGTTGCTTAAAATTACTGTCCACAAGGTTTATCATTGTTTTTCGCGGCTTAAAATATCCTGATCTCTCACGAATGCATAACAGATGGACGCTCCTGGTAATAGGGACTTCAAGCGTTTTTTTTTTGGTGTTACAGATCACCACATGACGTAAAACAAAAACAAAAATTGTCTTCTAAAGCAAAATAATACCCTGAAATACAAAGAACCCTAACCCTGGAAAGAATGAATCAAACCATGATTCTGCTACACCAAGAAGCACTCCTTTAAGCAACTAGTCCAGGAGCATATGTAGTAAAATTAGGTCCCGTGGGAAATCGGTGCTTAAAGCAAGCCACTGGTCTAGTTGTGCGAAGAAGCACTCAAATAACAAGAAAAACTTTGTTGCCAACTTTGCAACCTGCACCGCGCCATTTTATGGGGTATTGTTAAAAATGGCATTTTTGGCCAAGCATGAAAACGAGGCTGGGATTTAAAAACGCCTATAACTTTATCAAATGGTTACGAAATGTCACCAAAATCGCAGGCAATATACGATGCAACGTTATCAATACCACAAGATGTTGTATAGCAAGTCACGTGACCAAATTATCATGGAAACGAGGCTGTATTACGAAATTGCCTTTAAATCCTGCTTAATAGTCTCTTAAATAAGGTAATATCCTCTAAAACCCACCACAAATCACGATAAGAACGCATCAGAGATGTTTCTAACCACTTACATGTTAATTCGTTGGCATTTCTTATGTCGTAAGCTTTTTGAAGGGATTTTTAGTAAACCACAGGTAGCCCGTGGGACCTGTTTTCAAACCCTTGAGAAGACATTAACACGATAAACAATATGAATTTTAAACCCTTTTAATCCGTCACTGATATTAATATCGAGCGTGTAACACCAGACATGTATGTGTCTATTGTCTAGTGTTTACCATTACAAATGGCATTTACATAATATAAAAGCTGTACTTCAGACCTCTGACACGCTATATTACATGTTACATATGTTCTAAGCTAGGACCTCCTAAGGATGTTAGTGTTCCAATTGACATATCCTTGCCCTAAATGCACCATACTAAAATCTTCTGCAAAAAGAAGTCACTGAACAATAAAGAGGAACAACATCAGATTAAATTCGGCCTAGACTAAACAAGCTTAAAGTGCCTATCACCCTTTTGCAATTTTGATAGCTTATGAACCTCCGAAAAGGTTTGAGTACTTTTGTGAAGAAAGTTTTGGTTTAAAGTGAATACTTTATGTTCTACGCTTGTTTGAAATCGTGTAAATGTGACCTTTCCTGACCCATGACCGCGTAAGTAAAAGCCTGGGTCGAAACCTGGGTAGACGTCATCTCATTAATGCATTATTCTCCATGGCGCCTTTTTATCACAACAACATCGATGCATAGAAAATATACACAGTTTTTGAGTTGTTAGTAAAGAAAAAAGTCATTTTAGGCAACACGTTGAGTATTTCTTCAAATGATTGGAAAGCCGAATTAATTATATGACGTCAAGATGACGTCTACCCAGTTTCGACCCAGGCTTTTGCTTACGCGGTCATGGGTCAGGAAAAGTCACATTTACACGATTTCAAACAAGCGTAGAACATAAAGTATTCACTTTAAACCGAAACTTTCTTCACAGAAGTACTCAAAACGTTTCGGAGGTCCATAGGCTATCAAAATTGCAAAAGGGTGATAGGCACTTTAAGTCTCCTTTGCAGATCTATTCATTCGTGGAATCATCAGAATCATCATCATACTCATCATTTTGTGCATTCTCGCAGGGCTCGCTACTGTCGGAACAGCTACAAAGATCTGTGCAATTGAGACCTGCCTTTCTACATTGACACCGGTTTCACTTTGAAGATGTCAGTCTTGGGAAGAAACAGCTCGCATACGAACTTCTCTACTGCATCCACCGTTTCGGGGCTGGGACTCTCACTTGCTCCCAGACTTGCTAACCCTCGGACAACTTCAACATCAGCTTCCTTGAATGCATTGCAGCATGAAGCCTTGCCTTTGCCTGAAAACGACCCTGTGTTATCCGACCCACTCAGAACGTGAAACGCAGGAAGTGCTGCTGCTTTTGCCGGGCCAAGAACACGAACAATCGGCTGTAGCTTGATTTCTCGATGGTTTTGCCCTGTGCTTGTAACAAATGACGTATCCTTACAGAGCTCTGGATATCGTCTGAGGGACAGGATAAAGACATCTGTGTCTGGTGAGTGTATCCTCGGCTCCGTAGCACCGTTGGCTGTAGCATCAAGAGCATGCAAAATGATCTTTGTATCTGCCTCCTCTTGGTTGCTTCTAAGGTATGACATATCATAGGCCGTTCCTTTGCACTCACACTTACTCACATGTTGGGAGGTCATACCGATCAAAAATTAGGCGGATTTCGTCACTGGTATCATACTTTGTAAAGATACGCCCTGTAAAGTAATCTGCTAACTGTGAACAATTACTGATCCATTCAGTACTTGTCCAGGGATTGGACCTCGGCCATTCTATCGATGACAGATACTTTCATGCGTGTTCCTCCACTTTCCACATTGCTGTTCTCGTTATTCACTGGGAGCTTCTCTAGGATGTTCATCAACATGCTATTCGATGTGCAGTGTAACATCGATCCGTCTGCAGCAAACATCAACCTTGGTACGACAGTAAATTCATATGTTCCAACAGCTTCTTTGACATCTATTTCCGGTCGGCTCTTGCATACAACAAGCATTCGGGAAAATAGGTTTCGGTCTTCTCGCAACTCCACAGTTTGGTTACCGGTTGTGCGCAGCATCAAAAGCCTTCATTTTGCCGATGATATATCCATAGACTTCATGGCTTCTTCCATTCTGGTGTGAGCTTTCTTGACATTCTCCTTTGTTCCTTTGGTGCAGGCTTCACCAAGCTGCTTTGCAGCCTTCTCGAGGTGCTCAATCATGCGTTGCTCTTGTTCAGAAAGGAAAGCATTCTGATACATGATGAAGCAAGGTGACCATATGAGCTGCCTCTCCCCTTTTCACAAGGTAGAAGAATTTGTTTAGCTGTTGTGGGGCCATAAAGCTTCGATTCGAGTCAAGTCAAGTCCACTGTTTTCGATAAAGGCACCGAGTGTTCGAAGTTGTGCCATGACCACGTATAGCTCACCAGTGCGAAAGATAGAATGACCGAGGTCATTTCGCGCCATTTGAAGCTTCTTAGCCGGTTGATACAAGCCCATATCAAGGGAGATGACAGTCTTTTTCTCAGGGCCTATACCTTTGTGGTGATTGCCTGGGCTTGCATCAAAATGGTGAGTAATGTGTTCCATTCGTGCGCTGGTGCGGCAAGCAATGGGGGAGATCCAATGCGTGTTACAGATACGTTGTCATGGATTAGAGAATTATATTCTGACCAAACAGGGACATTGTGCGCATGACAGGGTCACTTCGTTGTAGGTCATCCTCTTCACTTTCTACTGCTCTCTCTTCAATTGGAATTCTGGTCAAGTTACGCCCAAGGAGCCAGGCAAAATCTTTGAGCAGTACTGTTATTGGTAGCTCATCCTCTGCAAATAACCCGGATGCATGGGTAAACAGGGCCGATAGTTGGGAGGTTTCTGACAGCCTAGCAGTGTTGCCTCTGGTATATCGTGTATGGCGCGATCCACTTTTGCAGTGTTTTCCAACCTAATTACAGAATATATATATATATATATATATATATGTTACCACAACTGTGTGAATTCTCGCGCGCTGATTGGTCGATTTGTTGTGGTAAATGAGAGTCCAGACAACGGTTGTCGTCATAGTACGCACGCTCATTGCGCGCGCTATCTTTGTTTTTAATTTTTAATTTTCTTTTGTCTTTTTCTAAATATTCATGTTTTAATTAATAATCAAATAGAATTGCTCTCTCTTCTGGTAGATGGCCATTGCTGTTCCGTGGAGGGTGCACTGTCCATCATGTGTGTCTTCAGCGAAATCTACATTCATTTATCAACTGCAAAGAACACGCACCTGCCAAAGACAATATCTGGAGGTAGATAGATTCCATCATTCTGTTCCATGCGCTGAATGACGCTCTTCTCTATCTGTGCCTCTACTCTCAGGAGCATGTTGTACTCAATAGCCAGCCATACCAAAAACAATCTCCTTACTTCGAATTTCCTGATGAACGGCTAAAGCAACGGCAATTTGTTGTGGCATTTCACTTGTAACTCTAAATACTTCTGACTTCTTATTTTTCACTTGTCGTTCTGTGCAAGATTCATATCATAGCACGCTTGTATACTTCTGAAGATTTCTCATCTGCATTTAATGTCGCTTTAGGGCCTTGAATGACCAATCTAAAAAGGAGTAAAGTTCATTTGGCAATTGCTCATCAGTTATGCTGTCACTAAGGGAACCTGTGAAAACCCACTTCTTGCATTTGTTGACACATTGTCGTAGCAGGACAGCAGCATCATACAAAGTCTTCATTTGTTCAGAGTCATTGAGATGAGCTTCTTCTGACGATATTACAGCAGCATCTCTGGTTTCCTTTTTAGTCACCCTTTATGGTTCGTTCATACGCTTCGGCCAATGAAATTTCACGTCCATGCCAGTTCCCAGCCCTCCAAGAATACTTGCAACAGGAAGTCCATGTTTTATTATTAGTATCTAGAAAGTCATGTGACCTGGCAAACAACATCTTATAGCATTTAATAGCTTTTTATTTGATATTCCTTGCTATTTTGGTGACATTTCATCCCCATTTGATAAAGTTATAGGCGTTTTCAATTCCAGCCTCGTTTAATGCTCGCTAAGTCACCTCACCTGCCAAGCAACATATTGTGAGATTAAGAAAATTGCATTGTATTTCCTACGATTTTGGTGAAAACAGGTCCCACAGGTCCCACGGGCTACCTGTGGTTTACTAAAAATCCCTTCAAAAAGCTTACGACATAAGAACTGCCAACGAATTAACACGTAGATGGTTAGAAACATCTCTGATGCGTTCTTATCGTGATTTGTGGTGGGTTTTAGAAGCTATTACCTTATTTAACAGACTATTAATCAGGATTTAAAGGCAATTTCGTAATACAGCCTCGTTTCCATGATAATTTGGTCACGTGACTTGCTATACAACATCTTGTGGTATTGATAACGTTGCATTGTATATTGCCTGCGATTTTGGTGACATTTCGTAACCATTTGATAAAGTTATAGGCGTTTTTAAATCCCAGCCTCGTTTTCATGCTTGGTCAAAAATGCCATTTTTTTAAATACCCCATAAAATGGCGCGGTGCAGGTTGCAAAGTTGGCAACAAAGTTTTTCTTGTTATTTGAGTGCTTCTTGGCACAACTAGACCAGTGGCTTGCTTTAAGCACCGATTTCCCACGGGAGTACACATGCTCCTGGACTAAACCAGGACGGCGACGGCAATGACGACGGGACGTAGAAAAGCGTTTTCTACCGAAATTTGGTGTCTACTATTTCCCTTGCTCGCCTTGAAACGTTTTTCACAACCAGATTTTGAAAAATATGACGAGTACACGCCGAAACGGTTGATTTACTTTCTTACGTTTGCGTTCTCTTTAAAACGTACAATTTGGGGTTTTCACGTTGTGTTTTTGCAGAGAACGGTGAAAATGTAGGCGACTACGTGCATTTTCACGTACAGTTATTGTATTTTGTAATTAAGGCTATTGTTTTATGCCGTCGTCCTTGATGTTGCCGTCGTGGTTTCTTAAACTCCCTAATGGCTTCTGCTCGACGACGTTAGTCTCATTCAGATATTAAATATTCATAAATACCAGCGAGAAGGTGCAGAAATTCTGAACTACAACAATAATTAACTGCACCTGAAAATGTACAGTCGCCCGCGCTCGCACCACGTAGAAAAGTGTTTTCTCCCGAAATTTGTTGTTTACTATTCACTTTATTCAATGTCTTTAGATGCTTTTTAATACAACCAGATTTTCCAAAAATATGACCAGCATACAGTTCCGTTCAGCATACAGTTCCGTTCAGAACGATAAACGGTGTGACTTCAAACGTACAATTTCGAGGTTTTCTTTGTTGCAGTCCAAATGTGTAAAATATACCTCTGATCAGAAGTGAAGCCATTCCTTGAATTTTCACTGAAAATCGATATTAAAAGCGACCCAAACATGGTGAAATTGTTCGGAGTCAACTAAGGGCGCGTTCGTTTAGGTATAGCTAATATCGAGGGAATGGTTATGAAACCCAGCGACCTTCTTTGTTATCGGGCTATGTTCGCATTTTTCAACCGTGACCGTGTACAAAATACAATATATATGTTAATCAATCAGCCAATAGAAACGGTGGGTTCAGGAGTTCTGAGCTATCATGACCGTGCGCAATCTTTTGTCTTACTCCCTTCCAACCTAAATCGCAGCGCCTTTGAAGTTTGCCGGATTTCCTAACCATTCCTCTCTATTAACTAAGGTTTAAAAGAGAACGCCAACGTAAGAAATTAAGTCACACTATTTATCGTTCGGTATGAATGGAACTGTATGCTGATCATATTTTTGGAAAATCGCTTTGTGAAAAGCACCTAAAGACATCGAATGAAAGGAAATAGTAAACACCAAATTTCAGGAGAAAGCACTTTTCTACGTATGAAATATACCTCAAATATATTATGATCAAAAGGGAAGCCTTTCCTCTGTTGTCACTGAAAATCGATATTAAAAGCGACCCAAACATGGAGAAATTGTTCGGAGTCAACCTAGAGCGCTTCGTTTGGGCCCATTCTGGGATAAAAATAGTCGGAATAATTACGTGTAAGCATTCGTTTGGGAGCTCTTCTTATCCTGAAATACTTGGTATCATGATTCTGCTCATGGAGGCAGAATATTCTAACTCTTCTTAATATATAATAAATTTTATAATAAATAATATTTTGGAATATCCCAAACGAACGTGCCCTAAGATTGGAAGAAAAAAATTACCCTTTGAAACGCGTCCATTTCGTGTCTGCGATTATCGTATAACTCGGCACAATAGGACTGCATGCTTAGTACTGTCTTGAGTCAATGTCTCCAAAGGAACTGTGTATCCCAGTTGTGCTTTCAAAATTACCGATGCCGGCCTCAAACAACGCCAAATGAGTTTGCTTAAACTTCATATTTATAGGTACATTTTAAAGAGTTAAAAAAGTCGCCATCCATGAGTTTTTGTTTAAGTGATGTTGAGTAATGAAAGTTACCGTTAGGCCAAATCATTGTACAACATTGTACAGCCGATTTTGAAAGGCAAAGCAGCGACTTGGGGCACATTTCTATTGAGACAGTTCTCTGCGTTCAGCAGAGGAAAATGTTATTTCTTGTGCATGGTGATCGTAAACTTCGTAAGCGCGGCGATTGAGTTTCGAGTCGCGGCAAAAAAGATGAAAACTACATTATTTCCTCCTGACGGTTCTCAAGTATCTACAACTTTTGACCTCGTTTAAAGCGTCTTCTAAGGACTTAGTATCTAAGCTCGGCCTCCGTATCTTTGGAATCGGATTATCCCGACGAAAGTCCTCAATTTGAATCCGTGCGCCTCGTACAATCTTATCTGTGTCTTCGAGTTTTCTTCTTAGGGCTGGCGACAGAGGCGGAGTCCAAATGGTACCCGTACAGCTTTGTCTGCGGTGATAATCGGTGGATATGAGTTCTTGTACTAATGAAGGATTTAAACATGTAAAGCTTGGAGTCTTTACGAGTTGTGGCCGTCTAGGTTTACTCACGGGCGATGACGGAGCGCTTTTGCTTCTCGACTCCCGAGGGGGATTCAGCATTGAAGTCCTTGTTGCCAGCCTTCTTGAGATTTCAGCCGAAGTTTTAGAAATCCCAAGTCGGGTTAATCCGTACATATAGTCGAGCGAATCCGTACTTTTCTTCCCCTTCTCCTGGCCTTGAGAGTATGTGTAATTACGTGAAGTTATTGTGCTGTTCATGCTCTCTGTTCCACACAAACTCTGTCGCATTCTGCCCTTTTCTTGAGTATATTTAAAACATTCCACTTAATGAATTGTCGCGACAAATCAGTGTGCTTGTAAATGTAGTTTACGGTTGACAGTATAGATTAGATCCTGGCTTGTGATCCGTATTGTTTTAAAAGAGTGTCGTACTCATCACCAACGAAAGGGGCTTATCAATGTTTTCATTCAATGCCAGGGATTTGCTCTCTATTATATAATTACTCGCGTTCGTTAATGTCGTTTTGCTGGCGTACAATCCATGCCTATTATGCTAAATAAGCTACTGTTAGATGATGACCGCCCTTATATTTTGTGTGCCCTGTTCAAGTTTTCTCTCCAGCTGCTTGCGATCTCGTTTCTTTCCAACTCCTTCCAACGTCTATGTTTCGTCAGTTCATCAATAGCAAACGAGAGCAAGAAAGTTTCATCTCCGTATTTAAATATCATTTTTCATTCCACCTGCGCTTTTTTAGCCCAGCTGACAAACCATGCAAGAATATGACATTTCGGAAACGGTCTAGATCATTAAGGCTTCTATTCAATATTTACCACACCGTTAAAAAAAAAGAAACTCAATACAAGCAGATTACAAGCACAAGTTTTCCCATGCAAGAGTGTAGAGTCTTTCTCAGTTGCAATCAAATCCAAATATATTGTATTCCATTCGGTAAATAGATTTTGAAGGGAAGGCTTACTTGATCTGTTTTCGCAATATCCGTTTTCTATTATTCTTGATTTCTCAGTATTGTGTACCTACCTTCATTGTGTACCTATTTTAATATAATTCTAAGTAATTTTTGTTCCTAAAATCCTAACGAATTTTAAAACGCTTTGCTATGACGATGGTTTTTGTATATTCTACTCTTCTTTTTGGTCTTCAAAACCATTGAAACAAACGCCCACCAAACGCATGGTTCAGCACCGTACCTGCCAATTAACAACAGTTTAGACCAATGAGAAAGCAGCAATGTTTCCCTGGGAAAACACCGCTGCCATCTTGCCCCACAAGCTCGTCAGGAATAAAAACACAAGCTCGATTTAAGAAATTCAGCGAAAGATAGGAAATAGATCAATCGTTCGGAATGTTAAAAAGACTATCGCCGAACTCAGCGATATTTTTAGCCGCGTTGTTCACGGCTCGTGGTACATAGTAACAGTAACTATATATAGGTGATTTTGCAGCCGTCGGAACTATCCATTCACACCCTTCTGAGGTATTTTCAAACACCTCGCATCCTGTTCGTGTGAACCTTAAGCTGTAATATAGTAAATTGAGTCGAATTTGACTCGTCAATACTGTTTTCCATTGGTCTTTATTACTAGTGATCGGCACTTACTGACAAACAGAACACAATGGCTTCTATATCTACAGCACTATGAAACTGACCAGAATTAGTATAATATTTTCAAAATCTATTTAGATTTAGATTTTTAATTTCTTTTCAGAGTTTTAGTTTCTATGAAATAATTCCACCCAAACATAACATTTCTGAACTAGTGAAGGCGTCAACTAAAATTTCACTTTAATTAGCTACTATATACCCTGGGTACCAGAGGTTTATTACCTTTCTCTTTTCACTAAAAACGAAGCGACGAGAAAGGAAATAACTAGCTAGGTTATTTCCTTTCTCGTCGCTTTGTTCCTCGCTGGGAATAAACCTCTGTACCCAGGATAGCTGTGACAACGCAAAGAAAGTATGTATAATTTATTTAACTCCGTTTTATAGAGGGCTCTAGACCTGTGAGAAGGCTATAAAGAAAGTGTGTATTTAACTCAGTTGTAATGGCCGCTCAAGACCTGTAAAATGTTAACTTACGCCAACTTAGCTCAAGTGGCTCACTATATCATGTAGAAGGGGCGGTTTATAATCCTACAAAAGGCTTTTCATAAGCTTTCCAAGGTGTAAATAGTAACGGTTAGTCGATTTTTTTACCTTGGATAGTCGGTTTTTTGACCTTGGATAGTCAATTTTTTGACAGTTGGATAGTCGATTGTTTTGACGTTGGATAGCCGATTTTTTTTACCTTAGATAGTCGATTTTGTGACCTTGGATAGTCGATTTTGTGACCTGGGATAGTCGATTTTTTACGTAACCAAAGAGTAAAACTACTGTTATTCGGAATGGGGATCTATTCCCTCCGGTGTCACACAGTCCTGAACCAAGTTGGGCCTGTGGCTGTTTGTCATTATTATTAATGATCTTCTTATCCGGCCTGGTGTACAGTTGTGGAAGTACGTAGATGACACCACGATAGCTGAAATCGTCCCTCTAAGTACCAGACTACTTGCAATCTCCAACAATTTGTGAATGAACTCGCCACGAAAACTTCGGCGGATAAATTCCACCTCAACGAGAACTTTTACACATTTCTGAAGTCCACACTGCTCAAAGCATTTAAGTAATGGTTTGCGTAAGAACAGGATCAAGATCCATATTGTTCCACGGCCATGAATTGAATGTGATTTCATTAATCCCAAATAGAAGATGGTCCACTGAATTATATCCTAATTAAATATATCTCTTGCCTAGTGGTATTAATGTTCTCAAATTAAAATGCATGAAATCGCTCGTTGTATATATGTTTTTGATTTCAAAACAAATTCAGCCAATAGAAAGACAATAAAACAAAGCTGAGATATAAAATATCTCAATGTTCCCCAAATAAGAGTTCTTTCTCAATTTTTATATATATAGTTACAGATTTTCTTTAAAATACATATCAAACAATTTATTGAGAAAAGTGTCGTTCCTGAGAGCTAGCTCCCTGTGATATTCCATATATGGTCAATATATTCCATATTTGGAAAGCAGGACGGATCGTCGAATACTAGAACACGTTCAGGAAGTGTAGCGAACCGGCAGAAGAGGGGCGGATACAACGTAGGCTACAGGAAGTGCGATTTAAAAAATCGATAGCGAAATTTGAAAAGGATGAGCGTATGCCTCACTAGCATCTAGTCAGGCCCAAATATTACTCTGAACGACAACAATTGTTTGATATGATATTGTGAAATCAAAGTTCTTTGTGTATAACCAATGAGATATCAAGTTTCGACAATAGAAAGCACCTTTGTGTATTCCTGGCCGTTGAGTGCTCCTGTTCTCCTGAAACTTAACTGAACGGTAATCAACACTCTCCCCTTCTTTCTATTCGGTTCGCCATCTTGGAAATACCAAACTGATCATGCGCACTAGTGACTGGCGAGAGCCACAGTACATTTATACGCAATCTCGTACCCAGACCCCATTTGTTTCTTACTGCGCATGCTCGACAAAAATATAGGGCTCTGGAATAATCCGATTCCGGAAGTCCGGGAACTTCCGGTGACTCTGCGCATGCTTATCATTACGTGAGGTGGTCAGCGCCTGTGCAGAAGTGGCGAGATCGGAATTAAAATGCCACTTCTGCCTATAGAGCAAGTTACGAACGTTGTTGTTAATATGGGAATGTGCAGTAGTACCTCAGATCTGTCACGCAAATCCCTCGGCTATATCAACTGTTACTGCCGGTTGGGTTCGATTTTCGAATTCATGTACTGTGTTCGATTTGTGTTGGCCGGTGAAGTGATTTGCCATTTTTACTGCACAACCAGCGTCGAAAAAAATTTTTTTTGTTAAAGTGCAACTAACCCCGGCTTTTGCATTGTTTATACATATGACTCTTTGAAAGGTTTTGAGTACTTCTGTGAAGAAATTTTTGGTTTACAAAAAATACTCTATGTTCTATGCTTGTTTGAAATGGTGAAAATTTGACCTTTCCTGACCCATGACCGCGTAAGAAAAAGCCTGGGTCGATTCTGTTTCTACGTCATCTAATTCATTCGACTTTGCAATAAGTTGAATAAATATTGAGCATTTTGTCTAAAATAACTGTTTTCTTTACGAACAACTCACATACCTTATACATTCTCTATATATCGATGTTGTTGTGGTAGAAAGGCGCCATGGAGAATAATGCATTAATGAGGTGACGTAAGAAACAGGATCGACCCAGGATTTTTTCTTACGCGGTCATGGGTCAGGAAAGATCAAATTTTGACCATTTCAAACAAGCCTAGAACATAGCCGGAGTATTCTTTGTTAGCCAAAAAATTCTTCACAGAAGTACTCAAAACCTTTCACAGATTCATATGTATAAAAAAATGCAAAAGGGGTTAGTTGCACTTTAAGCAAACAACCGCATAGCCTGCAGCTATCATCTACCTCTTTGCAAATATGTTTTGTTGGAGTAATTACGACGGCCATCGACATACTTACAGTAAAACCACAACATCGATTTCGCGCGCTTTCATTCCACTACTATATATAGTCAGATCGTTAGCCAATCAATTTACCAGGGCCGGGTTGTTCAAAGCCCGATTAGTGCTAATCCAGAGTTAATTTCCATGACAACCAACAGGTTCTGTGCAGAGTTAATCCAGGATTAACACTAATCGGGCTTTGAACAACCCGGCCCAGATCTCCTTCCCTCCCTCATGTTTTTAGAGATCTGGGTACGAGATTAGGGGTAAATATGCAACTGCTTTACATGAAAGCCATGTCGCACTAAATAGTTTTAAAAACACAAAGTTCATATATATTGACATTTTATAAAAAATGGTAGCAATGCTGAAGCTTATTTAATAATTTATTTAAATGTTTGATTGTCTTACGTCCTCAGGTGAACTATTCCATACTGCTCTGCCAAGCACATTGAACATGCGGTCCCGAGTTCAATTCCTGCCGCTGACCGCCACATCCACGGACTCTTCTCTGATCCGAGTAGCTTGTATAGCTTTGCATTCCTTAATTGGGAGCTCTGTCAGAGAAGGAGGTAAAGCTCTGCACCATTAGCCTACTCAGGGAAGAGCAGTTAGACTTAAATATAGAACTTTACTTTTTTGTGCCACTATAACGACAAGCGTTTTTACCAAAGTTGGTTCGTGGCCGTACGTCCTAGGGTTCATTTCAGTGAGCCTAACCCTCAGGTTGTAGCTTGTTGTAGTCGCACGAAATATAAATGACATCAGCCAAGGTCAGTACGTCACTCGTATCAGCCAGACCAAGGCGTTTAAAGCCCCCAGAAGAATAAGGCAAAGTTCGTAGTCTCAGTTGAGGACTGCGATACCGCGACGGCGCCTATATCTCTGCCGCGCCATTGTGAGTTCGTAAGTATCTACAAGCCTTCGCGTCATCCATCATCTCAGCGAGAGACTTGCCTTCCTCCAGGAGGTCTTTCGTCCTTTGGTAACTAGGAACCGCCTTACTCGATCTCTTACGATCCTGATGTTCCTTCAACATCCGGTTAGCATTAACTAACTGACTGAGGTTACGAAAACCTTGGAGGCCTTTCACGACTGCCCGCAACTCCCGGGGTTTATTTTGTTTGCCGTCTAATGGAGGATGAGGCGCATTAGCGGTGGTGCTCCTTTCGATCATTTGTCGCAGGTAGCATTCCGTCGGCCTCTGAATCTCGGAGAGGCGGTCTTTAGATATCCTTTTCTCGCTCGTGGTTTTCGATGCACTGCTCGAGTTTGCTTTAAGTCTGTTCACGGCGACTGCTGCCAGGGCTAGTTTTCTAAAGCTTGGAAACCCAGGACTCGGAAGATCGCTTTTTACGGATCTCGAATCTGTAGTGGTGGAAATACTATCACTTTCTGCTAGCTTCAAGGAATGGAGAGATTGGAACCTTGAAGGAGATATGTCTCGAAGTCTTTGCCATCCCTTTGCAGGCTTAACTGAAAGCGGGTCATCTTTCTTCTCTTCTTGTAGAATCTCTTCACCAATGGCAAGTGTGGTCGTTGGCGATAGCTCAGTGTCCACGAGACTGGTCAATCTCTCCCTCTGTACAAGTGAAGATAACTCAGGGCAGTTAAAATCCTGAATTATTTTCTCTTTGCCTGTTGTATTTTCCTGGTAATCAAATACTGATTTGCTGCTCTCATTTTCGTCTCTTTTGCTTTGAGACGAGATTTCTATAATCTGCACATGAGAAATTCGAGACGTTCTACGAGTTTTATTAGTATTCAAGTTGAAATCATCGTTTCGTGAAATATCCGGGGTTAAAATCGCTGTCGGGTTACTATCTGATGATTCTCCCCGCTGCATGTTATCGTCAAGCCAAGCGTTTCTATGGTGACTCATTGATGAATCCTTTCTCTCTTGTTCAAGTACTCCGTTTGAATGTAGTTGTGTTGTTGGCATTAACGAGTAATAGCCTGTTCTTTTGCTCTCTATGTCCCCGCTGCCGTTAACCATATCACCTCTCAGACCTCTCAATGGAACCAATGGAAGTCCTTCTCGTTTCAGGCCATTCCCACTCACTGATTGTGATCTTTGACTCTTGTCTTTGTGATTTCTCAATTTTGGTTTTTCAAGAACTGTTCTAGCGATCTCATTCACGGATGTTAACCCCTCGGCGTTTTCACTTGAACAGTTATCACGGATCGAGTTGGTTGTTAGGTCGTTAGTGAAACTTTGAATTCTAATTTTATTTGATAAACGATCTTCAGTTCGAGTTTTGCACTCATTAGCATTCTCAATACTATTTTCCTTCGTTTTTGAGCCGTGTTTCTCAATTCGATCTCTCTCTAATTGCAATTTTCCGGACTTGTGTTGACAAACCCCAATCATCCCGCCCTTGAGACTGTCAGTTTTCATACCTTTATTTGTGTCCATATTAACTTTGCTCGCATATGAATAAATCTCTTTATCCCTATCTTTCCAAGAGTCCCTCTTAAATTTCAACGAATGGATTTCCTTATTCGTGCAGCACTTGTTATTCTCAACGCTTATCTGCCTGCTTTGTCTTGGGCAGATTATTCCTTGCAAACTACAGCTAGATCGAGGGTTTGTTTTTTCTCCTTTCTCAGACCCGATGGGATTACCGGCTGAAAGTAAACTAAACGACGATGACAGTTTTCTAGGCATATTTACATGAACCAGAGGTAGCCGTGACATTGAAGTTGAAATCGGATTTTTGTCCAAGCTTGATGTTATGGAAATCGTCGGTGTAATAATAGCACTACTACAATAGTTAGTAGGGTCGCTAACCTGCTGAACTATAGTCCTACATCTGTTACTCCTCTGTTCTTTAGAGATCTCAAATACAGAAGCACTAGACCCAAATCCCATTTTCGTCGCATTGTCAAAGCATTTTTTATTCGGCAAAGGTTCCTGTGTGATATTTTCGAGGGAACTTCCAGGATCGACATCGCACCTGCTGTCGGACAAGCAGCGCCTCAAGGTTTTTTGGTTGCTTGAAATTTCCCGTAACTTTTTAGCTTGCTCTTTCTGAAACTTGTCGAGACGCTTTTGTAGATGGTTCCTTTCGTGTAGAAAAGATGTCGTTACAGAACGCATATACGAATTTTCCAAATCCTTCTTTGCCATTGTATTCAAGTTCCTGGAAACTGAAGCTCATTGACCATCGGTTTTTCGGGCTCGCTCTGTATTTTCTTCACCGCCATTTAGTTGCAAGATGCACCAAGCGAGTGGCATGAATTAAAATGTTCTCGCAGACCATTTCTTCCCTGCGGCATTGTTCCTTAGCAGTTGGACGTCAAACAATCATACAAAGATCACTTCGGAAAAAAATCTCCTACGGTTTGCCGTTTAACGAATAATATCCGGTTCGCATATAAATTTCTCACTTATAATTAAAAGAAAACTGCATTTTCAGAATGGAAGTTTCGAACAACTTATCCATATTAACTTTCATTTGACTAACAAACTCGATATACGTCGAAGACTGCGATAATTTTTCATTATGGCCGTGACCTTAGCCAAAGCAGTTGTATGTATATTTTGTTTATTAAAATAAGAAATAAATTTTACATGAAGTACATTGTAATTAGCAACGAGGCGCGAGGTTTAGATGCCTTTGTGTTTTTTGAATATCCAAGCTACCGCACTAAAAGCTTTACAAACGCGGCACAAGCGAAGCAATTTTACAAATTTATTAAATTTGGGGCTCAGGTGGCTAAATGATTAGGAAATGCATCAAGATAAGTTTAAGTGAACAAAACAACAAACTTAACAATATATCAGGTGTATTTAGAGAGCTGTTATTCGGCCAGAAGGTGCCCTAACGTCATTTAAAGGTAGCCCTCGTGGGCCTTAATGGGAAAAACATCGATTATATAACAATTATTCCCCGATGTAAAGTAAAGGTGACTAGAGGTGGATATTTACCGAATCAGCCTCAAATTAGTTCAAAATGTTCGAAAAGCCATTAACCGAGTGAATTATTTGCGCGCGAGTTCGATAACAGTGAGTTCGAGTAGCCAATGAAAGGGCGCTAAAAGCGCTATTCACTTGTGTGGTATCACTCTGAATTGGAATATACTTTTTTATGAAAGTAAAATTGACTATTTCGTTGTTAACAACAACAACAATTTATTACACCCTTACAAAGTTTACAAGTGTGATAAATTAATGGTAAGAAAAAAATACATATTTAAAGTACTGGCTTCCTGAAATAACTGGAAAGTTAAAAATGCCAGGAGCCAGTTTACATGGAATTGAAATTAAATTACTAGGTCGGAGGACATGACACAAATACATATACAAACTATTCTATTTTGTCTAGTTGTTTACAATACGCGTGACTCCGATGCGCAACGTCCTGAAAATGTGCTATAAACATATCAAAATCATTGCACACAGAAAAGGACATTTGGTATTGGTCATCGCTTTGAAGTAAATACGATTGTATTTGAGAGAGATAACAACTACAGTCGCATTACAAGTTTACCAGTATACCTAAACAGGTATAGTGAATGCTGCCCCGCTCAGTTAAGGAAGTGTATTAGAAGAGAACCTACAGTAGCACTTTGGCTGGAAAAATATGTTACTGGGTGATAAAAATGACAAGGAGTTCTAAGATGAATATATTTTGTAGTTTTGTATCGTGCGATTGAATCCTGTTTGAAGGGTGCTTCTTGGTGTAGCAGATTCATTGTTTGATTCATTGTTTCTGGGGTTAGGGTTCTTTGTAGTGTTTGCTTTAGAAGACAATAGTTTTCTTTGTTTTACGTCATGTGCCGATCTGTAGCACCAAGAAACCCCCTGTTTGAGCTGTTGTGTGTATCTCCAAAGCTGTCCCGATTTATTTTCATTTTTTCCCGACATATTCAACGATCTCCCGGTAAATTCCCTGACAAGCCTACCAATTCCCAACACTTTCTTAAGGTCCGGCCGGCACAAAAAACTGATACAGTTGAACCTCCCGAAAGCGACCACCCTCGGGAGCTGGAAAAGTGGTCGCTTACGAGAGGTGGGCGCTTACGATAGGTAGGTATTAAATGCAGTGATTTGACGGCTGCGATTGGTACGGTGGTCGCTCAAGAGTGGTGGTCGCCTACGAGAGGTGCTCTCACAGAGAGGTTCCACTGTATTTTCCCTGGTGAAGTTTAAACACCGGAAATCAACTGTAATAGACCAGTTCGCGGTAAATTCCGACATTTTGAAAGGGGTGCAAACATGGCGCGAAATACAGTGTTTGTATGGGAATTGATGGGATTCCGATGCCAAATAAAATCCGTAAAATCGAATTTCTGAAATATTCTTCAGATACAAACTTAAGATACCAGGTAAAAGATTAACATGTGGAAATTTGAGGGATGTAGCTGTACTGAGAAGCGTGCAATCGTGTTTTAAACGTATAAAATCGTTTAAACTCTCATTTGTGTCGAATTATATATAGATATAGATATATAAATTGTTGAAGGCTAATGTGTAACCACAGTCATAAAAGTGCTCAATGCGGATGCAGAGCGGTAATAAAATGTTAAAAACTTAAAAAAACTCGAGTTTCACGCTCGAAGCGATCATCAGACTAAATCATCGCTTCGAGCGTGAAACTCGAGCAACGGCATACAGTTTTTTTTAAGTTTTTCCATTTTTAAAGTTTTTAATATTTAATATATATATATATAATAAACGAATGAGCGGACGCATGCAGTTAAGTTTTGACTTCGGTTTACATACAGGTCTGTTTCATACAAGTTTACAGAGTGAACCTGTACTCGTCAGTCATAACCAATGTAAGGGAAAAATTCCATTTTTTTTAAATAAAAAATGTTTTCATTATTTTTTTAGCGACTAAACTTCCAAATGTAGAATAATTTCCGCGCATGTTAACCAAAAGTACTGGGGCGAGAATATATAAAACGTGACGTCATCAACAAAACTCGTCACTTCGCGGGTATAAAGCGTTGGCTTATTTGCAAAATAATTGAATAGATAACCGAGAAAGAAGATATCGCGCTAAACGTTTCGGAGAGCTTTATTCGGCAAGCCTTTAATGCAATGGCGCATCAAGCGTGTTCTGTTGGTGACGTCAAAACTAGACCCAGTGGCAATTTTGTAAAGCGCTCTCGTACGCTTGATTTTCGTCCACAGGCAACCCAAGACACGTTTTTGGGCAAATTTGAACGTAGCCTGAATTTCAGCCGTCTCCTCTGGTTCGTTCCTCCCGAGAGAGACATCTGCATCCAATAGCCCATAATGCCGTCCAGTGACGTCACTACCAGAAAACTGGTAGTGATCTTTGATTGGTTCATATTCTATAATTTCGCATAATTATCAGCCGAGAAGACGGCAGGATTCACTTTGGACTCGCGATTGTTGATCGTTGAGTTTCAGTGGAATGATTGTCTTTGGCAAAGACCTTGAATCCGTAAGGAAAACATCTGGACATGGAGTGAAAGTGTCCTGCACAATAACCGGCCGACTGTCCTGTAAACATGTACATTTTATCGCGTCGCGTCCTCGGGGTTGTTGATAATCGATTATTTGTTCACACTCGCAGTGGTAAAGAATGTCGCTACTCTCTTCAAGGAACTTTTCTTTTCCCGTAAAAGAGTCTTCGTATTTCTTCGAAAATTCTCCATTATCCTTTCATGTTTTTCTACTTTTCTGTTGCATCATTTACATAGGTAATATCTCGTAGCTGTGTCGATTCGACCGGCAGATCGCGAGACATGTACAAAGATCAACGGAAAGACAAAGATCAACTGTACTTTGCCCCCAAATATAATATAACGATTTGATCAGGCTTCGAAAAGGTTTTCACAACATAAGAGGCACTTGAGAAGCAAATCTGATGGATATATATATATAGGTAAGGCTTTTATTTTGGCCGGCATGATCTCAAATAATTTCTCAAGGCGAGTGATGGCTTTGTTTTTGTGACCCACGAACTCTTACTACCGCCGTGAGAGGGGTGAAGCGTATGACTCAAGAATTCCATAAAACACCGTTCTAGCGACCTGAAACACACATAGGACAACAAAACAACTTCAAGTAAGACTTCTTCCTTTATTTACCTTGTATTACAGAATACCTGTAACTAAATTTATGTTATTATTCTGAGTTATCGGAAGAACTCCCATACAAACCTTGTTATACAGTCAGAACTTGGGCGGCCTGTTGACAGTTCAGGCTAATTTGAACGGTCAAAATACCATAACAAATCAATCAAATCAACTTTTTATTCCGGAATCCTTTGTCTATGGCCTCTAATCTCTTCGTAAGAAATATAATTAGCCAGGGCTTATATGCATTTTAATCAGCCTTTGTCAAGTGAACATCTCTGTTCAAAGCTCTGCAATATGTGATGCTTCGCTTGAGTGATCTATGACATTTGGTATCGCGCGAAATTCAAATCAAACTTAAATGTCTAAAAATACACTAAAGAGTTTATAAACGGTTCTAAAACTTTATTGGCAGCTATAACTGAGCAACTAGCTTCCTGCTGTTTACTTTTTCTCGGCTTATTTTAATTTTAGCTTCAGCAATTTAGTATTCTAACAGGAGAATTTGAATGCGATGTCTACCGCTGATTTGTGGCCGATCAAGTTGCAGATCGTACACCGATGGATATATTTTGAATTCGGGATTTATTTTCCAGGCCGTTTTCACGTCGTTTGGCCTGAAACGTGGATGAGAAGTGCTTACACATCTCTGGATTTGTGTGCCGAAAGCAGAGGCGAAATCGATTTGAATAGACCAGTTCGCGATAAATTCCGACATTTTGAAAGGGGTGCAAACATGGCGCGAAATACAGTGTTTGTATGGGAATTGATGCGAATCCGATGCCAAATAAAATCCGTAAAATCAAATTAATGAAATATTCTTTAGAGAGAAACTTAAGATACCAGGTAAAAGATTAACATATCGAAATTGTGCTGGGAAGTGTGCAATCGTGTTTTCAGTTTTCCATACATTGTCTGTAAATTTTCACGCGGAATTCGACTCGTTTTTACAGTGGTCTACACGCATGAAATCAATGCACACAATATTTTATGAAACATTAGGGACTGGTCAAAAATTAGCAGGGGAGGTGCATGTACATGTACAGTAAAACTTTGTAATTAGAAGCTCCTGTAAGCGACTGTGACCACCTTTGGGGGTTGAGAGAAAATAACACTACCGATCTCGTACAATTGCCTTTCAATATTTGTTTTTACCACAATTGCCGCCGGTAATCTCGCGATATCTGATTGGTCAATGGAGTTTGCTTTTTATATGTTAACACATACTAAATTCAGTCAATTGTAAAAAACTGAACCTTTGTCAATTCAGCAAAATTCAAAATTCAAAATTCAACTACCGCAAGCCTCGATAAATCATAAAGATATTCCTCGTTTAACTGGGCTGTCCACAGTAGTTGGCGAAATAACTTAAAACGAATCAATTTCGTCATATCATAAAGTACAGTTGTGCAATTTACTATTGTTAAGGTTCAGTGAGACTTGAACTAGTTTTAATACTACATTGGCTTACATACTGAGATTTTAACAGATTTTATTACATCAGATTTTGCTACAGTTGTTACTTCATCGTGTATAAATAAATGCTATAGCGATGTTTCGTGTGTCGTCATCCATTGTCATTAATGTGCCAACCAGAGATCCATTGGTTCCTAACACAAAGCGGGCTTAACAAATCATGGTTGGGACATTAGCATAACAATTGCAATGTTTATCAACACGAAACATCGCTATTATTATTATTAGTTATTATTATTACCTACCGACATGCAAGCTTTTGTAATGGACGGCGTTTTTGAAATCGACCGAATTTTGCAATTTGCCGAGTATTTTTGTAATTGACTTTTTTTTTGCGGAATTGACCCGAGTTTTTGCTGAACTTTAACGGAGGTTTTTGCTGAATTAACCGAGGTTTTACGCTGAATAGGCCTAACAATAGTGCTGACATAATACTTCGTGAACGAATGAAATGAGCTCGTGATCCCAATGGGAAACTGACGTTGCCATGGATGCTGGAGAGCAAGCTGTCTTTAAAAACGCTGTTTTAGAAAGATCGACAATCGATTGGAGGTGGAAAATAGAATTTGCAAACAGGTTTTGCTAATAGAGCGGTTTTCAGTTGAGTGTGGGTGAAACCAAACGCAAATTACCCACAGCCAGCCAATCATAGGAGCGAGTAATCACAAGTAACTCATGAATGGCTTCCCTGTGAGCCAATGACAAACCAAAGCAAAACCAAAACCAATTTGCGTTTGGTTTTACTTTGGATTCTGATTGGTTTACTTTCTCAGCTAATAGGAGAGCTTAGTAAACGCAAAACCAAAACACTTCCGACACTCAATTGAAATCCGCTCTAACACTCCCGATCTCGTACAAGTACATTTAAATAAATGAAGTCAGATTTTTTTGCTGCTGTCCAGTACAACTATACGTGATTGCATTCCCGCAAAAGGTCCATAGGTTACACGGGACAATGTTTAACGCGGCGTCTGTTTGTTGTGCGAAATGTGAGCGGCGAGGCCTAGGGTGTTATGTACACGAAGCAACTACAACAAAATTCGGGCAAAATGTTGCAGTTTTTTTTAAGGTATTTCAAAAACTTGTAACATGTTGCCGCCATTAAGATTCCGTTAAAAATTGTCCAGCGCGCCATGTTACACTATGTTGACTTTTCGCGTAACAGTGTTGTACAAAAAAAATCGCCGTTAAAAATTGTTGCGTGACGTCCAGGCCTGACGGTTATTTATAACAGGACCGTCTTTCATACTCTTACAGTTTGTTTACTGCGTGACATGGTTATAACAGCTATATGAGTTCCTATCCAAGAAATATTAATAGTTGTAATAACAGTTTAGTGCTTTAATTCACTTAACGCGTTGATGAACTATTTCTATAATTCAAAGTTTCTATCACAAACCTCGCGTAACGTCACAAAATAAACATATCATAATGGCAGTAGTGAAGCCACTAAGTGCACTTTATCCTTGATTATGTTTTTATCTTTTAATGTGTTCATTTCCTACTAATTAGAAATCTATTTTGTACGACTTAGGACTTAAAATTAATGTTATCTTATGCGAGATTTGACACTATAAGCCGTTGATAAGAGAAGCCTATTTCAAATCCACATACATACAAATCTTGTACATGCGGTCCTTTTCAACGCAACAAGATTTGATGTTCACAGCAACCTAATAACTATGATATCATATTCCTCGTCACATATACCCCTATTAGCGCAAAACGTTTTGTACAAAAATGTTCACATTTTATATGGAATGGTTTTTCATTATGTGTATGTGATGTTGAAGATTTTTTCCCGTCGTTTTATAATTCTTTGATTAATTTACAGATGCAAACTTAACTATACAGGTAAAAAAATTTAGAAGCATTAGGAAAGCCATCATGCCTGATGCCTAATGTACTTTAAGACAAGCACCGCTAACATAGAATTATCTAACGTTTTAGCGGACCAAACATCTTCACTTTTTACGGCTTTTAGTTTGGAAAACAGTACAATAATTTATAGTCATTGATTTCCACCGAATAATTTACAAATCGCAGCCCTGAAGGTTTGACTTGAAGCCAATCTCATGGCCGGAAAAAGCCGCGCGAATCTAATCATTCACTGTTTGACGTGCAGGTGGTGGTGAAACGCCGGAAGCTTATTTGGCGCGAAAACACTAGTGATGTCATAGCAACAGTGAGGAAACACCACCCAAAATACAGGGCAAATTTCCATTTATGACACTTGTGACAGATGTTAAATCCCTAGCCAACAGGAGCAAGCAAACACAAAGCTTTCTGAAGCAAAATACAAAAGAAAATAATATAAACACATGCCGTGGTTCTTGACTTTTTAATATGTAGAGGCAATAAATTATTGACAAAAATGTTCTGAAAACCTTGAAAGCTTTCCAAAATGACCCAACTCTCGAGGCTTGCTCGACGTACGTTTCGTTTAACACGGAGAAAGTAAAGTTTTAATTTTGAGATTTTCTACCGATAGCACAGTCAAGTGAGAACTGAAATGCATAATAGGGAATTGAGCGGGCAACACAGGTCGGTTGTCTAGATACGATTGCGTTTAGGGCTTTAGATACGGTTCCTTATCAGTTTTTTAGGCAAATTAATTTAGTGATGGCTACTGACGAGAGGAGCGCTGAACCTGACAAAGTGGCTACAAATGCCAAACGAGTTTCAGCCATAAATGACCATGAAGATCATATCTTGAGGCGAAAACTACGAAGCTACCAACAAGAACACAAGCGGGAATTGGCGAGTGTGACTTTTAAGTTAAAGGAAATACAGGAAGTTCTGAAATCTATTTCTTGTGATCCCGTGTATGGAACGCACGCACTTGTTGGGGTCGACGAAGATATGGCGGAGGAATTAAGACACATTCCTCGACCTCCAAGCCAAGCGAAGAAGTTCACGCTGCGAAGGACGCAAAGTTATCCTGAACGTCTGGCTGATCAGGAGCTAGAAAAAATACAAACAAGGCAGTTGCCACCATTGAAGGACGCGAGAGCCTCGAGATCTGGCACATTATCTGAAAAGCAAGCGTTATATGCTTATGAGATGGCCCACAAACAACAAGAACCTGTCGAGCTAAGCTATAGGGCTACAGGTACCAAAGAACGAACCGAGGTTGTTTACCACAGCAGGTTGGGTGATAATATGGACAGCAAACATAAAAAATTAGAAAGGTCAAAAACGGCTCCTGTGGCTTTGCTGAAGCCACTTTTAAAAACAACACCTGAAATGGTTCGGAGGCGAATCCAAGTGTCATCTGGAATGACTCAGAGACGTTCTACTGAAGAGAACTCGCACCGTAATGCCCAGCAGTTTAGACACTCAAGAGAACTTATGGAAAATGAAAGCCGAAGCCATTACCATGGTTATTCTGGTGCATCGAATGTTTATTTAGGGATTCATAAGTCTTACGCTGAGCAGAACTTACTACACAATTCAGCTGATATAAACGGCGTGGTTTTGACTGAAGATCGACCCTTAACAAGTGGAGGGAGAATTCTTACAGTGAAAACCCAAGATGAAAACAGAGAACACCAACAACTCACACGTGGATATAAAACAAGCTCCAGTATCGTCGGAATGAATGCTCTGTATGAAAACCCGAAACCAAAGGAAACCAGTGCGCGAGAAAGGAAGGAACTGGATAAAAGAAGATTGAGGCGAATTACGTCTGAGGGGCGAGCATTATCAACTGAACCGGTGTATGAACCTGCTGCTACGGTGCGACAAAGGAAAGTCGATGATCCGAAAGATTATTTGCACTTCTCCAAAGATAGACAAGAAGAGAACAGAATTTGAAAAAAAGTTTAAGGATTAATACTTCATTCACTGTTTTAAATCATGAGTTCTGGTAACGTGTTATCTTTGTGATTCTGTATACGTGACTTAATTGTCTAATACTTGTTGTTGTGATTTCAGTTTCGGTAAAGCGAAGTAAAAGTAGAAGTTGTTTTTATGTCATTTATAAACTGAAGCGAGTGGATCGAAGAAGGTACTTCTGACTACATGTAGTTATGATAGTTTGGATAAATGAATACTGAACACGATGACATATTAATCTACTCGAGCTAAATCAGACTCCTTCAATGAACTTTCCAGTTCTTAATGAACATATTCAGTATTTTCCCGCTTTTTTAGCGACATATATAATTGCCAATACTAACTCGGGAAATCTTCAACTCAGGATCTATTGTGCTCAATTTTTTATCATTATTCAAACCAATTTTTAATGACTTTATTATTGGACAGGCATTAGAAGTAAATTCTCAGCCCTCAGAGCTTTTAAGTCCATTCAAGATTTGATCCGGCTGTCGTCGCTCCTAACCCTTTATCCGGAGTTCCGGCTTTCATGAGCTTTGCTGCTGAACTGGCCAATAAATGCCCCAAATACAGTTTCCTCATAAATATACTAGTCATTAGGTTTTTTCCGCGATTTATCTTTGAATCAAAATGGTTACGGCATAATCGATACTGACTGTTAATATAACTCAGTTATCATAGTTGAGAATTTGGAACTGCACTGAATGTATGAACTGAGTAAATAAGCGCCATGACATGTAATGATTAATGATGCAAATTATAAACACATCAGAACGCTTGTGACAAAGCACACATATCGTGCGGCTCGATTGCTGTTAGTTAATGGCAAGTGCTTTCCTTTGTCCAGATTAATTGTAGATATTTCTTGCCATTTGATGATAATGCGTTCATGAGAGTGTTCTTTTAGAAGGATTTAATTACAGGCACGAACAAAGTCGGGCGCAATCTCAATGTAATAAAAATGGATTATGCCAGGTTAAAAAATAAACATGTTTATCGTCCGGAGTTTTTACCTTTTATTTATTTATTTATTTATTTCCGACATTGAAAATTACTTGGTACGAGTTTCACCGGTATGTTTGTGCATATAGTTATTGTGTGGTGGCTTTCCTGTCACTTTTATAGCAGTTCATGTGGTAAACCCATCGGATATTTCCTGACCAGTTTATTCTTGATCAGACTCGATGCTTAACAACAAATAAAAGAAACAAGGAAGCGGCTTAAAAAGGAGGAAGCATGCACGCAGGGAGGATAAACTATTGTGACAGCCCGGAGATTCTCACTTTTGAGCGGGATGAATAATTGTATATCCCACAATGCAGGTGAATAGCCAACACCAAATAGTTATTTTATTTTCTGTCAAATGGACAAAACTCGCGCGAAATGATCGCTGCTTTGCTCGGAGGTGAATATGAAATATTGTTACATAGCCATAAGTTTCCCAGACACAACGCACGCTCGCATTGGCTGATTCAGGGTCACGTGACAGTCATCAAAATCCAATGTTCCCCGCGCGGGCAACAATTCATGAATTGTTGTGATCACATCGTGGCAGAAGATGGTGCGATGTGTCGCGCGCGCCACTGGCTAGCTAAAGGCGGGAAATATTTGTTTACCAAAATGTTTAGAGCTGACCATTTTTCGTCGAAAGAAAGCGTTCAAAATGGAACCAGCTAGCTCCAAGTAAACAATTTACATATTTATCAAGCACGAGAATGCGAAATTGGTAGCTAAAAAGGATGCAAGTACGACACAAAACGATACTAAAAATACCGTAGCGACGGTTGACAGCGTTTTGTGTTGAAAAGCAGCAAAAGACGACAAACCTCGTATCAAGTAGGTCCTGTATTTATGCATAACTTTGCCTCTAGTAAAACTTATGTCTATATAACAAACCACTTAATGACTGTCCCCTCGGGAATTCGTGTGTTTTGTTTCCTCTCGATCCTCGATGTTCCCCTCGACTCCGTCTCGGGGACTCCGTCTCGGGGACTCCGTCTCGGGGACTCCGTCTCGGGGAACATCGAGGATCGAGAGGAAACAAAACTCACTGTTTCCCTCGCGGCCAGTCATTAAGTGTTTAATATTCACTGTTTGAGTAGCCAATCAGAGCGCGCGAAAAGTGATATTCACTGGTGTGCATGGTATATACTAAATATAGATATCTTTAAAGTGCCTATGAACATCGGGCAGAATCAGGCGACATTACTTAGTCACGTGACACGATCAAACGCGCTGGATTTAAATTTCTGCTCCAGCGCACATGCCAAATAACAAAGAAAACTGCCTCAAACTGGTCTATGCCCTGAAAATATTGCCAGTTTGTGGGTTTAAAAACTGATATCCACAAAAATGTAAACACGGGATTTTAAAGTAGGGATGTTACGCTGCAATTTCCACTAATTTGGGGGTAGATTAAGTGGAATCTGCTGCCATTAAATAAACGCTGAAGTTTGGGTTATTTTAGGTCGAAAACGTATGGAAAGTGTTCTCATTTGCTATTCAGGACTTATTTTCTCACGAAGTCTAATATCATTAAAAATTGTGAAAACGGGAAAATATTATTTTATAACTTATCTTTTATCGAGCGTTCTTTTGTCAAAATCCGTTAAATATTTCTGCCATTAAAGTTTAAAAGTATTTCTAGCAGTGAAATTGTCCTTAATGCTTGCATATTAATCGACCTTTCAAAACTCCCGGGAGACCGGCAAGCTAACATAAGCTCCGCCTCCTGGGTTAAAATAGAAGATACCGAAACAAAGCGGCGGCAGTGGAAAGCTAATTAGTCAATCGAGTTGGATAATCACATCAGCGGTAGCGCCTGGCTTTTGAATTTGACAAAACTGCAATTACAAAAGCCAAGGAACTACATCAAAAAGTAAAGACGCATCAAGAGAAACTTTGCATTCGCATCACTGTTAGCGTTGTAATTAGAATTACAATCTGATTTTAAAAGGAAAATATTTCCACCGATCAAGGACTTTATTTATTTATTACTCTTTCTACACCAGCGTTCTTTTTCTTACGCGGATTGTAGCGTAGTGAATCCTACAGAATACAAACTATACTTTCTTAAAGCGTTTTCTAAAAGAAAATACCGGGCACTTATGAAACGATTTTGACAAGAAATTTCGGCCCAAATTTTGTATTTATCGCGCTGAGTTATAGATTTTTGCTTGCCTTCACCAATTCTTAAAATTCGTTAGAAAGCTCGAGACTACACAAATCCGGGATACACCGTTAAACACTAGAAAACTATATCGGAATGAATATTTTAACTTTCCCGTGAGTCGAACAATATTAGCCACAACGAACCAATAGAGGCAGGCGAGCCTTTGTTCTCGAGTGTTTTAGATCCCTCCTCAGGAAATTGTAAGTTCTGATTTTGTGCATGATTTAGTTTACAGAGTGCTTACAATTCCCAGAAGAGGGTATAAGCCGGGTTTTAAGTACTCTCTGTTTCGCCGTTCAAACAAGAAAAATCTCAAAGAACAGCGTAAAAACCGATAGCGCGTCAAAAACAAATGAAGAAACATATATTTTTAATCTTAAGATTTAAAATGAGACATTTCTCGTGTTTCTGTCTGCTCTAGAAGTCGAACTCTCAAAAAATTGAAACTAGTTGTCGTCTTCACCGGCTCAGAACCGGCTAAGACTGAAGGACTGCGGCACTGTTTGGAGTTCAAACAAGAAAAAAACTCAAAGAACAGCGTAAAATTAAAAGCGATAACGCGTCAAAAACAAATGAAGAAACGGATATTTTTACTATTGACCTTTAAAATGAGACATTTCTCGTGTTTCTGACCTAACAAAACTAACATAACAACATAAACATTGATAGCGCATCAAAAACAAATGTTCAAGCGGATTTTGTAAACCTTCAGCTTTAAAATCAGACCTTTTTTGTGTTTCTGTGTGCACTAGAAGTCAACAACCAAAGAATTCTGACTCAGAACCGGCGTTTGAAAAGTGAAAATTAAAACTAACAGAACAACGTAAAAAGCTCTTGCGCATCGTCAACAGATGTCAAAAGGGAATTTTGAATTATTCAGATTAAAAATGAAACGTTTCTCATGTTTCTGTTTGCTGTAGAAGTCAAACTAGCAAAGAATGATGTGAATTGCCTTGTCGTATTGACTCAGAGCTATATATGCCGCATTACTACCCAGTTATGACCGCTCGCGAGCAGTGAATCAATTGACTAGTCGCTAAATCTTATTTCGAATGTTGCAGAACTACTGTACTGGTTAAATTAAACTTTAGCACACAGTTTGTAGTGCGTTTACATCCTACTGGACAGGGAGATTTCAGTTACGTTCGCTAAATTCGCTCAAGACCTGACTAATATCATGATTCACTAACTTTTCGAAAACCGTTCAATGACATAATAGGCTTTTGGCTTCAGCAAACATAGTTAACTCAAGCAGGCGTAATTAACAGTCGGTTCAATTGAAGAGGATATCTATTGTCAATAATCTGATACTCAATTAGCGCCATCACGTTATTTCTGACATTGATTGACGGGTGCCTTATCAGCCGTGGGACATTTGTATTCCCATAACGATTAATGAACAACCAATCAGGTATCGTTGAAGCGAACTGCTCAAGCGTTAGATTATAATTATTCCGCTTTAGATTAATTCTACAACAGTAAGTACATGTCGCGAAGAACAATAGGATTCTGCCCGATGAGCTTATTATTTTATTTTAGATGTCAATTCTACATCAAGTGAATAGTAGAATGGTACAATATATCTTGCTTTGAATGCTGTGCCGCTGAGTTAAGGAGGTTTTAATATCCAAAATGCTAATTACATGACGTCAGGGGAGGTATCTGCAATCACTTCTTAGTCGTTGTGAATGGACGTTTCTATTGATATAGGAAAACAAATTTCTAACATCATTTTATTTCAACCATGGGTATAACACTGATAATTTGAAAAATATGTTTAATTGTAACAGACAATTTTGTATAATAATCGATGCCTCCCCTGACGTCATGTAATTAGCATTTTGGATATTAAAACCTCCATAACTCAGCGGCACAGCATTCAAAGCAAGATATATTGTACCATTCTACTATTCACTTGATGTAGAATTGATATCTAAAATAAAAAAATAAGCTTCATAGGCACTTTAAAATTGCTGTTATAGATTAACTAATACATGAGCTTTGTTGGGAACGAGTTTTATTAAAATCGATAGAATGGAACCTATAAAATAATGTTCTAGGAAAATATAATGTTCGCCAACTTCTTGCAAAAAATGTAAACAAATATGATCGCTGATTCCAATTATACCCGGTAATCTATAGTTTAACACCATGGGAAACTACATAACTGTGCTAACTACAAGAAAATAAAGAAAGCGGGACGAAGTATATTACTAGATGAATGCCGAAAGGTCGATTGTGAATATTTGGTGAAACGCTCCAAGTTTGAATTGATGTAAATAGCGTACTTAATACTCACTGGTCTCCCTTCACCTGTTGAGCTATGGGCGTTCTGCCTCTACGCCGAGGATATGCGAGGTACGAGAACGGATGAAACTCTAACCCGAAACACCAGTACTCAAAACCAATCTGGGAAAAAAACCCAGACTCAAGAAAGGAAAAAGAAAACCCCGACCCAAAGGAGAGGGAAGCAGAATAAAAGGTCTACTGAGGAGGTAACGCTGCAGCGTCCGACGGACTGGAAAGAGAACGCGTTAGCCGTGTACGTTCTGAAACAGGAAACGTCAATACAACTGAATCCTTGGGATGGATATAGTCCTCATAAAGTTGAGACGATTCTGCAATCGCAGTTAAACACGCGGTAAGCATATCTGTTTGAGCCCCTGCTCGCAGCACATTTGCCAACTTGTGTCGGTGTAAATGTCAACCCACCGGTTCTGCACCATTGGAGCCGGAAGGTCTCCAAGACATTTACCAAAGGCTATAGGACCGAGGACCGGCGAAGGCCAATAGTCTCGGATGATTACCAGTTTCGTGTCCGGGTTGAGCACCTAACCCCATGCGAAGGATGAAGCATCCGAGGTGAGCTAAATCTAAACGTAAGCCTCAGGAAGCAATGGGAGATGACCCTGCCAATCCCTAAGAAAGGTCCAGTGGAGACGTTCATCCTTCAAAGGACCCGCGACATCAATATGGCGCGAGGAGCGATTGCTCTTTGAAATTGCCAGATTGTCCTCATTAATAAACAAACGAGCATCAGGGACTGCCTGAGAGAAAGCGACCGCCTTTCCCGCGCCTTTCCCGCCTTTATTGACGTAAGGTATTACGTGTAGGCACAAAAGATAATGTAAACATATCACCAGTACATATATATGTTATAATTCGACTCTGTGGACCATCTCGTTCGGTACTAAAGCCCCCTCTTCCATGGCCTCCTCGTGAATAGGGGTTGTACCTCCCTCAGTGGGATTGAACCAGCTTCCTGTAGCAATATGGGTCCCTGTGACCCGGTAGCCCGCAGAAATGACACAAGAAGTTGGGATTAGACTGGGGGATGCCAGCGGTCGCGCAGAATCACTGGGCGCTGGAGCTGTGACACGGAGCGCTTTGTCGACTTTAGCAATTGAATGAAACACCTTAACATAATCCTTGTCCAAAAACAAGGCCAAAAAGTAGGCTTGAAATTGCTCAATAGGCCTGCCTTAGCTCTTGAGCAGCTGCTGCCAAGAAATAGTTGGGATTAGACTGGGGGATGCCAGCGGTCGCGCAGAATCACTGGGCGCTGGAGCTGTGACACGGAGCGCTTTGTCGACTTTAGCAATTGAATCAAACACCTTAACATAATCCTTGTCCAAAAACAAGGCCAAAAAGTAGGCTTGAAATTGCTCAATAGGCCTGTCTTAGCTCTTGAGCAGCTGCTGCCAAGAAAGGTATCCTGCTATGCTTGGAATCCCTGGCCGTACAGACTAGATCATCAGCCATGACCAGGGCTGCGTATTTATCGAAGTCGTCCCTACGCCTAAGGCCATACGTTCCCAGACGAGCCAATCCATCATCAACACTAGAAGACGTCATACCTTCTAAGGCCTCGATGTGCCTTAACAGGGCAGCCACCTGGCAAAATAAAGGCCGGTAGTTAGGCCTGTGAAAGTAATGTACTGGATGGAAAGTGACCGCTAAAATACCTGCGATCCACCGCGGGACAAGAGATTTAAGCACTTATTGTGATGTAAAAAAAATGTATTTACAAATACTATTAACGAGTGGATTTTAGTTCTCAAACTCATTAATAATTCATGAGCTTTTAGTCAATCAGAGGGCTGCATTTGGTCACATGCATGAATCTGGATACCCGATTAAACACTGGATGAACATCACTAGTGATTAGAACATCCAAATCACAAGTGAAGTTCATCTGTGTTCTCATTGGGTATCATTCATGCATGTGTTGGACCGTAATTAAGCTACAAGGATTACATAATAAGTATGACTTTACATGGAGAAATGAAGGAGAAGACGGAAATAAAAATCGGTGACCAGAGTGTGACTCGAACCATCATCCTCATGGCTGCTCTTGCCCACTACTTTATCAGGCCGTTTGCTGAAATAATCGTGACAAAATAACAATCACAACCCTGTAGTGTATAATTGCATGCAATAAAATTCCAGGCAAACAATACTTTCTAATGATTTATTTATGAATGCAGGTATTGTTTCCGATTGAGAAGTCATATAAAAAACGAGAGCTTCGCGTTTCACCACGGAATCCAAACACCGAGAAAGAATAAAAGCACTCGGCCGAAGCAGCCTATAATAATAATAATAATAACAATAACGGCTTTATTTACCGAGGGTAGTACGTAATAGTGTTAATTACACTAATAAACTTGTAGCCCTCTAAATCTAAATATCATTACACTAATTACATAATTATACAAATGAGACATATAAATATCAACTTATACTAGATTCGAAATATGTAAAATTTAAGTTAAAAATTTAAAAGCTATATAAAATATATAAAACTCAGTTTACTATACAATCATAAAATCATAAAAAACCAAAGTTAAAATCTAGGGCTGGAAGTGGCTAAGAGAAAGCTGGCAATCTAATAGAAGTTTCTGATATTTATTCCTGAATGAATGGCCAATCTCTTCATCTCTAATGGGAGACTGTTCCATAGCTGAACGGTTGTTACAGCAAAAGTATTTCCACCTTCTGTTTTTCGTTTAAATATTGGACACATGAAGTTTAAACCTCGTGCTTTCATCGGTGTTTGGATACCCTGGTAAAATACTAGATCTCGTTTTTTTATATGTTACACAATGGCCTATAAACGGGGCGGTCTTAAGACGTGGAAAAGTCCCTAATGCCATAAAATTTGATTGCAAATGAAGAGCAGTGGTGGGCTCTATCCGACGGCCGCTAATTTATAGCCGTATGCAAAGTAAGAAGACTCGTGAACATAATCAGAAATCCAATTATGTAATGACTACAAGCGGACATAGGATTGTGAGCCGCTAGAAACACTGAACAAACGAAGAGCCAGGAATGAAATAGACCTGTGGTTGTTTACTACTACAAGCGGACAGCGGTACGTGTGCCGCTAAAACAAAATGAACACCGAAGAGTCACGAATAAAATAGAAATGTCAAGTACCTCATGTATCCCGCTAACAAAATATCAGACATATCTATAGTTTTGAAGATATTTAAGAGCGACTGCCTGTAAATATCGAGAATCGCGGGTCAACGGTGAAATTTCGGAATCCTTCATAATTTGCCAGAACATACCCTTGGGTGAACTGTTTTAGGAAATCATATCAAAAAGTTCCAGCGCTTTTTTAATTTGGCGATTTTTAAAAAAGATTGAAAATACGGCCCCAGAGCGGTTTTTGGCTTGTCGGAACGACAGAATCATCACGCAACAAAAAGGGACCTAGGGAAGTCTTATAAAAACTCCAATGGAATCATACTTCACACACGTATTAAAACAACTCTTTGACCTCAGCATCCAGCAAGAATATATTCCGATAGTGTAATTTTTTATTTTTTATCCGCTTTTTTAAACATGCATGTTTTGGACGGCAAAACATAAGACAAAATAATGGCCAATTTTGACAGCCCTAAGCGACTCCTGGTATATGATTTTTTTAAATAAAAACTACACAGCATGAAAGCTTGGTTATTCTAGTTTAATCTAGCAAAGTGCCAACTTTGGAATCCAAACGCTTCCCCTCGGCAAAATAAAACGACCATGTACTGTAAGAGAGACGATTTAACCTCTAATTTTACAGTGCTTATCATAAACACCCATTCAAAAAATAAACAAACGTCCAAAATCACTTTTCAACTTCTCTTAGCTGGTCTTTAAAGCTCTGAAAGTGAAATGTACCTTTCGTACCCTTTTATCAGTCGAGATTTTGAGCCTGAGAGCCGTTAATTGAATGGTAGCTATATATAGATTCCCGTGCGAATCCGATCAAACATTGAAACAACAACAGGGTTGTTCCAGTCATCGAATTGGCCGAAATTCACCAGGCTGTGCTCATTAAATGCCTACACTTACATCGGAAGTACATTCTAAACGACAAATATATCAGATCCTGCAGTTATTTCTGAAGCCAAACGAAGACATTTTCATTCTCAAAGATCTGACCTGTCACCTATCAGTAACGCTAGCGAAGCGCCGGCTCAACGAATACAACTCTAGTTTAAAAGACATGTTTAATATGAGAACTAAAATAAATTCCTGCATCTTCTTTATAAGCCAATAGAAAGCTTAATTCAGATACATGGAGATAAACTACTGACTCAACTCTGCATGATAACGATTTCCTCTAAACCTGTCTAAAATATCCCGGTAAATATAATCATGATGACAAACAACTGAGCTGAAAATATACTACTCACCGACAAGAAGGCCCATTTCTACCACTTTTATTTATCCACCCGGACTATCCAATGTGGTACTCAGTATTTGAAAAGAAGTTAACTGCCCGAGGGTCCTAAACGCCAGGCTAAACGATATATACATATGCAATAACTTTGTGACACTACTGGAATGTAACGCAACTCGTGCCACCCCGTTACCCGCATAAATTAAATACTTTCTCTGTGGAGAATAACGTGAACTTCGGATCCTGTTATCGCAATGTTTCATGTTTGAATTCTAACCAAAAATAAATAAAAAATGAAAACTACAACAAATATTTCAAATTAGTTTTCTGTTTAGGCCATCCATAGTTAATAGAGTGGAATGGTTATGAAACCCGGCAAACTTCAAAGGGGCTAACAAAGGCGCTGAGATTTATGTTGGAAGGGGGCAAGACAAAAGATTGTGCAGGGTCATAGTTCATTAGCGTCCCCTGAACGACTGATCTCACACGTTTCTATTGGCTGATTGATTAACACATTGGAATTTCTATTGTGTTTTGTGCAGGGTCACGGTTGAAAAAAGCTAACAAAGACATATAACAAAGAAGGTCGCTGGGTTTCATAACCATTCCACTCTATTAACTATGGGCCATCCCAATAGAATGTTTCATTTCCCATCGCCCGACCGACCCAAGTTTTTTTGGAAAAGTAAAAAAAAAATACAAAGATTGAAACCGACCCAATTTTTTTGGATAAGTTAAAAAAAAGGATTGAAGCCGGATGTTTTTTTTTAACTACACCTCTTTTCCGAGGTCGAGATCTCTACGTATAAGTTTCTTGCCTTTCTCATGCAAATAGGCCCTTTGTCAATAAAAAAAATGGCGCAAGAACATACAGATCCAACGTTCAACAAGCAGGATATTCGTCCACGGTTTTTGCTTATTCGCGAGTCGCAAGAACAACATGAATGCCAGAAATGGAAAGAGCAAGCTAAAATTAGTAAAATTCCAAGTTTTAGGTTCATATCTTTAAAACTGAAGAAATGGCAATTGGTTTATGAAAATATATATTGTTATTGCGTACAGACTAAGGTCACGTGACTAGGTCCTGTAAAGGGCCTATTGTCAATCCACGACTAGTCCTATCCACTACACTACAAGCAACGAGAACAAAGAAACAATGAGAAGATTTGTGAACGGTAATTTTAGTTATTTCGTACAACTGATAACGGACAAAACCTATGCACCAGTGAAAAAAATATGCATTTTATTGGCTTCAGCTCGGGTTATCGGTTTGTAAAGGGAATCGGCCTCGATGGAGGGGTATGGCTGATTTATTCACCTATAGCCTGCTTACAGGCTCTCGGGTTTTTTCGGAAATGTTAGTTTTAGTTTTCGGGTGGGGCTTGGGTTACCTGTGGGCCGAGAGCCTGTAAGCAGGCTAATTCACCTAGGGTTCCGCTCGAGGGCAGCACTCGAGGTGAATAATCCCATACCCGCGAGTGGAAGGCAAATAAATGCTAATTCCTCACAATGGCGAGGTTCATTTCGTTGCACGAAATATTTTTGCAAAAAATTCCCGTTCATAGAGCTTATCACAATGTTTTTCTCTCGGTTCTTTCAACCAATGAAGCTTATGGTGCAGTGGATAGGACAGCAGGCCTGAATATTAAACCAAGAGATCCGCTCAGGACACATGCCGTGTTTTCCATGTTCCCATTACATAATTATTTACTTCTCCGTAAGTAAAGAGTAAGTAGAACTTAGTATGAAAGAAAGTGAGGGGAATAAGTTGAGGGGAATATGTCCAGGGGAATATGTTGCGAGATTCCCTCTGCCTTTGGAACTGGGCAGGGGTTTCGAGATATATTCCCCCGAAACTAGTACAAAGAAAACCGAGCCACGCGAAAAATAAGCGGAGCTGATTCACCCCGGGTGTCGCCCTTGCTTGGGCGAAACCCTCGGTGAATAAATCCCATACCTCCTCGCTCCAGATCGATAACCCTTATATAATCCCTTGAACCAAGAGAGCATGAGGTAGCGAATCCCCATGCCCCATGATAACTATTTGAAATCTATTTTTAGTTTCACAACACGTGATTTGAGTTATTTTTATATCGATCTGGTGGGCTACCGGCCTCGTTAGTTGTTATCCATTGTATGTATCCTCTGGGTCCTCATAGCATCGTTATATAACCGAAACATGCACACATGAGCGCCACCTTACACCAATCGGGTGTATTTCCTAAAATAACCAGGCTGTGTCCTGTTAATGTCAAATAGATTTCAAATAATTACCATTGGCATGAGACCCATGTATGAGAGATTCGTTCCCCTGGACCTTGACGTATTCCCCTCGCACTTTCCTACTACAAAGTTGTACTTATGATTGGCTTCAGGCACGGAGAAGTAAAGGAGATGGTTGAAAAAAGCACTGATGTCTCTCGGGTGGGACATTGCGGCTTTCACATTACACTACGTTTGTCTGTTAAAATGACTCAGTCATTTTATGCAATAACATATATCTGCATATAGATACATATATATATACTGTATATATATATATATATATATACAGCCGTTTGCAAAAATTCTGACCCCCTTACCATATATAAATATATATCAAACATATATCTAACATTATGGGATGTCATTGCTGATATTTTTTTCAAGTTGCCTATCATCAAGGGCTTCAGAAAAAAATATAGGAAGAGGTATCCCATAATGTTTGATACATTTTTTATATATATTTATATATGGTGAGGGGGGTCAGAATTTTTGCAAACGGCTGTATATATATATATATATATATATATATATACACTGAAACAAAAAAACTCTGCAAAAGACATATATATCATATATATATATCCTTTATATTGCCATCAAACTTTCTTGACAGTTGTTGCTTTGGTAGACACAAAGAAACATAATAGGCTTTGTTTTCCTTTGTGTTTGACGGTAACGAAGTAGCAAGTTCAACCGTGAAACTCTGCCATTTTGGCCTGCAATGTTTTGATCACACATTTTCAATAGTAAAAGCGGTAGCCGGGTCAGTCGCCTTTCATTAGTTGCTCAATAATTTAAAGGCCGGTTTACATGACGCGTTTACCGATCACGGGGAAAAATTGTCACGCGCGAGATGAAAATGAATTAGTTTGTGTATCTTTTTATTCAGAAATCAAGAGAAATGACTTTAAATTATATCCGAAACGTTATTGCAAGAAAATTGCGGCTTTTGAACTGATCCAAAATACCCGTGTTGAACCTAATTAATTTGTTTTGATTTTTTTATTAGTACGACCACACTAATTTTTGCACCCATCTAGCCATGGGTTAATATATAATACAGAAATGAACAAAGGATATTTTGGGAGTATTTTAGTTTTTATTTCGTTAAAAAACGTTGCAGCGTTTAAGGCGTCTCGATTGAAAGTCCGAAGCCACTTTGCGAATTTAAACAAAATATCAAAACTTTTAAGATGTTTGCCTGATTCTGCTCAAATGTTCACAAATAGTACAAAATTTATTGATACAACTGATAATGTCAAAATCTTGACTTGGATCACTCATACAATTGACGTAATTGTGACGTAAGGCAACCCCTCTTTTTGGCATTTTGAGCCATTACTCAGAAATCTAGTCGAATAATTTCTTTCTTGAAAACAACACAAAATTGATCTCTGAATCACCTTACTAACGTTTTGTCAAAGTTGAAATGACCGTAGCTTTTCGTCAATAGAAGTGATTAGAATCCAAACTGCTTAAAAGTATTCCCCAAAGCTTAGCAAGATCTTGATGCCAAATAAACTGTACTAGCGAAAACAGAAAAAAGGTTGTGAATATTTCTAGTTTCGAGAGAGAAAAAAAGTCGAAAAATGGCAAAACCTCGAAATCTACAAATTTCAGGTTTTCTAAAAAAAACTATAGATTTTTTTAAAACGTTGTGAGCATTAAATTCAATCATTCATAAGAATAATACACCAAATCCTATCACTGAAAATGACTACAATTGGAAATATGATTTTCCAAAGTGGAGAAATCAGAGCAAAGGTTTTGGAGAGTGTTTGTTTACATCTAGAGCGGCCACTGCTGACTGTTAGAATACGCACGTGCATTCAAAAGTTTACAAATTATCGTAATGACCAGGAGGTACAATGCACAACCAGTTTCTAACAATCTATACTTATTTTTACAGAAATTAGTTATCCCTTGTACCCCCTTAGCCTCCTCCGCAGGCAACTCTCTTCTGAATTTTTTTCGGAAATTTTTCGCATTGGGGTCCCTGTGGCGAGTGAGACGAAGGCGGAGAGACTGAGGCGAGGTGGAAAGGGGGGGTTTTCTCCTCATTTTTACCACAGGAAGCCCAATTGTTTTCTTCGTCTCACTCGCCACAGGGATCCCAATCCGAAAAAAATCCGAAAAATTTCCCGAAGAGAGTTGCCTGCGGAGGAGGCTAGTACCCCCTGGTCATTATGATAATTTCTCAACTTTTTGAATGCACGTGCCTATTAATCAGCCACGGCCACTCTAGATATAAACAAAGCACTATCCAAAACCTTGGCTCTGATGTGCTCCTCTTTGAAAAATTATATCTCCAATTGTAGATATTTCTCAGCGATAGGATTTGGTGTATTACTCTTATGAAAGATTGAATTTATAGCTCAGAAACGTTAAAAAAATTTCTTGAACGGCTTTTTTGATAACCTGAAATTTTTAAATTTTGAGTTTTTGCAATTTTTCCACTTTTCTACTCTAAAGAAAGACATATTCGCAACTTTTGTTTTGTTTTTGGTAGCACACTTTTGTTTGATATCAAGATTTACTAAGCTTTGGCAAATACTTTTAACCAGCTTGGATTCTAATCACTTCCGTTGACAGAAAGCTACTATACGGTCCTTTCAATTTTGACAACGTTAGTAAGGTGAGAAATTCAGAGCCCAAACTTTGGCCAATTCCGACAAAGGGATTTCGATACAATTTGCACTGTGTATGTGTGTTATAAGTTTGAACAGTTTCCAGTTGTTTGAAAACAAATCGTTCGACTAGGTTTCGAGTAATGCCGGCTCAAAATGTCAAAAAAGTGGGGTTGACTTACGTCACAATATGTCATTAGTATGTGTGATCGGGTCAAATTTTGACATTATCAGTTGTATCTATAAATTGTGTACTAGCTGTTTGTGAACATTTGAGCAGAATTTGGCAAAAATCTTAAAAGTTATGACATTTTGTTTAAATTCACGAAGTGGCTTCGGAGCTCGAGTTAAAGTGCCTATAAGCCGTAGCCAGAAATCATTTATTTGGGCGCAGTAAAGTGTCTTAAATCTTGTTCAACCATTTTTGGGCGATTTATGGTCGTAGTTTTACTATAAAAAGCATTACAAATCCTTGAAATGACGTCATTTAAGGGCGTTATGCAAATGGTTGTCCTAAACTAAGGGCCTGTGTACATGACACGTTTAATCCCGCGGCGATATTTCTTATCAAATTTCTTTATAGTTGGATTATGATCATTCCCTGTAAAAAAATGTAATGTTATGAGGGATAAAGTCGTACACAAAACAACTCATTTTCATCTCGTGACACATCTTGCCCTGGGAGCAGTAAACGCGTCATGTAAACCGGCCCTTAGTTTATTGAGCAACTAAAGAAAGGCGACTGACCCGGCTACCGCTTTTGCTATAGCGATGTTTCGTGTTGATAAACATTACAATTGTTATGCTAATGTGCCAACCATGATTTGTAAAGCCCGCTTTGTGTTAGGAACCAATGGATCTCTGGTTGGCACATTAATGACAATAGATGACGACACACGAAACATCGCTATTGAAAATGTGTGATCAAAACATTGCATGCCAAAATGGCAGAGTTTCACGGTTGAACTTGCTACTTCGTTACGGTCAAACACAAAGGAAAACAAAGCCTATTATATTTCTTTGTGTCTACCAAAGCAACAACTGTCAAGAAAGTTTGATGGAAATATAAAGGATATATATATATGATATATATAAGTCTTTTGCAGAGTTTTTTTGTTTCAGTGTATATATATATATATATATATAATATTAATAAAAAAGGCAAAGACCGTCAACTTATAACTGTAAAAAATATATTGAGAACGTTTCGGCCATTCAGCCTTCTTCAGCTAAAAAAATGGAAAATGCGTGGTATATATATACTGGGCAAAAAATGGTTCCCAATGGTTTATGAAAATAGATATTGTCATTGCGTACAGCGATAAAACCTCGCCGTTGTTAAAAATAAGCCATTTATCGGTCTTCGCTCGCGGGTAGGGGATTTATTCAATTATTCACCTTGGGCGACGCCCTCCGTGAATAACCCTTACGTAGGTAGAGGGAGAGCATACCCTAACAACAAAGGCTCTAACATCCTGCTTCTAAGGGGCGGGCCATTAGAAAAGGAGAGGGGGGGGGGGGCATGATTTCCTAGCAGGATTTCTTTTCTGCCCATATTTAATGCAATAATATTTTTTTTTGCAGTTTGCAAATTTACCAAGGAGAGATTTCTCACAAGACAGCACTAAGTAGTTTTCAAGGATTATCAGTCTTTATTTGAACAAGCGACTAAGAACTGGACGTAGCTACATCCGATGGTCACGCCCAGCTGAGGGCCGAGTTTCTAGGCGGGTCGGAAAAAAAATTGAATTTCTGGTTCTCGGATGCGTATTTTCCTGCACTTGCTGGCACAATCGAATGCATTGTAGATGCGATAATATGTGCATACGATTTGAACAGTTGGGGGTATGGCTGGTAGGGGGTAGGGGTAGCTAATAGGGGGTCGTCGGAGCATTTGGATATGAAACCAAAGTATAATATCTGACCCCCCTCCCTCCCTAACTAACATAATACAGAACAGTGGTGAAACCTTGACGTCCATCAGCTACAGTGTATGTCCCGAAAAAAATATTTTTTAATGATATCTCAGAAATGCTATTTCTAGCATTTTGAGGGCATAACAGAGCCACGATGGGACTATCTAGCCTCCTCCGCAGGCAACTCCTAATAATAAAAAAAAAGAGGTGAAACTGGACTTCTTCTGGTACAAGAGAGACGAGCAAGGGTCTGAGGATGAAACAAATGTCCCCTCGCGGCTTCGCCGGAAGCCGGATCTAAAACATATAAGAGTTGCGTGCGGAGGAGGCTAGGGACTATCTGTGTGAATGATTTTTTTTCCAGCAATTCTGCCCGGCGCGAATTTCTTTTTCCTAGGCCATGCTTATAACCAGGAGCCCATTACTAGTAATGGGCTCCTGTTATAATGCATTGTTAGTGGTTTTCAAGGGGGCTTCGATCCTTTTTGTTTTACTTTATATCCAAAAAATTGGGTCGGTGTCAAGCTTTGATATCTTTTTTTACTTTTCCAAAAAAACTTGGGTCGGTCGGGCGATGGGAAATGAAACTTTCTATTGGGATGGCCTAAACAGAAAAGTAATTCGAAATATTTGTTGTAGTTTTCATTTTTTTTTGCTTCGGCTAGAATTCGAACATGAAACATTACGATAATCAGGATCCGAAGTTCACGTTATTCTCCACACAGAAAGTATTTAATTTATGCGGGTAACGGGGTGCCACAAGTTGCGTTACATTCCAGTACACTCACTACAACGTTTGGCCTGGCGTTTAGGACCCTCGGGCAGTTAACTTCTTTTCAAATACTGAGTACCACAATGGATAGTCCGGGTGGATAAATAAAAGTGGTGGAAATGGGCCTTCTTGTCGGTGAGTAGTATATTTTCAGCTCAGTTGTTTGTCATCATGATTATATTTACCGGGCTATTTTAGACAGGTTTAGAGGAAATCGTTATCATGCAGAGTTGAGTCAGTAGTTTATCTCCATGTATCTGAATTAAGCTTTCTATTGGCTTATAAAGAAGGTGCAGGAGTTTATTTTAGTTCTCATAACATGACTTGTAAACTAGAGTTGTATTCGTTGAGCCGGCGCTTCGCTAGCGATAGGTGACAGGCCAGATCTTTGAGAATGAAAATGTCTTCGTTTGGCTTCAGAAATAACTGCAGGATCTGATATATTTGTCGTTTAGAATGTACTTCCGATGTAAGTGAGGCATTTAATGAGCACAACCTGGTGAATTTCGGCCAATTCGATGACTGGAACAACCCTGTTGTTGTTTCAATGTTTGATCGGATTCGCACGGGAATCTATATATAGCTTCCATTCAATTAACGGCTCTCAGGCTCAAAAGCTCGACTGATAAAAGGGTACGAAAGGTACATTTCACTTTCAGAGCTTTAAAGACCAGCTAAGAGTAGTTGAAAAATGATTTTGGACGTTTGTTTATTTTTTGAATGGGTGTTTATGATAAGCACTGTAAAATTAGAGGTTAAATCGTCTCTCTTACAGTACATGGTCGTTTTATTTTGCCGAGGGGAAGCGTTTGGATTCCAAAGTTGGCACTTTGCTAGATTAAACTAGAATAACCAAGCTTTCATGCTGTGTAGTTTTTATTTAAAAAAATCATATACCAGGAGTCGCTTAGGGCTGTCAAAATTGGCCATTATTTTGTCTTATGTTTTGCCGTCCAAAACATGCATGTTTAAAAAGGCGGATAAAAAATAAAAAATTACACTATCGGAATATATTCTTGCTGGATGCTGAGGTCAAAGAGTTGTTTTAATACGTGTGTGAAGTATGATTCCATTGGAGTTTTTATAAGACTTCCCTAGGTCCTTTTTGTTGCGTGATGATTCTGTCGTTCCGACAAGCCAAAAACCGCTCTGGGGCCGTATTTTCAATCTTTTGTAAAAATCGCCAAATTAAAAAAGCGCTGGAACTTTTTGATATGATTTCCTAAAACAGTTCACCCAAGGGTATGTTCTGGCAAAATATGAAGGATTCCGAAATTTCACCGTTGACCCGCGATTCTCGATATTTACAGGCAGCCGCTCTTAAGAACAAGTTATTTTTAATATTGCGTTTTCTCAGTCCAGAGGAGATGGCTGGTAGCAGCCCCCACCCACAACCCCAAAATGGGTCTGTCGAGAGGGAATTGAATGTGTTTTGACCTGCTCCCTTAGAAGGCTCGGAGAAGAAAAGGCTGCATATGAGTGTTCTGAAGGTTCCCGATCTCATTACGCAAAAACGTGTCACAAAATATGTTTTCCTAAAACATACTCTCGAATGAGGCCAAAGTTTTCGTTTAGATTTTTCAATTCAAAATTGGTCCGTCCCAGATATTGATTTGCTCTAACGGTATATTTATGATAAACTTTTCTAATACAGCAGTCGAAGCTCCCGTAAGCGGACACCCTCGGGAATCAGAAAAAGTGTCCGTAACTGGAACTGTCCGCTTAAAGAAATGTGTAAATACAGAGTTTGGACAGCTGGGTGTACGTAACTGGAGCTGTCCGCCGACGAGAGATCGAGCTTCGACTGTATGACCTTCCAGTAACCTGAGTATTCACTGCCTTCAAACCCGGGCTTCAAACGTATTGTCGTAGTGAGCCAGTCAAAGGGTGATGACATTGTCAAGTCGGGCTATTCGACAGTCATAGATATCCAGGATATCTTCGTTAAACTATTTAAGAAACTGCAACCATAAACTTTCTCGCTTTTCGATGTCACATTGGCGCGACAAACTGACGTTCACTTTACTACTTATCCCACTCCCGTTGATTGTAATTTCTAACTCAACCCCTCCCCCTGTCAGTAAACAACAGGCAATTGGAGAACGCTATAAGGTAATTAAATATTCCTTCAATCAGGAGGAAGGGACAAATGTTGTCCCTATATAATATAGTTCAAATCTATTGGCGCGGTCACTCAACTGCCTCCATGGCTCCAGCAGAGGTTCTCTTAGACTTTCTCAAAGTCTCTTAAAACGAGATTTTCATTTTCAGCCTTCCCTTACGAGATTTTCATTTCCCGCCTTTGCTTCTCTCAAAACAAGATTTTCATTTCCCGCCTTTGCTTCTCAAGTCTAAGGTTCCATGGATAAAACCTCTGGGACCAGCCTACGGTTATATGAGCTAAGTAAGGAACTGACAAGGAGAGAACCATTATAGGGTCCGATGTTAGCCTGTTCACAGGTCCTGGATACTAAAAACAAAACAAAATCTGACAAAAGAGAAGAGGAGTATTCCGCCATTTTGTTTTCGCCACGTTTTATTTTCGTCATTTTTCCCAGTATCTAGAGACTGTGAACCCGGGGAGGGGGGGGGGGGGGGTACTCCTGTTTATGACGTAGTATGTATGTACCGCGGGGGTGGGTCAGGGTTTTAAGCTCGGTTTGGGCAGGTAGGATCAGGGTTTTGACCTGATTTGGGCAGATCAGGGTCAGGATTTGAGTATAATTTGGGTGAAGTCAGGGTCGGGGTTCAGTATTTTTTAGGCAGCTAGGGTTCACTTTTTCTTAACTACTATGTCAAAAAAAGACATTCTGTTGCCGCATCAGTTGATTGCCTGCCCACATGCAAGCACTGAGGTTTCCATACATCGCTGAGTGACGCCGCTAATTCTTACTTCATGCAGTACTTATCTATGTACTTCATCTGCTGATTTGTTTACCCAATGACACGTCCCGACTTGAAATGTTCCGTATTTTGCATGCAATCCCGGTACGCGGTATACCGGCCGGGGTATCGTATCCGACCGTGTTTTGAAAACAATTTAAAGAAGGGGCAATCAGGGTTTTGTTTTCCAAAAAGGGGGCAATCAGGGTTTTGGAGCTCGGATTGGATCAAACAGGGCCAGGGTTTGAGTCTCTAATGGCCTCACATACATACCATTGTTCATGTAAGTACCCTCAGGGCTGTGAACAGACTAGTCTGATGTATGAGATACAATACAATTATGGTAATGCTCTAAATCTTAAATCTTTGTTCTACAATAATTTTCGAGCAATTTTAAAATTATCTGCATAATCAAATATGCCTAAGTAGGTATATTCTTCCACAGTTCAAAAATATCATTTCCGACTGATACCACTGAGATTTCATTAACTTATATTTCTGAGGTTTCAATTTTTTTTTTAATTCACCAATATGAATTTACGTTTGGAATCTCCATAGCCATGCTTTTAGTTGTGTTTGGCCAACCTCCCAGGGTATCAACGCATGTTGTTACGGACAAATATCCGTCTCCAGTAGTCAGTCATATTGCAGTATTTACTGATACCAAGATACAATGTTGCTATATTTCTGAGGTTTCAATTATTTTTTTAATTCACCAATATGAATTTACGTTTGGAATCTCCATAGCCATGCTTTTGGTTGTGTTTGGCCAACCTCCCAGGGTATCAACGCATGTTGTTACGGACAAATATCCGTCTCCAGTAGTCAGTCATATTGCAGTATTTACTGATACCAAGATACAATGTTGCTATTTGTACATTTTAATAGCTCGCACTTTGGGTGAAAAAGATCGACAGGAACCTTCCAACATGACTGTACAAACTTTATGAAAACCCGATACATCAATCAACCGTTAAAAAGCCCGCGGAATCAACATCGTGCTTCAGTGACGCCAACTTCGTAGCTACTGGCTAGCTCAGCGTGGGGTCTGGATGGGGTCAAGAACTGACAAACGGACTAAAATAGCTAAACTGTTAACTGATAATTGAAAATTTACTGTTAGCTGATAAATTGGAGACCCAGCTTTGAAATTCAACAAAATAATTATCGAAGATTGGTGTTCTTGGCGGTTAACTGTCAACTGACAAATGGTCTAAATTGTAACTGTTAGCTGATATTTGTATCCTCCATTCAGACCCTTGGAAAAAATCTAGCTTTGGTTAATTTTAAACTAATAATAAACTAATCAAAAAATTTCAAACAAATTTAGTTAAGTACTAGTTTGAATTTATTATTATTATTATTTCATTATTATTATTATCATTTAAGTTCAATGAATCGTTTCAGTACCCGGATCACAAAAAAATCATTTGGTATAATATAATTTATCAATACGGAGGACTGACTTGTAAAAGTTCATTAGGGTTTATCTAGTCCTATCTGTATCTATCATTTATATTAAACTGTATCATTGTATAGGAATAAATAAAGATACAGGAAAAAAAACCAATGACAACAGTAAATTGTGTGGAGAAGCATAATTTGAAATTTTGAAAGCGCGTTTCAGTCGTCCATGATGATTTGTAAAAACAATGACTTTATGAGGATTAAGACGATTTGGTCAATAAGTTATATAAAATTACTCATAACAGTTTTTTTTTCCTTTTTTGATAGGAAATCTTACAATTTCTCAATTCACTGTCTATGAATGAGTGAATCGTGAAGATATTATTGTATTAGTTGGAAAATAAAATTTAGTTAGTTAGTCCGGCGTTGTTTATTCAGAAGTCATTGTAGATAGATGTAGATTGCATATGTCGTCTTTCCGTGTACTATTGTAATAAAAGGATTAATAAAACCATTATCGTTATTGTTATTATGCTAAGGTTAATCCTCTCTATTAGTATAAACAGCGCGTCAAATTGTCTGTGCGGCATGAGTGCATGGCAGCGGCGAGACCATCACTCCATCCGCACCCGGTTACCAGTTCCAAGCAATACGAAGATGGTACTACAAGTTTCTGTGCTGTTATTCGTGTTAGTGGCTGCAGCAGAGGGAATACCTCGTGCCGCTGTTGACAAGAAGAGTTTTGAGATTCTGAAGAGCCAATTGCAAGGTAATAAATCCTAATAAATCACAGTTCAGTGGTTTATAAGTGAAAATATTGGTCAAAATCGTAATACCCACAGTCTATGCCCTAAAAATAATTATAAGCTAGATCAGATAGGAATATGGGGCTTGTACAAGTGCTTTGTGCCCAGCTGTTACTATAACATGATAAAGGAACTGAAGCTTTTGTTCAGTTGTATTGCTACTCTAGATATACGTACAGTTAAACACAGAACTGAAAGCTTCATAACAAGGAGTACAAAAGGCGGGAAAACTGTAACGGTCATGAAACTAGCGGCGGTATTGTCTGATGACCATCCAGCCTTGCGACTCTGCTCAGCCATGTGATACTATATTATAAACTAGTAGTAATCTAAAAAAGCGCGTTTGTAAGGGAACGGGTAGATCGAGCTGAGAGATTGGGATAACAGTTGACAAATGTGTACCAGATTTGGATGTATTCTGGTTGATGTAATGGGTTTTAGCAAGCAAGAATCGCACTAGAGAGGTCATGATCTACCAACACCACATCTCATCTCATCCTACCATGTACCAAGGGCTTTGACCAGTTCGCGGTTAATATAATTCCGACAGTTTGAAAGGGGTGCAAACATGGCGCGAAACTGACAGTGTTTGTATGGGAAACCGACTGAACCGATGCCAACTAATTTCTGTAAAATCAAATTTCTGAAATATTCACTGTCTGCAAACTTAAGATACCAGGCAAATGATTAACTGCTCAAAATGTGAGGGATGTAGCTGTGCTGAGAAGCGTGCAATCGTGTTTTCAGTTTTCCACACATTTTTCTGCAAGTCTGCAATCGTGTGAAATGGCATTGGTGATCTTGTGATATATTAGTATCGACCTTATTCATAACCGCGTATTCCCGTTTCAATAGTTAATTTACGTTTATCCACATGTACAGGAAACATGAACATTGCCATGTGAAAGATCATGTCGCTATTAGTGATCTTGTGATATTAGTATATACCTTATTCATAACTGCGTATTCCCGTTTCAATAGTTAATTATTCACATGTACAGAAAACATGAACATTGCCACAAGAAAGGGCATGTCGCCATTAGTGATCTGTGTATTCCCGTTTCAATAGTTTATCCACATGTACAGAAAACATGATCATTACCATGTGAAAGAGTACACTAGTATGTCGACATTAGTGATCTTGAGAAATTTGAGTGCAAATGAAGTTACAGCCATTTGAAATTAGAGAGACTTATATGAGAAAAACAACGGAGGACTTTGTGGCCTCGCTTTCATGTATTTTCTGCATTTACTGAATGCGTATAAACAAAAGTCCATAGACTTCTGCTATAACTCAACAGCAATTCACCACATTGCTCTAAAACTGAACACAATATGATCTTTTATGTGGTAGCATTAGTTTGCCTCTACAGATTAATCTTCCAAATTATGCAAATTAGGAGGCGGCCATTATGAAAAAAAAAATGTCTAACGAGACCTGAAACAACCATAGGGGCTGATCAAAGCCAGGTCCTGGCTAATCGACAGATCGAATTGGAATTTAGCGTGTTGGTTTTTGCGGAGGGAGAAAAACCAGAGAACCCGGAGAAAAACCCTCGGAGCAAGGGCGAGATACCAACAAACTCAACTCACATATGGCGCCCAGTCCGGGAATCGAACCTGGGCTACAGAGGTGAGAGGCGCTTAACCACTGCGCCACCCCTGAATGTAGTCTATAGATGGTGAGTAGCTTTAGCTTAGCCAATCAGATTGCAGGATTCGCGATATAATTTTATGTCAGTTCCATTTGTTCTCTCTGTCTCACACATTCTTAACAGATCTTCAAGTGCCAGCGAAAGAAAACAATGACGATGACGATATAGACACAATTGCCAACCGAGGTAAATTAGAAACGGTCGCAACTGAACATGGCTATAGACCCTTTGCACGTTACGTCATAGCCGCCATGTTGGTGTACAGTTAACAATAGATTCTTCGTTAGCTTCTTTTGTTCTGTACACCAACATGGCCGCCACGCCCTTTGTCATTTGAATCTCTGGGGTTTGAGTGCAAACCATCTATTGGTTACTGAGAGAAACAATTATAAGGAGTTGAAACGTGTTACACCCTTACTTTGCTCTTGTACCGTGCTCAGGATTATTAAGCGAATCAAAGTGACCATATATTAGGAATAAAATGGCAACCGGCTTCTGTCTCTAGACTAGACTGTTTCACTTTAGTAGGCTTTGGCACGTTATGCTCGTTTTCCTTAGCTAAAATGCTAATGTTCAATGCTCATTTTTTCCCAACTGGAATGCTCGTACAATGTTGCTAAAATGCTCGAAACATTAATTACAAAAAAAAAAAAAAAAGGTTTTCATTGACTTCTTGTTGCAAACCGGCATAGATATTTAACTTTAATATAATCCATCATTACATCAACCGATTATTGGCGACTAGAATGGCGACACGCAATGTAGAAACTGCTAACCAGTGACACCACCCTTTCCCAGGCCCTCTCTAAATTTCTCGCTACAGTTTTCGTAACAAATGGTTCCAAAGCATTTCATTACCTTTTGTATAAATACAAATTAATCAATCATTATTGGTTGAAGGAATTTCTTTGCCAGAATAATAGCATTATTCTCAATGCTTTTTCCTTTATTTATTTATTTCAAGATTTGTCATAAGTGGCAGGTGAGAAATACAATAGGACACGAGGTCCCCTACAAGGTATTAGACACCTATCAACCCACCCCTAGTATGAAACCTAAAGACCCAACCCAAATTACCTATAGCAAGAAAAACACAAATATATGAGAAACAAATGGGAAAATAAAGTAAAGACAGGAACGTTAACCCATAACTAGTAGCGTCCATCCCGCATACTAGGCCTATGTCACAGCGTCCATCCCGCATACTAGGCCTATGTCACAGCGTCCATCCCGCATACTAGGCCTATGTCACAGCGTTTTCACAAGTTAGGTTATTTTTAGAACGGTTTCCCGCTATTGCTGAGTTGCAATGATTCCTAAGGGAATCAAATCACAAAAGCGTAGCACCGTGTTGTTTAGTATAACAAAAGTAGCTAATGAGGCATCTTTTGTTCCGCCACGGTGCAATCTACCAATTATATTGGCGGGGTAAATAATCTAAAAATAGCCCAACTTGTAAAACCGCTGTGACAACTATATAGGAGATATGGACGCCCCTGGTTATGGGCTCCTGGTAAAGAAGAAAGCAAAACAAAATAGTCCACTTTTGATGAAATGGGACTTGCCAAAATGCTAAAAATAATGATATTATAATGTGCCAAAGCCTAGTACACGCTAGACGACTGTATTTTCCAAATATGGTACTTTTTATTCACTGAATAACCCAGAGCACGGGACCGCTGTTACACGTTTCAACCGACCTTACTGTTACTGATGAATGCTTTTTAAAAAGTACAGCACGATAAATAGTGATACAGTGAAGTTGTGATACTCTCCTTGACTCCGAGACGGACGAGAGGAAACAAACCTCACTGATTCCCAACGGGCTACTAAAGGCTGGTTCACACTTGCGACATAAGCATAAGCATAAGAACATACGCAAGCGCAGTTGTACTTCATGGTTAGTTAACCCCTTTACTGATACTTGAGTAGAACAAATCATTCATCCCACCTTAAAGTAGAATCTGCGCTTGCGTATTATCTTATGCTTATGTCGCTAAGGTGTCGATAAAGGTTCGATGTGTCATTTCGGGAAAAAAACGCTCTCGCAGCGTAGACGTACTATATACCGTTTTAAAGGTCTTGAATTGAAGAAAGGATATATTTAATCCGTTTTGAACAAAAGTTAAAAGCGTAGATGTTGTATATATTTCTACGCGAAATGACTCCGTCCGCCAGAAGGAGTTCAGCCCTTCAGGTAGTTAATTATCCCTTTCGAAACCCAACTAAATTGTCTCAAATACTGTGTCGGGCAGTTTTGATATGTTGCGTATTACAGATTTTATCCCTTTCCAAAGTTGAAAAAGTAGTTTTTCATCCCATTTTGATACAATCCAGGTCATAAAACCTGAACGAAAACTAATTTCAAAATTCCCCGACACGGTAGTCAAAGAAATGGTTGTTTTCTATGACTCGTGAAAAATTTAGGATAATTGGACAAAACACAGAAAGGTTGGACTTAAACAAAGTTCTGTTTTGGCCGAAAAGAAGAGCCGAGAAACAGCCCGATAAAGGTTTTCGATTCATTTCACGGTTGACTAATAAGTCCCGCCTCCAAGGGTAATCTCATTAACATTAGCCAATCAGAACGATTCATGTTCTGTTCAGTCTCGGCCAATTACAAATTTGGGTGCTTTCCATTCAACCAAAAAAAAGAAAATTCCGGTCAGAAATCAAATGGAACAGTAAAATTTCCGAAATTGTGGACCAGATACCGAGGTGGACCTCTTTTTCCGAAAATTCCGGTTCGACCGAAATTTTCTGTTCCTTCAACATTTCCGGTTTACACGTGCAAACTACAGCAAGATGGCGGCGATAGACCAGTCAGTGATCTTTACCAGTGCAGTAGTTGCCTTTATATTTCGGATAACTTGGAGATTTTCCTAAACCACAAGTCGAAAAACTAATTATCTTCAATGTCAAAGGCTAACAAACGTTGATCGAGTCAGACATTTTGCCGGTTTTGAGAATTGAAATCGAGGCTACTAAAAACCGGGTGGTCTCTGCGAATGGAACGCGTATTTTTTCCTACCGGTTTTTCTAATTCGAAAAATCACGGCAAATCTAAACTGGGAATTTTGAATGGAACAGAAAATTTCGGTCGAACCGGAATTTTCGGAATAAGAGTACCACCTCAATTTCACAATTTCCGAAACTTCGAACCGGAAATTTTACTGTTCCATTTGATTTCTGACCGGAATATTCTTTTTTTTTGGTTGAATGGAAAGCGCCCATAGTCGATTCCAGTTTAATTTCAAGAAGAAACACCCTTTTAAGAGTACAGAAAAATGGCACCACAGTTAGCAAACAATTAATATCAGGCAGGGAAAACCATTGAAGCGCTGCTCGATCCACACCATGTACACGGTAGACTGCATGTTTATGTCATTCTAATTTCATCGCGCTGAAACAAAACCGGCAAACCTTAGCTTCCTGCATTGAATTCTCTTTAAATTTTAGGTCGATTGAAGATAACTAAACTTTATATTGCTTCATTCTTTGAGAAATCTCAAAAATCAAAAACTCTCTAAACCCGATCCAAACTAGCTCAAAATAGCAGAGAACAAGCAAGGACATAAAAAAAGGACACTCAAGGTACATTTATTGCAAAATGTTATTTCATTACTTTTATTTTTACCACCATAAGAAATCAATACAAACTCTATTAGTGAGATGACAAGGAAAATTTCTGGAGGAAACGGTGACTCTAGCGCGCAATCACGCAATCAATCTTGCGCGAGCAATCACGTAATCTACGTAGGATTTATATGTAAGAGCCACAAATCGTGAGCTTGGGCTGCCTGTGCTGAGAAGTACACGAGCGCGTGACAAAATCATTTCGCGCCATGGCATTGTTATCGCGCGGGCGCACTTTGCTCAGCTGCTAAAAATAGATTTTATTCGACATCATGCATCAGTCAATTCCAGCGGTGCCCATCCCCCCGGGAGATGGTGGGAGATCGTAAAGACAACTGGTCTTTCACTCTCACGCTGTGCTATTGGTTCATACTAGCGACATAAGCATAAGCAAAAAAATAGGTAACCAGTGGGTACGTGTGTCTACTGCTTTTGTAATACAATTGTAAAGCTGAGGGCCCCTCTGAGATTTTGGGTGGGGGTGTGCCACCTGGGTCTCCAAGCGGTGACCCTATTTCAGACCAAAATATAAGATTTTCCATACCGTTTTTCGGACCTGTACTGATCTGTGTCATTACAAGCTAAATAAATGGAAATGTACGCCTTCGTATTTCCCTGAAAAAATCGTTGAAAAATTCTAACAATGGCTTTGAATGGGCAGAGAAATATAACAAACTTGCTGACATGCTTGCATATTGGAAACTAATTAAGCGCTCGGGTAAGCAGACGTTACTTTTTTCTTCGAATTTATGAGTGAAAAATACGTCTGCACAGCAGGCTACAGTGTGTGTGGCGTGCAATGATAATGTTGAATCAAATCTATTTTTAGTAACCTGAAGCAGCTGAAGCAAAGTAAGCATTAGCCTGCAATGCAGGCGTTTCATTTGAGAAACCGCAATATATTTGGACGAGGGAAGAATGGCGGACAAAAAGGAAGTAAGGGGGAGGGAGGAGAGGAGAAGGGAAGGGAACGCCTGCCCGCAACGCCTGTGATTTTGAAAAACGCCTCCTAATTAGTTATGCATGTCTGATCTGTCAAAAATTACCAGTACAATTTTCCTCGCTGATTGTAGGCCTGAATTTAGTAAACAATCTGATGCGATGTAACCGTAGTGTGTGTTTGAACATCATGAGATGAGAATATAAATCGAAATAATCTGAAAACAGCACTTTACTTTCGAAACAAATTGAAAACTAGAATCAGGCACCATCGTAGTTCTTACATGTGTAACAGGAAGTTCATAGTGGTAATAGAAGTGCTTGAAATAATTTTATTTATCCGCTTGAATATGGTCGTTTATAACTTTTAGGCTTCCGCCACGTTTGCCCAGAAACTGTCCGGGAAAATGGATGTTTTCTCCAAAATCAGTCGGGCTAATATAAAAGTCATAAACATAACTTCTGTATAATGTCAAACAATTTGGATTGCGTGTCTGTAATTTGTATTGTAAATCTAGCCTTCAATTCCATTTAGCTGATCAAGTTTGTAAATCTCAGAAAATTCATGGTAAAATATTAGTATTACTCACCGCTCTAGCTCTCCAAATCGTTGTGACGAAATTGAAAAGACCAACTCGCGACCTCGTGAACATGTCACCATCGGCATATAGTCGTCATCTTCATTGCCATTTTGTGATTGGATATTGTCGCTAAATGAAAATTCCGAGTAATGCACGAAAGCCAACGACACATTCAATTGGTCCCGAATAAAACTTCACGGCCACTTATCGGCAATGTTAACAAACACACTATCTTACGCGCGTCATAGGACTCGATAACATAGTGTCTACAGCTTCTTAAGAAGCAGTAGACACAAAAACGACATACGCAGACGCAGTGGTCACATCTGTCAGAAGAACAAGTACTGCTAACGAGCAATGTATTCAATGCGTCTGCGTATTTTGTTTGTGCTTATGCCGTATGTCGTTCGGTGTAAACCAGGCTTAAGGTGCATAAAAATTATACCACAATGTTACGTCAATGAAGTGTTCTGTATTGCAATCTGTATTCTTCTTTTGCTGCCGGATTATTTTCCAGAGTACGAATCAGCTCATGGTCGTATCCTTGCCGTTAACATGGCGCACATGCGCAAGAGAATGAAGAAGGCGAAGAGAGAAAGGGACGAGGCGAAGAAAAACACAAACGACACAAACGCGTGGGAGGAAATAGAACAAGTTAACGAAGGTAAACTACATACTTGTTGTAACCGAGGTTTCTTGGTATTACGTCATAAAATAATGTACGTACTTTTATAGGTATTCCGATATCCCGGTACGGATTTTTCGTTAAAATGACGAATTCTGGATTGTAGACGACTCAGAATAATCAAACAGGGGAAACAAATCTGGGTTCGTTTTCGTTTTAACTTGGAAATCGGGTTTGGGGGGCTATTCGTTTCTCGTAAAGTTCGGTTCTGGACCCACGACCTCCGGTCTCAGGTCCGGTTCTGGACCCACTACCTCCCATACATACAACTGATTTATCATTCAAGTGCCGCGCCCCGAGTGACAATCAATGCATGGCCTGCATGGCTTCCATATTTAGTTTGCCATCCTGATCCAATCAAACTGTAGAGGTTCATGTTTTCAATTCAAATCAGTTTATTCGTTCCACATATGAACTGCATGCAGGGTAATAACCACAATACAATCGACTTCGGTAAAGAGTCGGGTGGTGCAGTGGTAAGCGCTTCACCTCTCACCTCTCACCTCTGTGACCCGGGTTAGATTCCCGATCGTGAAGTGAGTTGAGTTTGTTGCTATCTCAGTCTCCCTTGCTCTGAGGGTTTTTCTCCGGGTTCTCCGGATTTCCTCTCTCCTCAAAACCCAACCCCAATTCCAACTTGAACCAGGAATTCGTCGAATACTTAAACAGAACCCACTGGCTTGGGAGACTCGGTAACGGCTCCCTGTATCTCGACGTAAAATAAACTATTTCTATTTAATTTCATATCGGTCTGGGAATGTCTTATAAATGTCCTATATGTATAGCCTCTCTGTGACAACCTCTGAACGTTTGAAATAGAATGTATATGATTTCAATGGCTAGACACCCTGCTAGAAAACCGAATGATATATTTTTATTTCAGCTGACCATCTTAACTTGTACCAAGGCGATATTGTCATGGACGAGGAAACAGAAGAGTTGTTAGGTTTACTCCTGAGGTCGAGGACAAAGCGGGATGTGCAGTCTGGCCAAATGCGGAGAGAGAAAAGGAATGCAATACGAGCCAGAAAACGACTGTGGCACACGCGAATAATCCCCTATGTCCTTCCTGGGCACATGGGTGAGTTTGAAACGGTGTTCTTCCTTTGTTAACCATTGGGTTGCGTAACGTTTTTCTTATTTTTCAGCCACTAGTTATTGCGTTTGTCTTTTTTCAAGTCGAGTATCAGCTTCAGTTATAGGAGCAGCTAATAAATATTTAGCTCCAGAACGTAGTCCAGATCGACGCGGAATGTAACGCGAAGTCAAATCACTTTTTTTCAAAAAGATAAGGCCCTTACTTACTACATCTTTTGAGCGACATTTTGTGTTTGTTCTAGATCTGTTTTGCCAGAGTTTCATTTTGTTCAATAGATTATGGAATTATTTAACCTATTCATGTTATCTTCCTTTTTCTGCAGAGAGTATAAGAAAAAACCTTAATGCTGCCATCGCAGAGATTCAGAGGAGCACGTGTTTGAGGATCGTACCTTACGTCCCAGGAATACACACGAACTATGTCCTATTTAACCAAGCTAATGGGTAATATGTCACACACAAAACGTTTATACGTGTATAGAGTCGCCCCAACGTCGGTGTTGAAGATTTAGATAAACCCTCACCTAACCCTACGTCCCAGGAAGACACAGGAACTTGTCTTATTTAACCAAGCTAATGGGTAATATGTCACACACAAAAGCTCTTAAATACACACAATCACCCAAGCCTCTTTGCAGTTGTTTGTTTTTGTTTTGAAAATCCAGAAATATTTTTTTATGATATTTATTGAGGGAACCACACTCATCGATGTGATGATTTTCAGGAGGGCCCTCAAATAAAAAATAAATAAAATATACAAGAATATATAATACATATACATGAAACAGTTGACAAAAAGAAAAGATAAAATACGTAGAAGCTAAAAACTAAAAGTCCATATCTAAAAACTATATACAATTAAAAATGTTCGCCTTCAATTGATTCTTAAATACAATGGAATTGTCAAGTTCTCTAATGTTCGTATTAAGGTCATTCCAGGCATTAGTCTTCGCAAGTCTCTATTATTTCTTGTGTTGTAATTATGAATTGTTTCGCCATGTTGAAGATTAAAGTCATAATCAATGAGCCCATTTAAACATTTATAAACAAAGAGACAGCGATCGAATATACGTTTGGACTCGAGAGTTGACCATTCTAAATCAGAGAGAGCAACTGACGCAGACGAGTAATAATCCCTACCTAGAATTAACTTTGCAGTTCGATTCTGCAAAATCTGAAGAGATTCCATTGAACTAACATTGTACTTGTCTCCCCATACAATACTTGCATAGTCAAAATGCGGCTTTATCATTGTATTGTAAAACGTTATCCTCGCATGTATCGGCAAGCAGTATCTAATACGCCCAAGAATAGCAAGTTTTTGGCGAACCTTCGATTGAATCTTACAAATATGATCATGCCAAGTTAAGTTATTATTTAGAGTCACGCCAAGATATTTGAAGTTATCCACCTTCTCAAGAACTTCATCATAGATATTCAGTTCAACATTAGAAAAAGCGTTCAGCCTTTGGGAGCTGCCAATTAACATAAGCTTAGATATGGTTGTATTCAGCGTCAACTTATTCTTTGTAAACCATGAAATAACGTTGAGCAGGTCACGATCCAGCTTGAATTGTAGATCCTGGGGCGCATCTGCTTCACAGTATATTATTGTATCGTCGGCATAGAGTGTGACATCGGTGTGTTCGAGACAGTTAGGTAGATCATTCACATAGACGATAAAGAGAAGAGGGCCAAGTATGGATCCTTAGGGTACTCCGACCGTGACTGGTAGTGACGTTGAAGTACATTTCCCAACAGCGGTTACTTGGGAGCGCTGATTAAGGTCTGAGCAGAACCAATCAAGGGAGGATCCAGTGACTCCAAGGCTTCGAAGTTTGCGTTGTAATATGACATGATCGACGGTGTCGAATGCCTTAGTGAGGTCTAAGAATACGCAACCAGTAACTTTGCCCTTATCCATGTTCTCTAAGATTTGATCAGTAAAATTAGCCAGAGCAATAGTTGTAGAAAGTTTTGGTCTAAAACCAAATTGCTTGGAGCAAAGGAGCCCATTCTCTATCAGATGACGATATAACTGTTCGTGTACAGCTCGCTCCAGTATCTTGCTTATCGTAGGCAACACATACATCGGGAGATAATTACTAGGATCTGCCCTATCACCTGCTTTATAAAGAGCCACCACTTTTGCACACTTCCAAAGAGATGGAAACTTCGCTGCATTTATAGACAGATTTAACAGTTTGGTAATAACAGGTGTAGTTACCGGAAGTGAATCCTTCAGCAATCTGGCACTTATCCGGTCGAGTCCAATGGCCTTATTGGTCTTCAGTTTCTGAAGCTGACCCAGAACAAAACTTTCTTCGATATTACCCATGCAGAAGGCTGGACACAAAGTTACCGGGTCATCGGGCTATTGATTGACATATGCTCTGATTGGTTGGTTATCAAGTCTTGCTTGTGCCGATTTTCAACTTCAGCAAAATGCCGACTGACTGGGTATGCACCAGCAAAGCGTCTAGAGTGATGACTATATTATAGTCTACACGTGTATTGAACTAATTTACGATAGTATACCGTGGTATGTCCTCTTACGTTTTGCGTCATCGTATTGGCAAAATTGTTGTGGATTTCACGAGGCGCTGGCCGTGTAAATGCGACCATTCGATGACGCAAAACGTGCTAAATAAGAGGACATACAACGGTAAACTAAGTAAATTTGTTTTTTACCACAACGAATGATAAATAGAGCCTTGTAAACGATGGAAATTGTGAGAGAAAAGCTAAGTGATTCTAGCGCGCGCTATCACGTAATCCGTGGCGCGAACAATGACGCAATCCAAAGTATGTCCTTATTTCGAATGGCAATAGGCCAATCAGAACACGAGAAACTGAGCAGTTGTGGTAAAAACTTGTATACAGTCATTTTGTTGATAAACAGGTGTAAACAAGAAATTATTTCGTTCAAATATGATCGATGTGTTTACAATGTCGGAAAATACAACAGCACATTGACAATGTCGGGGGGATCAGTGGTAAAATATTATTCATTTCGTTCTTTTAATAAAATAATCAAATTTTAATAATTATATAATTACAGATAAATTAAAAGAGTATATTTCTTTCTAAAAAGTGATAACGTCACACGTGAAATATACATTATATCTTCACACGTGAAGACAGCACTAAATCTAAGGCCTGTTTATATGAAGAAAAGTTGGCTCGGGGACCAGGGTCACCCTCCCACCTCCTTCCGAGCCAACTTTACCGAGCGTTTATATAGAAGAAAAGTTGTCCCGGGTGCCCGAGACAACTTTGTCTTGAGCGAGTCTGAGCACGTAATATTGGATTACGCATGCTCTGTGTGTCCCGAGTTAGCCCGGTTAGGTGAGCCAAAGTGTTTATATTTCTCGTCTTTTTAGTAAGAGGTGAAAGCTGGTATTTCATCGATAATTATATATGTCGAAGCATTTGTTCTCATTTGTCACAGCTCTAGAAATGTGCATGTCTTCGCACTATGATCACAGGATAAGATAAACTCATGTATTGGATTAATTTGGCCATGCAAGTGACATTTTAATTAAATGACAACATTGTAAGGGGGATTGGTATAGTAAACACGATATGATGGAATTTTCGAATATCTTCATGCAGCAAAAGACTACATATGAAAGCAATCGGGGATGAGGTACGAAAATTGTCCTGTGAGTGTTTAACTTAACCTCTGATGGTGAACAGCGAACAGGACGATCCACTCAGTTGCTTAGGCGACTCCTATAGGACGCCCTTCGTATTCTGAGTGGCGATAATTATATATTCAATAGAACATTACATGGCCGCTTGGAAATATCTCTTTAATCTTCTCGTGTTGATGAAATATCTTACTTGTTCAATGCGCTCACTTATAAGATATGTCATCGCACTCGCAGAAAAAATCCGCATCTCCGCTATATTACATGTATTTCTGTTGTAATTAACCCATAGCTTTTGCGTTTAATTTGAAGATGTTCCTCTAAAGTGGGCAGGAAGTACTTCGAGTCTGGTTTACAATATTTGTCTTTAGGCAGTGGATGTAACTTTATTGGCACAATTATACACGAGTTGATGCATACTATTGGTGAGTATGTGTTAAAGTGCATATGAGCCCAATTCTTTTTATCATTAAAATTGATTCTCCATCAAGTAAATAGTTGAATTGTAAAATATTTCTTAATTTGAGTGTTGAGTTATAGAGGTTTCTATTTCCGATATGCAAATTATGTGACGACATGTGAGGACTCATTTATTATACAAAAGTGTGCTGGCATAAATATACCGCCTTTTTTTTCAAAGTATCCATGTAATATTTGGGCCTTATATCAGTGATTTTACTAAATATTTTGTATAAATCAGAAATAGTTTCATTCGCAAGGAGAAAGAAGTGACCTTTTGTTGGCCTCACATGTCGTCACATAATTAGCATATTGGAAATAGAAACCTCTATAACTCATAGACGCCACATTCAAATAAAAAAAATTGAAACTATTTACTTGATGGAGAATGTACAAGGTCAATGTAAGTTCAAACCAGGGAGGTGAAACGCCTCCCGGTGTACGACATAATATATAGAGGATATTGAGAAGGTATATAAATAAAATAAAAAGAAAGGTCAGCTAAAGTCACTATGAAGAAACAAAGACCGATACAACGTAGAATTTTGAAATTAGTGGTACAATATTTCGGCTGGCCACACCAGCCTTCTTCAGGTACAATGAAGAAAATTTACACGCCAGTGTAAATTTTCTTCATTGTACCTGAAGAAGGCTGGTGTGGCCAGCCGAAATATTGTACCACTAATTTCAAAATTCTACGTTGTATCGGTCTTTGCTTCTTCATAGTTATTTTTTATTTGATAGCTTGTTTGATCCAACGTACACCAGCAGGATTGTCGTTCACGGTTGCTTGCTTGAACAATTCGTCAGCTAAAGTCGACCGATAAATGATAAGGCAAAGGTCTACCTTGAAAGACCTTTAAAACGCACGGTGAGCTTACACCTACGCACTCTGCACGAAAGAAGAAGAGGCCTGGCCTGTCCTGGTACCTGAATTTATACCTGTTATCATTTGCACAACAATGGTTACTTTGGAACGTGGGCGATTGCGCATGCGCAAGGAAGTACGCAGTATATGGGCATAATGTGGAGTATGGTGAAATAGAATATGAAGTCTATCCTCGAGAGTCGAAAACATTTCACAGTGAGTGCAGCGAACGAGTGAAATGATTTCGACTCGAGAGGATAAACTTCATATCTTTAAACCACCGTGTAATTTTCTTTTTTATTATATGGACAATTAAACTGCTCTAAGAACTCTTATCTATTCATTTTACTCACTGTCGGTACACTGTCGTACCCCCCTTATTTCTATAGGCAGACAGCTCAAACTTTGACAGGCATGTTATACTCTTATCACTCTGAACGAGCATAAAACATTTAATAGCTGAACTGCATTAAACACAAACAACAGATCAGGGGCGGGCATTTCGTTTATTGATACTTGTCGGACATGTATGCTTTGTTAACTACAGTAGTATATAATGTTGACAAATCAAATCTATATATTAGATGTGTAGTCAGTACATTTCCTCTATTCTTAACATATGTCTTAAAATTTAGGTATGAAGGTAGAGAAACGCCTTCGAGTGATTCTTACATATTAATCATTCCTCTTTATTCACCCTCACGTTTTCCCAACGGGATTATATAACTTGTTTATACAGTCAACTCTCCGCTAACGGACACTCTCGTAAGCGGACAGCTCTACTTACGAACGCCTTTTTAAATCCCCGTTTTACCTCCCAGCCAAACTCTGTATTTACACATTCCCGTAAGCGGACACTGTCTCGTAAGCGGACGCGGATACTTTTGAAAATAGAAATTGGATTTTTCTTTTGTTTACACTCTCTCGTAAGCGGACACCCCTTGTATAATAATTGACACTTGGCAATGAAATTTGTCTTTAACATGTATGGACGGCAGCAATAAGTCCCGTTTAACTTTTTGTTAAATATAGAAGAGTTATACTACAGTATTTTTTTTTTTCGAGTTTTAACATTTGACATCAATAAAGAGTTTCGCTTTATATCTTCAGTTGCTATTTTTGTCTACCCAATAAAACATAATTAACACCCGATAATTAACTCTCCCGTAAGCGGACATCCACCCTATTTCTTTGGTGTCCGCTTATGGGAATAATTCTCGTAAGGGGACAGCTCTACTAACTGACACTTTTTTCAGTTCCCGAGGGTGTCCGCTTACGAGAGAGTTGACTGCATAACATAACGCATTAATTCCTACCCACTTGTGTACATTCCGTAACGCTATAAAATATATGTATTGGGTCCCCATGATTCACTTAGTGGTGATGCCGTAACGATGACGTCATCGGTCACGTGGTTTTACAGGCTATTACAACAGCAATAATAACTTAAACTTTGAACATTTCCACATGTTTACCTTTAACTTCAACTGTGAACATTTCCACATGTTTACCCTGAGAACACACTAAAATACACTTTACATCCACGAGTTCGCCATTGCGGCGCTATGTTTTGAAATAGCTGCACTGCATGCAATCTTGATCCGAGCTGTGTTTGACAATCACTTCTCCGTTTGACAGGATTTTTCCATGAACAAGCACGTGCAGACAGAGATAAGTTCGTGGAGGTCAAATGGGAAAACATATTAAATGGTAAGCTTTTACACCGGCAGCATTTTTAGCAAATAAAAGATGCTTCCCCATGTTCTAATACAAATTAATGTTCAAAAATCGTGCATTGTACAAAATTCAAGCAAATGATTGGCTAATGAGAGTGCATTATAGGTGAACAAAGCACTCGACCCAGACCCTCACTTACCTACGGAAAGGGAACCTGATTATACATGTGATTGTGAGCCAGCCGGATTCGCTATAACGTGCTTTGACTGCTTGGAAAACTTGATTCTAATCGCATACTTAAGACTAATATTGGGAAGGCCACACAGTAACTGGTTATCTTCATGATCACATCCAGTTAGCGGCAACAACGACATGGCACGATTATTAATAATAGAACAAAAAACAAATACACAGAACAATGTCGAAGTTCGGTTCATGAAGAGTCGAGGTGTTCTGGTTGTGAGTAACGTCACAACCTCGCTATCATATTACTGGGAATTTCAAAATTTGTTTGGAGAATTGCAGTTTCTCGGGTTGATAAAATAAAAAGGGTTTTGAAGAAAACCCCCCAAAATTTCGCCATTACTTCATGCACGTCAAGTACTTTTGATTGAGCTCTTAAAATGATGAGTCAAGAATCGTGTCACCAGCGACTTTATATTTGTGCTTTAGTGGCGAATACAGTCACTTGCTGACTGTACAATGAACTGAAAAAATTTCTTCATACTGCATTCGACCTTCGGCCCGTCATGCAGTATTCATTATTTTTCGTTCATCGTACAGTCGGCGCGTACCTGTATTTGCCGATAAAGCACTCACATCAGTCTTTAACCCTTAAATAATGCTCGCTCGAGGTCTTGAAAAACTGCGGATGCACGAGCGAAACGCGAGTACATTTAACAGCTTTTCAAGACTTCTGGCGTGCATTATTTTGCTATAGGACACAGGAGAACACAATTAGGAGGACCATCTTCTATTTGTTTTAAAACATAAAATTCGATCTACGCGGAAAGAACTGCTCGAGCGTGCATTATAAGAAAATCAAGCACGCTGAGCAGCCAATGAAATCGCGCGTTCTTAGGATGCTCCCGTAATTTATATTATTAATAGCATTAAAGTACATCTAACCTTCTACATGTCTAAATCATTTCGAGCACTTCTGTGAACAAAGTTTGGTTTACAGAGAATACTCTTGTGTTCTACACTTGTGACCTCCATGGCGCCTTTCTACCATAACAATATCGATTCTTATAACATAAATTACGGGTTCATCCTAAGAACGCGCGATTTCATTGGCTGATCAGAGTGCTTGATTTTCGAGCATTTCTTTCCGCGTAGATCAAATTTCATATTATAAGAGAAATGGAAGATGGTTCTCCAATGCCAAGACTTCGATCGCGCTCCAACGTCGCGTACCAGATGTATTGTATTCTGGGGTTTAAGGGTTATTTGTTCTGTCGGGTATTGTTTTGCTGTAGTTAATTGTTTTTAAGGTTTTGTCTTCTTTGTGTTACATCATCTGTATCAGTCCCGTACACAGAGTAGGAGCCCTCGAACGTGAATTATTTTGTTATAGAACATGGAGAACCATATTTTATTTGTTAAATAGAGTATGTACATGTTTTGTGAGTTGTTTTACGCTCATTCCCAGTTAAAATGGGACTAGGTTTTGATAAATCGATAAAAATGAAGTTGCGCAAAGTAGTTCTAGATATCACTACTAAACTTCCACAGTACTCAAGAATAAAGTTTAAAATGTCATGCAATGTTATTATTCATTACAAAGATATAGCTATTTCTAGAGTAATGCATAAAATTAAAATTTAGGAGAATTCTTTACCAGAACTTCTCACAACAACTATATATGTTTTCGTATAACAGTAATTTCATGCAGAGCATGCTACGTAAAGAGATGCACCGATGACCAAAGATAGTCCTAAATCTTTGCCCCATAATGAATTTTTGAAACATTGTCAGAGCTTCAAAATTTACGAAAACATAACAACAATCTCTGTAATTTTTCCTTTTTAAAATTTCTTAACCTGTAAGACATGATCAATTCCAATGGCTCGCTAGAAATCTTATTTTCTGTGCTGTCGGATAATGTTAATAATAGTTCCGTTCTTGATTAGTAAACAAACCAATCGGTCAGAAAACATTAGCTGTTTTGTTGTACAACGATGTGGTAACCGTGTGACGTCATGAGATCCAAGATGGCGGCACGCGAGAAATTCAAACGAGTTTGATGGACAAGAATATCGGTCCATAACTGACATTTATTATACATTTTACTCACTCACATTTTATCTCAATTCTGATTGGATGAGAACACACAGCTAATTCTCGATAGCTGGCTATAGCATTGACCACGCATGCGTACCATATTATCTGTAGGTTTTGACGTCAGACTGCTATTATCTGTAGGTAACACTCGATGATAAGAAAGTACGACCATTTACGCTAGAAAGTAGAGAAATTATTTCGCTTTTTTGTGCCATTTTGCTATTTTATAAGCTCTCAGCTATGTTTCCAGTCTTTCTTTCCCATAAACTTGTAAATACAAAAATGTATAATAAAACAATTATTGAATTCGGCCGTTTTCGCATGATAGCGAAAATTATGAAGACCTCGGTCTGTGTTATTAGTTTCAGCCTTCGGCTTCGGCAGATAACACAGACCTCTGTCTTGATAATTTTCGCTATCATGCTCAACCTTAAAACTAGCGTACAATGATTAACAGGAAACAAATACAATATTAGATTGAGGTATCCATGACAAACGTTAACATTTGAGAGCAAACAGTGTTTTTCAGTGGAGGTTCCACTTAACAAAAGTCTCCTTTGTTGACCGTTCATCTCTCTATTCTCTGCCCCAGGGTTCAGTGATCAGTTTGACAAGTACAGCTGGAAAACCTTAGACCAACTCGGCAAGAGCTACGACTATGACTCCATAATGCATTACGATCGCAAAGCCTTCACTAAAAATGGCCTCCCCACTATTGTTGGCATTGGTAACCCTAATATGGAATTTGGTTCCACAAAAACGAAGCTAAGTACCAAAGACATCATCGAAGTCAACGCACTCTACAACTGCCAAAGTAGGTTGAAAGTTTTAAATGTGTGGCTTAGAAACCTGGCCTGATTGAAGGTCATTGAGCGTGTATGGTGGCCTGTGGTTTTTAAACAAGCCTATAAATTGTAATCATAGTTTTATCTTTTTATTCTTAATACAACCTTTTTTTAACAGGAGCCCATTACCCTGAGCGTCCATCTGTCATATATTCGTGATGCATCGTTTTTCCAGACCGGGTTATTTTTAGATTTCACATTTCGTTGTTCGTTTCCCTCGCGGATGTTATCAACAAAATACGCCTCGTTAGCTTCTCTTGTTTGGTCAACCAACATGGCTGCAACATCATTAATCATTTGAATTAAAATTACGCAAAACGCTTGTGATTGGCTAGCGGAACCAAACTCGCGGGTCTGTCAAAACGCTGCATCACAGATGTAGTATATTATGGGAGATCGACGCTACGGGTAATGGGTTCCTGTTTTAATAATTAGTTTTTATAAGTTATCATTATCTCCACATTTTAAGGGATTTTTAGGCGGATAAGATTAATTAATATTCTTAGGTTCATTAGTCATTCATAATTATTATTTTAAAGCGACATTGGACAATGTATGGCGCTATAGTAATGCCGACTACCAGGAGCCCATTACCAGGAGCGTTCCTCTGTTATGGGTTGGGTCCCCAGCACAGGAGTAGATGAGGCTATTTTTAGATTCGAAATTCCCGCGAAAAGAGGTTGCCGCCATATTGGTGCCCTTAAACAATAGATTCCTCGTTAGCTTCTTTTGTTGGGGCACCAACATTTGAATCTCTGGCGATTGAGTGAAAACCAGCAATTCGAATTCCCGCGTTGAAAGTGAGAAGAATGATAATGAGAAGTGATGTTAGCTATCTGATTGGCTAAGAATAGCCTACCTTTGTTCTTTTTCGCGCGAAACGCAATGCTAAAAATAGCCTCATCTACCTCTGTGCTGTGGTACAGACACAGTGGGGAAGATGGACGCTCCTGGTAATGGACTCCTGCGACTACTTATTGTTATTACTATTATTAAGAGCCTTTGATTGTGTTTATCATTGCATCACCGATAGATGGTACATAAAGTTATTTCCGTATTTAAATTAGTCACATGATTCGCTATTTTCAAGGTGTTTTATAATAAATCACGATAAAACACAAGCCACAATGCAAATTACTTTGCAGTAGATTTACTTCTAGCGATTCGTACTTTTTCTTTTGTTCTTAGCAACCTCCCGCATGCGTTCGTACTGAACTCGATTGACACAACTCTGCGTTCAACATTTCTTCATTATCTTTGTTCTTTCTTCACAATCGTGTCAAGTCTTGTAGCCTCTAGGATTTTTCAGTGGGATAGCAGGATTGTGTGAAAATCTTCTCTTCTCTCTTACGTCCATAAAGGGGATCTAAATCCGCGGGTGGGGGAGGCGGGAGGGTAGCTAGAGGTATGGGACCACACCCAGCGGTACACCGGTCATCTCATACACAAATTATCTTAAGGATAGCTTTGGTTATAAGGGTGCGGTGCTGTGGGATAGCCTCCCAGTCGGGTTGCGGCAAGCAAATAATCTTAGCAGTTTTCGAGCGGGCTGTTTTGAACAAGTCTAACTGTTATTCTAAAGTCTTATTTTTATTCTTAATTTTTATAATATATTATATGTAATGCACGGCTCTCATGGAAAGCAGGTACTAAACTTAGCATTATTTAAAATTAGATTATTATTATTATAGTAGTTATGATTAGATGTTATTATTTATTTTTATTTACATTATCATTACTTATTTATTTATTTATTTTTAAATCCTGATGAGATATTCCGTGGGTAAATAAAGTTATACTAATGTGTATTGTTAATTTCCTTCCCAGCAAGCCGTTATGGATGGACTCAGTGGAGCGCGTTTACACCATGTAACGATGAAGCCAAGAAATACAGAGAACGGTATTGTTACCACACGGGTAACCCGAAACGGCAGTGTGGACCAACAGTTAACGTGTATGGAATTGAAACTGATCAGCGCACGTGTACCGAAGCGGAAATGCGAGGTATTCATTGTCTCGCTTCACTGCATGGTTACTTTAGCTTTCTGCCATTAATAATTCATAACCTTTTTAGTCAATCAGCGGACTGCATTTGGTCAGGTGGTTGAGTTTGGAAACCCAATGAAACACCAGTTGAAAGTCACTAGTGTTTCAACTGATTTTCATCCCCAGTGATGAAACTGATCTTAATCATCATATTTATGAACCATTAATTACTTCCATGCTGATAAACAACAAGTAAGCGGAGTGAAGAAGTAAAGAAACGACATAGAAAGAAAAAGTGTGGCTCCACTGGAGTTTGAACCTCGACCCTTCCAACTGCTTGTACTAACTCTTCACCACTACACTACTGGTACGCTAGTTGAAATCACTGCTAGCAAAAAAGAATAATAAGCCATCTAATGAATAATTATATACAACAGTCCGAACGGTAAACAATACTTGCTAATGATGTTTGAAAAGAAGCGTATGTAAATTTTCGGTTTAGCCATTCGCATGAGAAATAATTTCAAACACTCAGTGTTCGTATTTCATCAGGGGATCCAAATATTTCGAAAACAATAAAACCCTTGAGGCTACGCCTCTAGCTCGGGTTTCAATTGTTTTCTTTTCTCTACTTGCGTCCGGCGGCGGTTAGCATAACTTAATCGACTTTTAGTTGATTTAATAAAGATGGAGTCTCCGAAGGGCAGTCTTGATTTTCTTTTGTCACGAAATAGTTAAATATATATAGTGCCTCTTGAAAACCTTTGAAATGGAACCAATTTAATCGTTTAGATTTTGTAAGCTTTAACATTTCTCTCAAAATGGTTTACATATTGTTCTGATAAGTAACTGAAATACTGATTATCCAATCCCCAATACTTTACACATCGGTATTCAGGCAACATCCTCGATAACAAACGATTCCTTTTTTTCTGTTTCAGCGCGTAACGCAATTCAAGGTCACTGGTCGAGATGGAGTGACTGGAGACCGTGTAGCGTGACGTGTAACGATGGTATACGGACGAGATTTAGAAAATGCAATAATCCAACGCCGTCAAAATATGGCAAGAAGTGTGTTGGAGCCGATGGAGACAAAGACGTCTGCACGGTCAAACGATGTCACTTAGGTAAATGTACTACCCATGATGCTCTGTGTATATCATTAGGTCCCAGTCCTCTCTAAAAACAAATATGCACGGTCAGATGATGCCACTTAGGTAAAAGTACTACGCATGATGCTCTGTGTATCATTAGGTCCCAGTCCACTCTAAAAAACAAATCTGCACGGTCAGATGATGTCACTTAGGTAGAAGTACTACCCTTGATGCTCTGTGTATCGTTAGGTCCCAGTCCTCTCTAAAAACAAATCTGCACGGTCAGATGATGTCACTTAGGTAAAAGTACTACCCATGATGCTCTGTGTATCATTAGGTCTCAGTCCTCTAAAAACAAATCTGCAAGGTCAGATGATGTCATTTAGGTAAACGTATCACCCATGATGCTCTGTTCATATCATTAGGACCCAGTCCTCTCCTCGTTTCTGTAGTAACCAATCAGCAACATGTTTTAATTGATGTGTCAACAAGCTGCAATAATCAAGCAAAGTCGCAATGGGATTGGCTGCTCGACTGCCGACCGTGGCCGATATAGCCCAGTTTACCGCTCATGCGCAGTTGTACCAATCCTTTGTTTATTCGGCCACCAGATGTTAGATAATGGTGGCCCGCCAGTTGAAACAAAAGACTTGAACAACTGCGCAGGAACGGTAAACTGGTCTATTCATAGATTGCACGCGAGCAGTCTTTCGATTTACAAGACTCAGTCTGTTTACCTTATGCTTTGTGAGAGTGTAGCTATTGTTGCATACCTTCTGAGAGTACTAAAATAACTATCAAATACATGTAAATTACCTTCGGCTCACCTTAAATTGAATATTCATATAGGTTTAATGGCATCTCTATTGGCCACGTCAGGTCCGTTGCCAGAATTCTGAGGATTTTTTTTTGGGGGGGGGGAGGAGTTGTTGGACACCTTTCAGCTCAAAAAGGATCGAGGTTCTCTTTTTATTTGCCTCGATCCTTGTGCTTTTGACGAGATGACCTGAAATCCAAAAGCTATCTTATATATAGAAAATCGTCTTTATGAGCTTTATATATATATATTTATCATGAAAACGCAATTTGCTTGTTACGCCATTCATTGTGGAGAAGACTTAAGGAGGAGGAGGGAGGGGGGGGGGAGGGGGGGGGGGGGGGGGAAGCAACCACCCTGGCATGGCAACGGGTCTGCATATTCACAACCATGCGCAGTGTTTACATATTGTGTTTCAACTGGCGACCAACCATTGTTTTAACATCTACGATACCGATCCCTCGACTAAACAAAAGACTTATTGCGTATGAAAGTGGCCAATGGAAAGCACATGTCTTTGCTAATGTATGTGATATATAATGGGTAGGTATGTATGTGCGGAAATGAGGTTCAAACCGTGACCCTGTTTGACCCCAAAAATGAGGGAGATCCAAAACTATGATTGCCCTACTTTGTAAAAATGAACCCTAAGCAAAATCTCTCTTTTTCTAGAACTGAGAACCATAGTAACTTCTAATGATCAGTTGTAACCCTGACTGCCAATTTAAAAAAAGAACCCTGACTGCCTAAAGACTGATAGCCCAAATCAGGCTCAAATCCTGACCCTGACCCTACCTGCCCAAATTAGGCTGAAACCCTGACTCTGACTGCCCAAATTAGGCTGAAACCCTGACGATCGACTGCCCAAATTAGGCTGAAACCCTGACTGCCCAAATTAGGCTCAAACCCTGACCCTGACTGCCCAAATTAGGCTCAAATCCTGACTGCCCAAATTAGGTCCAAACCCTGACCCACCCCCACGGCACATATATATTACGTCATAAACAGGAGTACCCCTCCCCTCCTCCCCCCGGAACAATACCGTCCTCATTATTATAATTATTATCATTGTCATTATCTACATTTTGATTTTGATTCAGCGTGGCACGACACTGAATTCGAGACCAATAGTTCACCTTTTGGGATGTGGAGTAACTCAGGAGGAGAAATACCATGGCGAAGATACAGTGGCTTCACAAAAACCATGAACACGGGAACAATGGGAGATCATACCTCGGGAAGGGGTATGGCTTACAAGTAGTGCATGTGGGACATTTCGTATCTGTTTTCTCGTCTCCCATTTAGTGCCTCATTGCTCCATCTAAACTATTTCTAGGGTACTATCTGTATATGGAGTCATCTTCCCCTGCAAAGCCTGGCTACAAGTCTATTCTCCTGAGTCCTACCCTTCAAAGCAAAAAGAAAGGGCAATGCCTTAAGTTTTACTACACCATGTACGGGAATACGATGGGTTCTCTGAGAGTGTTACTGAAGCAAAACAGCAAAACATTTCAATTGTTTATGAAGGCAGGGAACCAGGGACAAGGTTGGAAGCTAGGCATGGCTAGTATTGATGCCGTCGTGGGTTCGTATGAGGTATGACTCTTTATCATACAACCGAATTGCGCTGTCAGTTTACCAAATAAGATATAACCAAATACGGGCATATTTGGAGCCGTATAACTTACTATAAACCAGTTTTCCATGTTTACAATTGTTTTCAAAGTTTCTCGGCTAAAATAATTATGAAAAGTATGTCCGGTCAAGAGAGAATAAGTAAGAGAGGGAATCACCAATACGCGCGCTTGTGTCATTATAATGTCGAATAAAATCGGAAACAGTTGAAGCAAAGTGGGCACGCGCGCGACAACTAAAAAAATGGCGCGAAAATATTTTGCCGGCTTTTGACGACCAATATTTTCGCGCCATTTGTTTAGTTGTCGCTAGCGCGTATCCACTTTGCTTCAACTGCTTCCTCTTCCGGTTACAAACACTAGATTTTATTCGACATTATAATCGCACGTCACGTCACACACTACGAGATTCGCTCTCTTACTTACTTACTTACAGAGAATAGTCTGTGTTCTATGCTTGGTTGAAATGGTGAAAATTTGATATTTCCTGACCCATGACTGCGTAAGAAAAAGCCTGGATCGATTTCCGATCTTACGTCATCCAATTCATTCGACTTTGAAATAATTTGAATAAATATTTATTATTTTGTCTAAAATAACTGTTTTCTTTTCTAACAACTCACAGGCTCTGTATATTCTCTATATATCGATGTTGTTGTGATAGAAAGGTGCCATGGAGAATAATGTATTAATGAGGTGACAAAAGATCGGGAATCGACCCAGGCTTTTATTACGCGATCCTGTGTCAGGAAAGGTCAAATTGTCACCATTTCAAACAAGCGTAGAACATAGAGTATTATCTGTAAACCAAATATTTATTTGCAGAAGTACTCAAAACCTTTCAAAGATTCAAATGTATAAAAATTGCAAAAGGGTTAGGGACACTTTCAATAACTGTACTCTAATAACACATGGCTATCGACCAATCAGAGCACAGTGTGACGTCATCTGTGCATCTGTACTCTAATAACACATGGCTATCGACCAATCAGAGCACAGTGTGCCGTCATCTGTGCATCTGTACTCTAATAACACATGGCTATCGACCAATCAGAGCACACAGTGTGACATCATCTGTGCATCTGTACTCTAATAACACATGGCTATCGACCAATCAGAGCACAGTGTGCCGTCATCTGTGCATCTGTACTCTAATAACACATGGCTATCGACCAATCAGAGCGCGCGGTTTTTAAATTTATTTAACATAAATCCTTTGTGTTTGCTCCAAGAGCGGCAGCTCATCTAGGGAGCTTACACAATAAAACATTTACAAGCGATCACACTGTTCATTGTGTAATACATGCTAAATCGTCTAATATGTAATGTGTACGCACCGATGTACTAAGGGGCTGTTAGTGTGTTTAAAAGACTCCTTAACCCTAAGACCTATTTATTTAGGAAGGCTTTTTACTGATCGACATTCATGATCAATTATTTGACATTATTTAGTACATTTTAACATCCATATTGTAAATTTTAGTAATTAGTATTAGAATCTAGGAATTAGGTTAGTCTAGTCCATCATATTTTATAAACAGCAACTAATGATCTACAAACGTAATGTCATATCCGCACTAGGAATATTAAATTATTATTATTAAATTATTTTGATAGGAGGGTAACCCTTTTCCTAGGGTCATTTTAGTAGTAGGGTCACCATTTTATCCTGCATGCGTTCTGTTTACAATGGAAGAGTCAGTTTTGTTTCGGGTACTAGGATGACCCTACCACTAGGGTCAACCGTCCTGAGATGTAGGATTTAGCACAAGGGCTATGTTTTGCCCTTGTAAACAGTTCGCTAGGGATAACTCGCCTACCCGGGACAAGTAGTACTCTATTTCACATTGCAAGTTGCTGAATCGAAGTTGTCTAGCAATTATTATGTAATAACGTCTTTATTTAAAGAGTAATACATAATAGTGTACAATACTAAGAAACCTGTAGCCCTCAGAACCTGTAGCTGTTATGTGACATAACAGCATTATAGGACAGTAGACAGCAGCAATAGAGCGCAGCACAGAAAGAAGCATCGACACCTGCCAAAGCTCTACTCGTGTCCGCCATTTTGTTTTCTATGCTTGAATGATTTTGGCGGCCGCATCGTGTTGAGTTAACCCGGGCAGTAGGATAACCCTACCTGAATCATTTTACTTGTAAACCCGGGCTATCTTTGACCCTAGTGCTAGGGTACCCTAGTACAATGGTTACTACTCTATGATGCAAACACCCCCTAAAATGACTGTGTTAAATTTACAAGCGTTTTACTGTATATGTACTGGTGGTGTTCCCACGTTAAAGTGCACCTAACCCCTTTTGCAATTTTTATACATATGCAACTTTGAAAGGTTTTGAGTACTTCCTCGAAGAAATGTTTGGCCTACAGAGAATATTCTATGTTCTAGGCTTGTTTGAAATGGTGAAAATTTGACCTTACCTGACCCATGATCGCGTAAGAAAAAGCCTGGGTCGATTCTGGATCTTACGTCACTTCATTAATGCATTATTGTCCATGGCGCCTTTCTATCACAACAACATCTATGTATAGAGAATTTATACGGTATGTGAGTTGTTAGTAAAAAAAACAGTTATTTTAGACAAAATGCTAAACATTTATTCAACTTATTGCAAAGTCGAATGAATTAGATGACGTAAGATCCAGAATCGACCCAGGCTTTTTCTTACGCGGTCATGGGTCAGGAAAGGTCAAATTTTCACCATTTTAAACAAGCCTAGGACATAAGGTATTCTTTGTAAGCCAAATATTTCTTCGCAGAAGTACTCAAAACCTTTCAAAGATTCATATGTATAAAAATCGCAAAGGGGTTAGGTGCACTTTAAATTTGAAGCTATGCATGGGATTATATTTAAAAAATCTTTATTGTTGTAAGCAATTATGTCCAAGTGGCGTTAGTGCTAATAAAGATTATCTGTATCTGTAATTACCGGTCTCTAAATATGGTTGTTGTACTATCGTTACCATGGTTACATGGTCTGAATTGAAGCTTTATCGATCCCCAGCTTGTAATCGAGGCTAAGGTGGGATATAAGATTGGATACTCTGATATCGCCATTGATGACGTGTATATTGATGACGGGCTGTGTGGTAAGTATTCGGATGTGAAATCCCATCGCACTTTTTATTTCGTTTGAAACTTTCTTGAACTAAATGTGAACTGAATTTCCGCTCTTCAAAGTCTACAAAGAAAATAGCAAGCGTTTTTAAGGTGGCTCGCCTGGATTTTCCAGGGTCGCACCATACCCACTTTGAACGGCTGATACTCCACTGTTAGAGCTAGGTCGAGCTAGCCACTTCACCCATTTACTAGAAATAGAATAAACTTTCCAAAAATGTAGGTTTGTTTGACATCGATGTTACCATAGCAACACAGCGTTGACGTCATGTATTTTACATATCATCAATTTTCTCGAAATCTAGACCTAAACTTTTAAAACGACCTAGTGTCCCTTGTAGTCTAAATGTAGGCCTTCAAGACTGCAAAGTTTAAAAAAATTGTATGAGAGAGTTTTCGAAAAAAATTGGGTTGAATATTTTCGTTAAAAAAAATAACAATTCGCCTTACTTCCTGTTTAGTCGTCGAGTACTGTGTTTTCTGGACCGATTCAAGCGATGTTTTTAGCATGTTTTATACCTGTGGCATAGGACTACTTCCCATGAAAATTTCATTCCATTGGCTCTATTCGATTTCGGTTTATGGAATCATAAGTAATGTCATAAATATGCTCATTTTACTCAAAATAGTAACGTAGTTGCTAATGAAGCTGTAATTCGAAAACTAGTCGATAAATATTTTTTTAAATCTTTTCACCTGAAATTCAACATGTACTTCCCTGGACCTGTAAATTTCAAGAGCACTGAATCATGTTAAGGGCGCGGAATAAAAACAAAAACATAGGGAACTTTTACATTCATCCACGCAAGCTCCATAGCTGTATCATTTTGTTGATAGCTTGTGTCTTTCCGAAATTTCTCTTTTGTCTAGATTTTACATACTTGTGTGCTTTTTGAACTAACAAGTTTACCATACACGCTTGCTACGCTTCGGCGCTACTGCCGGAACGCTCGTGCAAATTCTGGTCTTAGTACAATGACATGCAAATTAGTTAAACCATGAAGCCAGGCACTGCGGGATGATAATGTTGAATAAGTGTGTTTTTAGTAACCAGATCGGGAAAAAGTGCCCGTGATGTCTAGATCACATTTCCTAAATATTAAATAAAAACGAGATTTTGTATTAGTGATATTATAAAACGTTTTGTAAATAAATATTATAAGTTATATTATAACAGCGTTACCTATGATGCATGTCATTGTACCAAGAACAGAATTTGCACGAGCGTTCCGGCAGTAGCGAAAGTTTATTCTATTCATGTCTAGTAAATGGGTAAAGTGGCTAGCTCGACCGAGCTCTAACAGTGGAGTATCAGCCGTTCAAAGTGGGTATGGTGCGTCCCTGGAAAATCCAGGTGAGCCACGTTATGGAGTCAGCTCTTGTAAGTGGTAAACACATTAGGAGTAGCTGTAATAAGTAGGAATCCATGCAGGAGTAGAGACTTTGTAAAAAGGTAGACCCATCTTTTACATATCGATACGCAACTTCTTATAAACATTTTAATGTTGACTTGGATAAGGACGTTAATTCGCGCCAGGCCTTCCAATGGACGAGGAGCCAACTACAGCACGGTTACCGTACGGCATGCCGTGACATTGAAATGGTTTCCCATTGTTTTTGGCCTGCTGATCCAATCAAATTACAGAATTACGGTACAGTGAATTACAGTACGGTTACGGTTAGGCTACGGACATGCCGTAGTTTGTCCCACTCATACGAAATCTGCTCTAATATCGGCATTGTGATTGCGATTGCGTTTGAGATTGTGTTTTAGATCAGTTGCGTTTGTGTTTGAGATTTCGTTCTGTTTGTTTGTGATTACGATTGAGATGAGGCTGTGTTTGAGATTGCGTTTGTGTTTGTTTGCAATTTAGAGTGCGTTTGTTTGTGTTTGTATTTGAGATTGTTTGTTTGTGTTTGTATTTGAGATTGTGTTTGAGATTGTGTTTGTATTTGATATTGTGTTTGTTTGCGATTGCGTTTGAGATTGCGTCTGAGATTGTGTTTGTATTTGAGATTGTTTGTTTGCGATTGAGATTGTGGTTGAGATTGTGTTTGTATTTGCGATTGTTTGTTTGCGATTTCGATTGCGTTTGAGATTGTGTTTGTATTTGAG